>ML788676.1:667717-680686 GCA_009831015.1 Picea engelmannii
CAGGCCGCAGAAATTCATTGAAGCCTATTTCTATAAGAAAAGTGAAGATGATTTTGTGGATGTATACGCACAACAGTTATAGAGCTAGCTAGTTTCTTTAGATACTCTACTATATATGCTTGCAACTCTGTTACAAACATTGCCTGGGTTGTCCGAAAGATCCTTTCTCTAACATCCTTTTTCTTTGTTATATTTTTGAACAACATAAGTGGAATCTTCCTTTTATGCATTTGTTGTTCGATTGACAAAAACAAATTTGAATACGTATCGAACAATTGTAGTTGCAACATGGAACAGTGCAATATTTGTGTAACTTACCCAAGATACATGCGCATGCAAAAGTAACGGAAAAATTTGATTATGAAAAGCGTTACCATTGCCTTATCGTTGTCTGATTCTCCATCCTTTATATGGAGAATGTGTTGCAAACCAAGTTTTCTCTCCAATGTCATAGCTGTGCCAATTGTTCCAATTGGGTAAATATCAGTGCTCTATGCAAGATGGCTGATAGTCAAGTCTGGGACGAAACGATATTCTGAACAAACAACATAAAGTTTTTCCACAATGCTTGTTTCGTTCAGTGAAATAATTCGATCGCAATCACCACGGTCATATAGTATTTTTGGCAATATATTAAAATTTGTAATGGATATCCCATTACCCGACAATATCTTTTCTTCATGTTTCTAGACAAGTTGTGGAGGAACAGTCAGTGTCACTGTCATCATGGCCTCCTTGTTTGTCATGTCATCGCGCATAATAGATCTAATTTTGTTTGCCTTGTCCAAGTAGGTGATATAGACTACCATTATGTCCTGGATGAACACTTGTCCAGTTCGGCGGTTGTTCAAGCCCTCTATTGATAGTACTTTGGATGTTACAACTCTAGACCTGGTGACAATTTTTGAATAGGAAAAATTCAAGTGAAAGGTAGTGCGCATTATTTTTTTTATTTTTTTTCTGTATTCTTCTTTCAGTGGCATAAATCTACAAGTGCACGCATAGCTTTGATGAAATATGGAGAGAGAGTTTTTCAACCACACCTCTTAGTCTACGGAACATGCAGCACGTTTGACATCTCGCTTGTACTTGTTGATACTTTCTGCAAGCTTCAAACCATGTATTGCAAATGACATCAGAATATCCACCATTGCATAGATGAATATATACCTGAGGGTATTTGTTTAGTAAACATAGTAAGAGCAGAGCGTATGCATCTTTACCTTCGGCCTTGTCGGTTTGTTGATGTCTGGGATGACTGACTACTCATGTCCATGTCACTAGTCCAAATTTTTCTGATGCAAGCATGTGCAGATGAACATCAGGACTAAAGAAACATATGCATTGTATATTTTCCATCTCAAGGACCAAATAACCATAAAATTGTACGCATCTGATTTTTTTAACTGGACAAATGTTTGACAGTAAATAGGGTGTGAGGGCAGCGCACCATGGCCAATATGTATATTGCGAACCCCCAAAATATAGGGGATAAATCTTCAACCTGTCAGCCCGACACCCGCAATCGAGAAAGTAGGTAACTATGGAATCAGGTAGAAGCAGGACCACATATGTGAAACCGTTAGTCCGCTAATAGGCGTACCAAGGCATTTTCGGAAAGCACACTAAGTAGGTGAATTAGAAAACAAAAGGGATAATAGAAAATGGAAAAAGTAGAAATAGGGAGGGAAGAAAGGCCTATTGCTTCCAAGCCATCATTTTCAAGTCTAATATTATATGCCTCCACCCGGTTTGTATATTTAATTTACCATCACACTTAGTATACCTTTTAGAAGATTTTACCACAGAACACTATGTCACTGCACAGAACAATTCATCTCCCTATCCAAGCACCCTGTTCTTTCCAAGGCAACAATGCCGAATATGAAATGGACATGAAGGCAAGTTAGTATGAATACAAACATCTAAAAGAAAGAGAAACAGATCTATTTACCTGCCAAAGATCTCATTGCCATCTCCAGCTATTCTGTTTGTTTAAATGTACCAATGCAGCGAAAAGACAACGGACATGAAGCAGGTTAGTATGCAGGAAGGCATGTAATGAAGATAACTTACAATGTAGGAAGGCACACAACATGTACATATAATAAACTAGGTGAACACATATATAGACCATAAATGAAATACAAAAAAATGCAATATGAAATAACAATACAAGCATGCACCTTTCTATATCCTCTTCAATCGATGTAGTCAAGACTCCCTCATTTTCTCTAGCTATTCGGTTTGTTTGAATGTGGGAACACACAAAATACAATGAACATGAATAGAAGCTGGTAAATATGTACATAGAGTAAAACAGAGTCAACGAACAATCTAGAAGATAGGCATAAACATGAACCTTTGCGCTTCTCCATCCATGGTTGTAAACGTGTAATTTTGTTTTCCCTACCCAAAAGATAATACAAGCCACAAAATATCACGCAATTGCATGGCCGTAGCTAAACGATTTCTAGTTTTCCACGAAAAATTATTCAGATATGCTTCCACCGATGGAAATACATTTTCTTTATCCTCTACACAGACTATTGTGCCCACGATACAAGTTTTTGGTTTTCTGTGGAAAACTACCCAGACATGCTTCTAGACATCCAAATATAATCTTGCAGAATCTTTGTTGTACATATCATGTAGAAATTTTAATACAAATTATGTATTTCCTGGATTCTCCTGATCTAACAATTATATGCCACTGTTATATACATAATCACTTCTACAAATATTCTTGCAGAATTTAAAACACAATTGTCAATTGCAATATCAAGAAGAAAGATCAATCGCACATAACACAGATGTTTTACCAGGAAAGCATAAAGCTAAAAACTCCACTATCATATATTATGTATATCATGGATCATGAAACAATCTCATACAAAACTTTGATCCAAGAGCTCTTAGTACAATACAATTGTCTCACACTGTCATACAAAAATCAACAAATACATGTGCCAATTCTCTGCCTCCAGACAACCTGCCTCCTCTACGCAATCCCTGCAATGGAAAACCTGCAAAATGATTCAAAATCCTCTTGCCTAGGTTGCGCATTTCTCATGGGAACATCCACTGTGTGTTTGATTGCATGATTGCACTTCACTTAAATCACAATTGATAGCCAAACTGACCCTTTCACCTGTTATCTCAATTGGGTCTCCACTGGATCTGACATGCATGTAGTTAACAGTGGTAAATCTTCAGTTTCATGTGAGATCACTGATTATGAATTAATTAATAATTGATTCACTAAACTCTCACTAGTGTAAGTTCAGTTACAACTAGTACAACTAAGCTTAATTCACTTAACTGAGTTAAACTACTTCACAACTCACATAACTACACTTATAACTCTGTTACAACTTCAAGTCACTTAGTTACAACTAATTCGACTTCCATGTCCCACTAGTCAACCTTTGAACTCGAATTTCCTATAGCTAACTGATTTTCCATTTCAGTTAACTATTTTCAAGTAATTATGAGATAATAGATTAATATTTATTGTCCAATTTATTTAAGGGAAAAATAAATTAGACACACATTTCTTGTTGACTTTTCAACACTCCCTCTCAAAAAGAAAGGGATTATCCTTCACCCCAATCCTGTCTCTATGGTATTCGAATTTTCTCCTAGTGAGCGCCTTCGTCAGAATGTATGCATCCTGATCTTCCGTAGGAATGTACTGAAGCAACATGATATTCCACTGCACACAATCTATGAGATGATGATATCGGATATCTATATGCTTAGATCTATCATGAAACACAGGATTAATCGATATTTTAATGCAACTCTGATTATCACAATGAATCATTGTCAGATCTAAATGAGAACCAAACAAACCAACCAAGATATTTATCATCTAGATAACCTCACATGCAGTTTGACTCCCTACCATGTATTATGCTTCCGCTAAACTGAGTGCCACGGATCTCTATTTCCTTCTGTGCCAAGAAACAGTTGTAGATCCGATACTAAATATCCCCCCTTATGTGCTCTTTATATCTGTTGGGTTGCCCGCCCAATCTGCATCTGTGAAGCCATGCAACTTAACCTCATCCGTTTGTCTGTACCATAAGCCATACTCAGATGTGCCCCTCAAGTATCTCAGGACATGCTTACCCACCTTCCAAAAGATCTTGGTAGGATTAACCATTGCTTTACTCAGTTGGTTAACCGCATAGAAAATGTCTGGTCTCGTGTTCACTAGATACATTAGTGAACCCACTAACTGTCTATAGACAGTAGCATCCACTACCTCTCCAGAAGTAGCATCCTCTTTCCTCCAGTTTCCTGGAAGAGGAGTATCCATGGGTTTGCATCCCTCCATGTGAAACTTACCCAATATTTCCCTTGCATACTTTCCTTGAGACACAAAAATTTCACCATCAATCCAAGGAAATAATGAAGAAGGCCCAAATCCTTCATGTCGAACTCCTTTGCAAGGTCCTCCTTGCATGATTGTATCAACTGCTCATCACCAGTCAATATTAAATCATCAACATAAAGAACAATGATTAAAAGCTTACCCTCCACCACAATTTGGTATAGGTTTGCATTCGCTTCACTTTTGGTGAAGCCCAGTCCGATGAAATAGATGCACGGGGTTATTGCTTCAGCCCATACAACGCTCTCTTGAGTCTGCACACATGCGACTCCCTGTCAAAGGTCTCAAAACCTTATGGTTTCTCAATGTACACTTCTTTCTCAATGATCCCATTGAGAAATGCATATTTTACATCCATCTGATGAATGCACCATCCCATCTGTGCTAAGAGTGCAAAGATGGATCTTATGGAAGAGTACCTTGCGACAGGTGCAAAGGTATCATCATAATCTATCCCCTCAATCTATGAGAAGCCTCAGGACACAAACCTAGCCTTGTATTTCTCCACACTCCCATCGACAACTTTCTTTACCTTGTAGATCCATCTCAAACGTACCAATGATTTGTCGACCGGTCTTGGGACAATTTCCCATGTACTGTTTTTTACAATGGAGTCATATTCATCCACCATAACATCAACCCAAGTGGGATCCTACACTACTTCCTGAAAGGAATATGGCTCAATCACAATACATTTTCTCATGAGAGCCACGTATCCAGTAAATCGATCAGGAGACTGTCTTTGTCTGCGCTATGAAGTAGGGGCTCCTACATTCTGTGCAGCATCTAGTCTCAATCTATCAGCTTTCGTGGTGTGCTTTCTGCCATTTTTGATGGATGGATCTGCATGAGTGGATTCCTCCACTCCATGAACCTCCTCATGTGGTTGATCCACATCTTGAGACTCATCTTTGGGAAACAGTAGTTCCTTCTTCGCATGAAATTCTATCTCCCTCTCAAGCAAAAACCGCATGGCTTTCCCCTCATCAAATTTTATATCTCGTCGCATAACAGTAATCTTATTGTTAGGAAAATACACACAATAATTATGGGGTGTTTCTGTGTACCCCACAAATATCTCAACTTCAGCAGTCGATTCCAGCTTCTTCCTGGCATCCTTGGTCACATGCACATAAACAGATGAGCCAAAAATCTTAAAATGAGAAACATTAGGTTTCTTACCAGTGAAAGCTTCTTCAGGTGTACTCATGCCAAGTACTCTATGAGGACAATGGTTTTTCACATAAACCGTAGTGTTGCATGCTTCCGCCCACAAATGCATTGGTAGGCCCTGATCATGCAACATCGCTCGTGTTGCACCCACAATCGTTATGTTCTTCCTCTCCATGACCTCATTTTGATATGGGTTATGAGGATCTATGACTTCTCTTCGAATTCCTTCTTTGCTGCAGAAGTTCTTGAATTCGTTAGAGATGTATTCTCCACCATTACCGCTCCTCAGAGCCTTCACTTGCTTCCCTGACTCTTTCTCCACCGATGCTTTAAACTCACAGAACTTTGAGAATGTTTGATCCTTCTTCTGCATGAAGAAGATCCAGTATTTACAAGAAAAGTCATCAACAAAAATAACATAATACTTATGCTTTGTTGTTGAAGCAACTGAGAATGGTCCACACACATCTGTGTGAATTCTTTCCAGGATCACCGAAGCACAGTTCTCCTTTTCATGAAAGGTGGACTTTACATACTTCCCCATGGTGCAACTCTTGCACTAATCTAACTGTGAAATTGTTACCATTAGAAGTCCAATAGATATTTGTTGCATGATATTCAAGGCTCCATGATGAAGATGGACCAATCGCTTGTGCCATAATTCGGCATCATCCTGGCTCACCACTTTTTCTTCCTTGCCCATCATGGCAGCGCATCCATCTACCTCCAGCATGTAGATATTCTTAACTCGAATCCCTATCCTCTTGACTTGACCCATTGTTTTACGTCGCAGAAAATCTTTTCCACCATTGAAAACAACGTCATAGCCTCTTTCCTCCAACATTGCGACTGAGACCAGGTTTTTCTTCAGACCTGGAACATGCATAACATTTTTCAATTGAAATGGTTTACCTGACTCCCTATGAAAGGTAATGGTACCAATACCATTCACACTGTATCGTCCATCGCTGCCCATCTCTATATGCATTTTTAGATCTCTCTCCTCCAAGACATTGAAAAACTCCTTATCTCCCGTCATGTGGAAGGAAGTGCCACTATCCAAATACCACACCGATCCTAATGCACTTGAAGCCATGCATGCGATCAAGGAGAATTCAAGTTCAAATTGTGAGGCAAGGGCCTCACCAGTTGTAGCTCCAACAACCTTCTTGTTCTTCTTCTTCTGCAGACAGTTAGTAGCAAGATGCCCATGTTTGTGATAGTGAAAACACTTCACTTTGGACAAATCCAACTTCTTTCCTTTAGACTTGGATTTTGAATGGAATTTCTTCCCCTTCCCTTTCCTTTCCTTGGCAGCCAAAGCACAATCCTCTTCATCATCATGCTTTAATGAAGAGCCATCTCTGGTGTTCTACCTGAACTCCTTCTGCACTAGATCCAACCATAGTCGTTCCCAATCTGGAAATTTTTCCCTTCCATTGACAAAGTCTTGATAACTGTGCCAACTCTTGGGAAGTCCTAGGAGAGCCAAGCTCACCAAATCATCATCAGGGACTGTTATTCCCACACTCCCTAGCTCATCCCGACATTGCAAAAACTTCGTGAGATATTTTGGAATGGAGTCACCCTTCTCCATCTTGATCTTCCTGAGTTTATCTTTGAGTGCCAATTTCCTATGGTTGTTGTTGTTTTGGAATAGATCCGTAAAAAAATCCCAAATTTCATGTGGTGTGGCTTTCCCATGGAGGCTTGAGATAGTGTGGTCTTGTACTCCCTCCAACAGAATCCTCCTCTCCTTTGCGACTTTCTTTTTCCATGCATCAAGATTTGCAACATCTGGCTTAGGAACATCTTTGTCAATGAATTCCTTCAAGCCATTGTCTTCGAGTACTACCTCCATCCTGTCCTTCCAAGCAATGTAGTTCTAGCTTCCCTCGAGTGCATACTCTAACCTCAATCCATTGAAAGCCATTTCTATCTTGAATCAGCTGTAGCACCGAGAAATTCGTTCTGCAAATTCGAATTCTATCCAATCACAAACTCATCTTCTGCAATCTTCTGCGCTCTGATACCATGTAGAAATTTTAATACAAATTATGTATTTCCTGGATTCTCCTGATCTAACAATTATATGTCACTGTTAAATACATAATCACTTCTACAAATATTCTTGCGGAATTTAAAACATGATCGCCAATTGCAATATCAAGAAGAAAGATCAATCGCACATAACACAAATGTTTTACCGGGAAATCATAAAGCTAAAAACCCCACTATCATTTATTATGTATATCATGGATCATGAAACAATCTCATACAAAACTCTAATCCAAGAGCTCTCAGTACAATACAATCATCTCACACTGTCATACAAAAATCAGCAAATACATGTGCCAATTCTCTTCCTCCAGACAACCTGCCTCCTCTACGCAGTCCCTGCAATGGAAAACCTGCAAAATGATTCAAAATACTCTTTCTTAGGTTGTGAATTGCTCATGGGCACATCCATTGTGTGTGTGATTGCATGAGTGCACTTCACTCAAATCATAACTGATAGCCAAACTGTCCCTTTCACCTGTTATCTCAACTGGGTCTCCATTGGATCTGACATGCATGTAGTTAACAATGGTAAATCTTCAGTTGCATGTGAAATCACTGATTGTGAATTAATTAATAATTAATTCACTGAACTCTCGCTAGTGTAAGTCCAGTTACAACTGAGCTTAACTCACTTAACTGAGTTAAACTACTTCACAACTCACATAACTACACGTATAACTCTGTTACAACTTCAAGTCACTTAGTTACAACTAATTCGACTTCCATGTCCCACCAGTCAACCTTTGAACTCGAATTTCCTATAGCTAACTGATTTTCCATTTTAGTTAACTATTTTCAAGTAATTATGAGATAATAGATTAATATTTATTGTCCAAATTATTTAAGGGAAAAATAAATTAGACACACATTTCTTGTTGACTTTTCAACATATCATACCTCAAGCAGAACACAAATTTGTATCATGCGCACACTAGTCTATGTAGAGGAGAAAGAACATGTAATGTCATATCGGCACATCTGACCATACATGGTCTATAAATGTAGCTTGCATATGCTTTATTCTAACACGAAAACAACGGATATTGCAATTTCACATGTAATCCTCCAACAATTTTGCATGCAACTATTTTCTTTCATGGAAACACTGAAGCACCAAAAAAATCTCACAGAATAATAGATATCGACCTCAACAGACAGGGAAAATAACAAAATTTCATGTCGACTCCTAGGTGCAGGCGCCGAACACCGTAAAGGGCCCCAAAAAACAATAATAATCCAAAAAAATAAAATAAAAGAAAAGCTCCAACCATTGTTGCTGGACCCCAACCCTGCAAGGCTGAATCAAACAAAAGAAAACAACAAGCACCAGACAACGAGAAAGCACAAACATGCCGAACTTCACCCCTAGGGCCCCAAAGTGTAAACCCAAGACAAACAAACAGAACCATCAACCCATGATTAACGAACCAGCAAGAACCACCAAGCCAACAAACAACATATGTATCTCCAACGATTATGAAACTGCATCTGAAGCACAGAAGGAACCGAAAAAATACGAGGACCATGCCACTACAAATAAGAAAACATTCTTACTTGTAGACTGCAAACACTGAACAACAAACAAGGAATAGAATATGAAACTATGGCATCAAAACTTATTCTGAAATGCTGAAATGCAGAAGCACAGGTCGACTCGTGAATGAAACAACAATAAGCAGCAACCGAGAAACCAACAAAGAAGAAGCACTCACCGAACCAGTAAAAAATGTATGTAGTTTCAACGATAACGAAATTGCATTGCAAAGGTAGAATAAGGATGAAACATAGAATGGTTGTTGAACTGGCGGTGGACAAACAAGACTATGCAAATTCACTGTAACTGTATAGAAACTTTTGAGGAAAAATGTACTCCGAGAAGCATATTTACATAAACAATTAAGGTTGTCAGGTTGTCTAAGGACTTCACTGTATGAAAACATTTAAGTTGTCAGGCTTGTTGGAGGATGTCACCTCATGTAAACATTTAAGTTGTCAGGCCTATTGAGGCATCTCGAAAAAAGTGTCAATACATTTCAACAAAAATACATCCGGCAAGGACGTTATAAACTTTGGAATTCTCAATCACTATAAAGCTTGGATATCAAAACATTTCAATATGCTTAGTACATATCAAAACTTTGGAATATATTCAGCTAGTAGAAAATGTTAATACAAACATTCGAACTAATTCTAGCATTAATCCAGCTACAAGCAATATAGAGGAAAAATATATGATTCAAAAACACTGTATACGAGAAAAAGTTTGGATATGTTGCCATATAAAACATTGGGAATAGAGAAGCCGGCAATAACACCTCCAATCTCTTATCCAATCAAATCAGTACATATATGGTACTTTTTATTATATAAAAATATATGCTTTTAATTTCCTAGCTCCAACAATAGGTATTATGCAAATATTTCTGGTCAAAGGACAAACTAATATGTGGTCAACGATTTATCGATCGCTATAGTCCCTATATGCCTACGGCGGAGACTAATAAGTTGACTATATAATCCATGGAAGTATACACATCTACTACCTCTTTTGAATTTATTATTTTCTTTTTATATGTTTAATTTTATGATTTTCTCCTCATAAATCTTTTCTTATCTAATATTATATTTAAATATTATTTCGAAAAATTTAATATCAAATTTTAATTTCCTTATAAAATATTGAACATGAAAAAGGATAAGTTATAAATTAATATTTAAATATTATTTCGAAAAAATTAATATCAAATTTTAATTTCTTTATAAAATATTGAACATGAAAAAGGATAAGTTATAAATTAAAATATTGAGGTGTCTCATTTAAAAGAAATTGCTTAACATTCAATGGTGTATATTATTATTTTACATTTTCACATTAAAAAAAAAAGGCAACACTAAAGTGTCTACAATATGTGACTAGAAAACTTTAGCAAAGATACTTGTTTTTATAAAAGGTAATTTTTGTGGATATCTTTCTTATTAGAGTTTTTAAAGTTTGTGGTATTCAAATATTAAACATTAATAAATTTGTATCTAAGTTTCTTTTTAAAATTTTTATAAAAGGTAATTTTTGTGGATATCTTTCTTATTAGAGTTTTTAAAGTTTGTGGTATTCAAATATTAAACATTAATAAATTTGTATCTAAGTTTCTTTTTAAAAAAAATTTGATGCATAATAGATTGGGAGTTGAAATAGATGTGTGTATGTATTATAATTTTGAAATGAAGAATTGTATATTTTATTGTAATGAAGTTATATGCATTGAAAAGTTATGTGTATTCTTAGTTTATGCAGTATATTTTTAGTTCTTTTTCATTATTAACATTAATAATCTGTAAATTGTTGTAGATATTTTAGTGGAACAATTCTTCACAACATATTTGATAAATAAAAATGAAATCTTGATTATGAAGATTAAATTCATTTGGATTCCAAAATATTTAGTTACTGATTTTTTGCTTATGTATGGAATAGATAAAATGAAAAAAATAGAGAACAGTAGAATACATCACACACCATCCACAAAATAACACAAAGATTTTCCTTGGGAAACCTTTATGGGAGAAAACCTGGTTAGAAGGTGAGGTCGCTTTGATCTCTTTTCTATGGTATGGATATAATGTACGTACAAAGGAGAAGGCACTCTCTATGGAGTTACTTGAGACCTGTGGCCTATTAGGTTGTTACAGAACATTAACCCTCTCTTTTATTCTCTCTAATTTCTCACTCCTAGTTGTTCTGTGCTACTATGGAACAAAATACAATAACATAGAATGGAACCCCTTCCCCTTCTAGCGGTTTAGTATTTGTGATAAGTTTTTGGACCCTCTAGCGGTTTAGTATTTGTGATAAGGTTTTGGACCTTCTAGAATCTTATTGAAATTCCTCACGTGGCTTGCCCCATATGCATGAGTAATAGAGGTTGGTGTGGCATCCTCTTGTACCATGGTGGTCAACACAATAGGTCAACTTGCGGGAGGCATAACTTTTTCATATGAGATTCGATTGACGCAATTTTTGCACCGTTGGAAAGGTCGCGATGTGTAAAATAGCATCAAGGGGTCCAATATATTTCTAGGAATGTTTTGAATCCATAAAAGTTCATTTAATGCGTTAAAATGGCTCTGAAAGGTTCCAAACCTCAATTTTTCAAACTGGGACCTACCATTAAAATGACCCAACAAGTTGATTCCTCCAATTTTTTCCACTCTGAAAGCATCGAGATAGATGAAAAATAATATAATGATCCAATATGGATCAATTAAAGTCAATATATGTTGACTCGATATAATATTTTATACAAAACTAATAACAAAATTAATATAGGCTAAATAAGAACCATTCACAAGTGTGTGTGCATGTGTGTGTGTGATGATAATGATGATGATGATGGTAGTGATGGTTATCACATCCACTATGATAAACATCGGTTTATCAGACCTTGAAAAAAATGGAATTTGAGGCTATTTATAAGCTAAATAAGAACCATTCACAAGTGTGTGTGTGTGTGTGTGTGTGTGTGTGTGTGGATGATGATGATAGTAGTGGTTATTACATTCACTAAGATAAACATTGATTTATTGGGCCTTAAAAGAAAAAAGAGGAATTTGAGACAATTTAAGTTAGAAGGTATCATTAGTCACTCAAATACTTTGGCACCTTTGGTACCTGTTTTCAATTAAGCCATGATACCAAGCATTAATTAATATATAAATAAGCATAATAACATAGATCCATCTTAAAATATGGATATTTTAAGTACCAACAAATTTGCATCTCATATTTGTTTGGTTCCCTCTCAATGTTTAATAGATCTGAAGTTAAGATGGATTTGCATTGGTTCTATTTGAAATCACAGAGACAATGACATGTCAAGTGTTGGTTCCATTTGAAATTAGAGAGGCAATGACATTTCAAGTAATGATATACTATTGTGTGTAGCATCTTTCCTTATAATAAGTTTTGAAATATGTTTCTGTATGATTGGTTGTTACTCATTTTATTGGAAAACTTTATAAGCCCATCTCCATGATTAATATAATTTGGTCATTTTTTCTATTTTAAACTTTTCTTTTAAACAAGAAAAGATACAAATATAGTATAGTAGCGTAAATCCATATTAACTCTGGATATATCATGCACTGAGAGAGATCGAATCCCTTGAGGTGTAAGTCTTTCCTAAGTTTTTTCAATCTAAAAAAAGTTTTTACCTCTAGGGATTTGATCCCTTTCCATGCATAATAGATTAGGAGATAAGATGGTGTTGGTTCTTGAGCACGGAAAGAAATATACATCACCCTTATAAATAAGCACACCATTGAAATGTTTTAACCATAAG
>ML788676.1:680791-704528 GCA_009831015.1 Picea engelmannii
GATATTGAAATATAATACATAAGGTGGACATAGAAATATTTTATTTATGACCGATATCGAAATTTTTTTAGGTTACTATTTTTTGAATGCCACATGTCAACTCTATGTTGAGCACAAAAGGAATTAGACATCTCTTTCATACTATGTTGTAGAAAGTGTCTCTCGACGCAATAAAAAACCATTTGTCACGAAATAAAAATAGAGTACATTATTCAACTTACTTTCCATATCATAAATTTGTGTCTCTGCGTGAAAACAAAACCTCATTTATGTTTGATAGGGTGAATCCATCCCAATTCTCAACCATCAACCAATTAAATCACAAATATATTACACATCAAGATTTACTAAAAAGGTCAATCTTAACTTTTCATGTATTGATACTTTAAAGATAAATCCAAAACCTCCTTGTCCAAGCTTGTTCTCTATGTTAAAATTGGAAGTAGTGTCTCTCATTTTATTGTATTTATAACCAATGTAGATCCATATTAACTAAGTCTATTAAGAACTGAGAGGAAACAAAAAAAAACAATTGAGATGGAAATTTGTGGGTGCTTAAAAAAATATTGAATTAAGATAGATCTATGATGATGTGATATATGTACACACACATATACTTAGTATCATGTAGTGCACCATTAAAAATGTGGGTTGATAAAAAAACAACCATGAATAATGTCAAACAAAATTGCCTCATATTCCCCTACTTCTAATAGTTTATATATATATATATATATATATATATATATATATATATATATATATATATATATATATATATATATATATATATATATATATGAGAAGAGAAAAAAAATTATATTCCAAAAAAAGAGAATGCACATATTTATGTCCCAGACAGGACTGATCATTTTTCAACTCCTTACATTGCTTTTCAAAACTATAATTCATCAAAAAAGAACAAACTTTTTTCACCTTTTATTTTTCAATCGTGTCTTCAATGTTCACTACATCATATACAACATTCTGTCATTTTCTGAGAGACTGTAGCATAAAGCTAGATCCCCAATGGATTGTCCATCAAAAAATTCATGATACATGAATGCCACATTCATCAAAGATAGGGCTTCCTTTGATAATTTGTCTGCTACTGAGTTGAGCTCTTTGAATATGTGATAGCAGGAAAACCATTCTAGTTCAACAAGAAAATAACAAATATGTTGGTTCAATGCATTAAGACTCACCACGTGTAATGTAGATTTCCCATTGACCCACTCTATAACAACCTTGGAGTCCCCAAATATCTAAACTTTTCTCAAATTTAAAAAGTTTACCAGAAAAAGAAAGGACCTCAAAGAATATAGCTCTATTTTGGTGTTTGATCCATATCCTGGAGCATAGTGAATATTAAAGAACTGGTTTTCGAAAAATAAAAATAACTACCCTTGCACCATAATGATTTGGGTGACCTTGACTTGCCTCATCAAAATCCCTAGGGGATGTTTTTGTCCATATTCGACGACAACATCTTCTTGATTATAGGAATTTTCTTCTCCATCTTGTACTCATGGGAAATATTTGAAACCATACTAACAACAACCCTAGGAGGAATCGACTTATCATGGAATATACTAACATTTTTTCCCACCAAATAAAATATATTAAGAAAAAAGGACATGACAGAAAAGTTTGAATACTAGCATCATCCCTCCAATTTTTTACCCACTCCCTAAGATCACCTTCCAATTTCTGATATTTTTTATTCAAGGACGTTGCAACTTTAACCAATACCTTTTGTGTGAAAGAGCATGAGACAAAAATATGGTGTGATGTCTCTTGCTCTTCCTTACAAAGATCACAATACCTTTTGCATGAAAGAGCATGAGACAAAAATATGTTGCAATGTCTCTTTCTTTTCCTTACNAGATATATATATATATATATATATATATATATATATATATATAGAGAGAGAGAGAGAGAGAGAGAGAGAGAGAGAGAGAGAGAGAGAACTCTTCAACATTGGGTTGTAGAATGCACCCCGCTTCTCTAGGTGTCTCTAGGTGTAATAATTACACAATCTAAAAAATTTATTTATAACTTTGAGATATAATACATTATTATTATCTATATTTGTGAAACATTATGATATTTTGTATCATTTGGTAAGATATCATGATTTTGGATAATCATTTTTCTAGATATTGGGTCAAGGAAACTAAAATATCATGGAGTGAACTAACCTCTACATATCTTGAATCTTGTTGTGGTGGTTCATGCATTGAAAATGTGGACATGCTATCTTGTTAGCAAGAAGTTTGATGAGATCTTATCATGACTCTGATATATATATTTACTCAACCACATTAGAATTCCATACAAAGAAGATTGTTGGAATTTTTCACCGAGTATGACTTTGAAATCAAACACACCAAGGAAAAGAGAATAGAAGTGATTGACACACTTAACAAAAAGAGACATCAATATGCAATTGTTATTCATGAATTTGATGTGAAGAAAATGAGTGATCTAGGCTCTTGTATCATATAAGCACTATCATCAAGTGAATGAATAATAGTTGATCAAAAACATAAAATAAAGCATAAGTATGAAAGATTTTAGATTGTTGAAAATGAATTATTGATTTATAACACTAAATTGTATGTGCCTAATCTTGAGGAATTGATGGAGATTATATTGATGGAAATGCATGATAACTAATATGTGGGACATGCGGGTTACCAAAAAACCATTGTTGCAATAAGGAATTAATACTTGTGGCAAGGAAGAAAGATGTTGCTTAGTATGTATCCAAATGCTTTAAATATTAGAGGATGAATGCATATCATCGACATAAAGCAAGTATTTTTGCATCCTTTACCAATTCTAGAATGGAAATGGAAATGAGTCTTGATAGATCTTATCGCAAGACTACTTACAATAATAAAGCAATATGACTCTAGGATGGTTTTTATAGACACGCTGGAAAAAGAAACCCACTTTACTCCAATGTTATCTAGTTCTAAAGAAGTGGATGTTTCTAAAATATTTATGACAAAAGTAGTGAAAATTTAAGGTGCATCTAATTCCATTGTGTCATACATAAATATATATTAAGATCACATTAAAATTTTACAAAATCTTGTTCTGAGCATTGGGAATGTAACTATGTTTTAGTACAACTTACCATACAAATAATCCAAGATGAAAGATTATTTACTCTTGGTCACATACAAAAATGGTTCACACAAAACATCATTGAAGATGAGTCCATTTGAGGCCCTGTATAGAATAAAGTGCAACTCTCTAATGAGTTGTGATAATCTCGAAGATCAAATCATACATGGGTTGAAGTTTCCCAAGGAGATGGAAAAAACCTACATTCATGAAACCTATTTCATGACACATACACAAAATGGTAAATCTATAATATGTTATGTCATGTATAAGGGATAGCATATGCTTCCCCACACCATTGAATTTCAGAAGTCAATAACGCATTTTGGTGTTTATTCTCACTCGTCGGACTTTGAAAGGCCCTTCCATGTTACTACACTTCTCCTTCCATATCCATCAATTGCCACACTCAATACTATCTCCAAATCCACACCATACTCCTTATCCAACCAAGCAAATAGATCTATATTCTTTACAATTTGTTCCTCCTTATGTATATTCCATTATTGAGGAACACAAAACTCAAACACGTTTCTCCTATGTTCCTTCCCATTGAGTATCTTTCACTATTCCACTTAGCTAACAAATCAATAAAAATAAGCATTTTTATAGTGTTGTGGGATATATATATATATAAATTAGGATACCTGAATCAATACTTCATCAAGTTTGTTAAGAGCCTTCTACATATACATACAAAGGAGTTATGAACTAGGAATACTTGACAAAGCTTTCATCCTTCCATATTTCCTATCAACCTCGATGAAAACAAATAATTACACTTTGTATGGGGATAGTTTATTCAAGGTATTTTTTCTATGTTAATTACAAGTCCCTAGTGAGAGGTTTGGATTCTCAGTGATAGAGCAAGGATAAATATTTGATCATTCTTTCCAAGGAAAGACTTTAATAAATGAAATGAAAAATATAGAAAGGGGAATACGAGTGCCATTAATTCACATAAGTTATTTTATTCTTGGTCAACTCCAGCTTTGAAACATATACTATGGAACATAGAAAGATGAAGTATTGCCCCTACCCTGCCACTGGGAGGGGTTCCCTAAGAAAAACCATCAAATAATTCCCATGGAAAGTATATGTAATCTTTCGACATCACATTTTATATGTAAAGTATATCTATCTTCAAACAATTTCAAGTTCTTTGCCAACCATACTCCCCAAGAAAGAGTCAAGCGGAACATGGAGTAACTTGTATTCAAATATTTGTGGATTAATTACTCCTTGTAATTCAATGAATGAAACAAGAGTTAGTACTAAGAAATTTCACATTCTAGCCTTTTATTCTTGGTGTTATGTCTTTACAATCAACATTCACTCATATTTACTTTGAACATGTCCACGGGGACAGAAACAAGACAACAAATGGTTTATCAAAAGGAGGGTTAGAGATGGACAAAGGAGTTTGGAAAGTATTTGAGAATCATAGAGGAATAAATTATAAATATTTGCATGATCATTGGATATAATTTTTACTTATTTTTGGGACACTTTCTGAGTATATCTCATGGGTGGTGACTGAAACAAATAGGAAATGATAGCTGACACTTCTTTTATGGATAAGAAAAATGGATGTAATTTCTGAAAAATGGGAGGAAACAATATTTTTTTGAGAGAATAGTGTAGTGTCATCACAAATAAAGTTTTTAGTTGTTTATATATAAGGGGATCATTACAAGTACTATATGTTATAGGCATTATGATCCAAACAATATTTCTTTATATCATTTGACAATGTAATTATGTTTCTATAAATAAAATCACATGACTTTTTTCCTTGGAAAAAAATAAGAAAGTGGATTAGCTAGAAAAAGTAGTCTAGTTTTGATTTTGGCTACAAGTCAATCTAATCTAGTAGATATCCAACACAAATCTCTCCTTACTACCTAAATACAACATAATAAAAACATACCTTTCTTATTCCTCCTTTAGCATTTCAATTGAATGAGATAAAATCTAAAGCACTAACCCTAACAAATATCAAGCATGTTGATTCTTCATCAATTCCATAATGAAAATTCAACTAATACAATAATGAATTACAATAATAGTTGTTTGGTTGGTGGTGGCGGGGTGGTGGGTGATGGAGAAGAGAACTCTAAATATTTATAATTCAAAGGTGTACATCAAAAATAGATACTTGATTCTACTATTGTAATTAATTCACCTAAGTTTGGGTTCCCCCAACCTAATCCACAAATCAAACTCTTTTCACAAGGACTATGATTCAACTCAATTATGGGAACCAACAAGTGTCCTAAAAAACCCTAAGAGGATCAAGTGGAAAGGGACCCAAGGTTTCTTAATTCAAACAACTTCTCTAGGTATTAGGGTAAGTGTTGTTAATTTCCTCCAACCATGAACCCTCCATTTATATGTTTTAGAATTGGTTCCAAGAGTTGGGGCTTGAAATTTGGACTAGAAAGGTGTACAACCTCCATATTATCTACTCAAAGCCCATACGTTCCATGCATTTTATAAATATTTAGGCCTTTTTTAGTGTGCTTGTGTGTTTCCAACTGGAAATGTGCAAGCTACCCGTTAGTTGCATCATTGCAAGGCATGTGCATAAGGAAGAGGCCCCATATCGTATTCAAAGATATTGGAATTTGTTGATTATGATAACAATGTGGTTCAACTCAACTCACTAGTCAAGGGTGAAATTAAATTCTTTTATAATAGATGCCCCCTAATGTGTGAGGGTAGAATAGGTATTGATGTTCGAAATACATTATAAATTACTAAGAAGTTTGATAGGGAAATCAAGGAGGAGTTATATATACTGAGGATAAAAATGTTACCTTCAAGAGAAAAGAAATTTTGAGACAACTCCCTATTAGAAAATTAGGTGTGCTCATTTCACCATAAACAATATAACAATATTGTCACCCAACCATAGGCCGAAGCCATCCGCAAGCACCTTAACCTTGACAGAGAGAATAATTTCGGAAGAAAACCCTAGAACTAATAGCCAACCAAGGTAGCGTACCTCTCTCCAGAGCTAGCGTACCAAGAAGAAAGTCCAAACCATAACCAAAGAGAAATTCCAAGCCAAAACTGAAATTCCAGTTGCAGCAGTTGCAACTGCAGCTCCTCTCCAAACTTGTGCACCACTGGTTTTCTGCAGTTGTGAGAGTGTGTGTCAAATGAGCTCTAGAACCCTCTTATTTATAGTCCTCCAAGTGACCTAATTGGGTCGACTTCTACTCTTGGAGGCTAATAACTTAATATTACATTTTCTCTTGAGTTGACTTGTCTTTGAGGGTTCTTATCCCATTGTTTATGGTTTCTCTTGCTTCCTGGAATATTCTAGTCCCATCAAAGGCTACATGTGAAGGTTAATACCTCCCACATCTACCATAATATCAACACTCCCTCCTAGCTAGGGAGGTATTAAAGGCCATGGTCTTGAGAAAAAATAGACTATTCAACTGGTAGCATATTTATAGACACACAAGTTGTCTCATGATCACGTAGATCAACTCACGAGAAACAACATCGCTATCAATATCATCTGATAGCATCAACTGCATCATCTCTCAAATCCATACTCCATATGAGTAATCGAGCATGATGCTAGATAATTCACTCACTCCACAGAGTGACACAAGAACCATTCTTCTAATCCAGACATATTACTAGAAGAATAATTGTTCCAACAGATGTTGGAAGCCACATCATGGGATACAAGGACTATTCTTCTAATCTGGACATATGTCCTAGAAGAATGATTGTCCTAGACCATTTTTCATAGGGAGAATGTCTATCCACCAGTAATTTGTTCTGCCTGGACCATTCTCCACCTGGATAATGTTTATCCATCAGCATACTGACTATCCATCTAGCTGGAAATCATCTCCAACACTAGTGATAGTCTCCATGGTAATCAGAACAATTCCATCCAATAGAATGCAAATGTGTCTATCTATAGTAGTACACAACTACTACTCAGTGGTACACAACCACTCCTAGTAGCACACAACTACTAACCAGTGACACACAGTCACTACCAATGGATTAAATCCACCACAATAGCATAAAACTACTATCCAGAGACATACAATCTCCACAACAATCATATCATCTGATATCAACCTGCATAAAACAATATCATGATATAAATGGAGTCATCTAGGCCATTCTTCCACTCAGATTTGTGAGATCTGGAAGAGCATCTGCCCTCATAAGGTAAAACATCAGCCATGGGCTATTTGGACTATTCTTCCCAAGCATAGAAGAATAATTGTCCCATATTTCTGAGCCTGGACCATTCACCTAACTAGGCCATTCCTCCAGCACTAATCACAGTGCAACCTCGAGATAATGAGTCTGCCCTAGGGAATGTTTGTCCCTAATTGTTGAACCTGGACCATTCACCTAATTGGGCCATTCCTTCGGCAATAATCATAGTGAAACCCGGAGAGAATGATTATGCCCTAGGGAATGACTATCTAGACCATTTCCTAAGGAAATGACTATCCTACACCAACCTCCAAAAAATACCATTATTCGAAACTACTCACAACTGTGAACTTCAAAATAATGACTTCCCAGTGAAGAAAACCATTCTACTTGACCACTAATCAAAGTGACTACCAAGAAGAATGAATGTCCTATACCATTCCCCCACATTGGCTACAAGGGGAATTGTTGTGTATGGTACATCAACATTCTATCGGACCATTTTCATTACGAAAATAACTGTTCCTCGGAAATCTTGAACCAATTTACAAACTGGAAAGGAACTTCCCACCCTAGACAATTTTCTGAACTAGAAAATGATTGTCCATAAGTCAAATAACATATCAGTTCTCCCTCCCAACCTTGGAGTAATCACTTCCTCTTTCAATAAGGAAGTTGTCTCCACAAGCCCCAGTTTGTCTCTTATGTACGCAAACCTTTCATCTTGGATAGAGGCTTTATAAAAATATTTGTTATCTGCTCATCTATGGAGACATACTGGAGAACCACTTCTCTCTTCTGGATTTTATCACGGAGAATATAATTCTCGATCTTAATGTTCTTTTCATTTGTCATGGAACACCATTCTCTCTAAAATCTTAACATAGCCCTGATCATTACAAATATCATGGTCAAATTTAGCACCTGATCAGACGGTCTAGAAACCAACATACAGAGCCAAATTGCTTTTGTACAAGCATCACAAGTTGCAATATACTCTTCTTATGTAGTGTTGAGTGCAACAAAATTTTGTTTCCTGTTGGCCCATGACATAGTGGCAAAGCTCAAACTGAAACATATCCAAGTATCACTTCTTCTGTCATAGGAATTCCCACCATGCTTTTGTTGTATATGATATACTCTACATAAAGTTGCTTGAATCCATACAAGGTATTCTTCCATTTGTATACACGGGTCTCTTTCTAGTATAGGCTTCTTTCTCAATTTGTTTTATTGGGAAGAAAAATATTTTACATGTAAGTTTCAAATCATGGATACTATAAGAGGTATATCTGGTTTACTGGAACAAGTTGTCATCGTAGTCTTCTCCCTCCTTCTAGAAGGATCTCTAGTTCTGAATCTCGTAAGGCTTCCATTCATAATTCTTTTTCACATTTTCTTACATACAGTGTTCTTCATCACAACATCCATTTCTTCTGCTTGATTGCTTCTAGTGGGTTCTGTTATCACATTAAGTTGTCTTGGGTCTTTTGTCCCTTAGGTTTGCTTTAATTTTCTCATTGTGATTTGCTTAGGTTAGTTAGAACAAATAAAGACTTGTGGTTTTGGCTCATTTTTGGCCCACACATAGATTTTAAGCCTAGGTTCATTCTATGGTTTATGTTTTCGACTCACCTCTTGACTTGACATCAAGCATAACCCACCCCATGATCCAAATGACTTGACACATCACTCCATCCACTCATACTCTTTATTCTTTCCATGTTGTTCCTATGTTTGTTAAAGGGGGTCAAATCAAATTTTGAAAAAGGTGTCGCCAACTCACTAGGAGTTTCCGTAGCACACCTTTGTCCTGTGATCCTTGTCATATTTCATCATAATCAGCTGAGATCATGATTTGCCTTGTTTTTAGAGCCCTTTTTATTAAAAGAGAATATTAATATATGGTCATTTATGAAGCTTGCTAACGGTTTAAACATTTGAATTTTCTCTCAAGCTCGATGCTGCTGAAATCACTAGTTCATACTAGCTACAGACTGCACTACAGGATCAACTATCAAAGATAAATTGGAGGCTAAGGTGGACATAGCAGTTTCCTAACTTGTTGCAGATCCTCCATTATCAATCACAATCTCCAGGTATTCTGTGAGTCCTCTCAATTGCATGGCAAAGTCTTGAGACACCCCTACCTCAGCTTTTGGTAGTGCCTAACATTGCAGACTACTTCCTCTCTCATCCATTTGCATTTGTATATTTTCTCCCACATGCTTCATAGCCATTTGCCACCTAAAATTCACCTATTCTAGAGGTCAAGGCATTTTTCTTCTGAATCTTGAATACATGTTCATTCACTTGGCCCTTGTGTGCACACTGTGCTACAGAAAATCGTTGCTAAAACTACGCTACATATCCCTTGTTTCATGCGATGTGTTTTACGTGGATTGGTCAGTGCTATATTTTGTATTCAAATACCCCTTCATTAGCCTATTTTATTCACTATATCATCATTCATTCATCTTAAGATCTGCTGGAAATAAGGGGAATTGTAGTCCCTACCTATCCAAAACTTTGATGACCATGGTGTGGTGACATAAAACCAAGCAATGTATCTCTGCCTTCCTTAACTGAGAGTTTATTTCTCTCAGTTTTAAAGAAAAATCCATCAAAACAGTCTATTTTTAATTCAAGGTGAGTTAGAGGAAGTCCTAAGAGAGAGAAACCATCAGTCACTATCATTTCCCATTGATCTATGCCTATGTTTGTTTCATTTACCCCTCATTGCACCACAACCTTTGATCCTCTATTTATATCCATGGAGACACCTCAAAGGACGAAATCTCACAAGGGAGCGAGTGTGGTCAGGATTGAACCTTCTAACATGCACCTATTTGATGTTGAGCCAATGGTCAGGGAGGTTTTCATTACACTTTGATGGCATTAAGACTAAGGTGGGAAACCTTGAATTTGAGGTATTTGAAGCCTCTATTGCAGCAACCACTGGGATTCCTAATACTAGTGAGAGGTGGTTCAAATCCATGATCCTCAATGTTTCCTTCTCCAAGGACTTCCTCAAACTAGACTATCAGACAAAAAATTTGTCTAAGGGAGTACCTAGAAGCCACCTAGTTGAAAGATTTGATAAAATGTTGAAAATCATCTAGATATATTTTACATGTGAGGGAAGTTTTAACATGTTATACTAGTACCATATAAGGCTCTTGCTAAATTTTATTGGTAAAGATGCAATGAATATCCCTTTATACCTTTTGAGTAGCACGGGGAAGATGTTTGATAGATTCCAAGCCAAGTCCAAGGTTTTGTACACTACTGTCTTTCACTCTGGGTTGATCAGAATGTTGGTGATGGAAGAGTTGAAGAAGAGGAACATTCCTTGGGAACAGTTCATTGTCTCTTCCCACATGCAGCTAGATATAGCCTCTACCCCTCAGTGTAAGATGCAGATTCTTGTGCCATCTAGTAGTGTTTCCACAGCAGGAACAAGTAGGAAAAGAAAAGGCAAACCCACTACTCAAAGCAAAGAACTCATCAAGGAAATTGAAGAAGAGGAGAGGGAGGTTCATCACTCTCCACAGAGAGATTTTTCACCTCCTCTTGCACCTGAATTGGAAGAAGTCCCTTCATCCACCAAAGCCACATCCAAGAGGGGAAGGAAGTTGCATTTCTCTTCACATGCTCCAGTAGCTAATATCAAAATCAAGAATCCTTTTACTAGATCATCATCCCTCAAGGAGGTTGTTGAAGCAGAATTCCTACCCAAAGTTTTAGATCCAAGGAAAGAGAAAGATAAGGGTAAAGGCATTGAGAAGCCTATTGGGGTGATGGACAGAGCCCCTGTGCAGCAGAAAGATAAAGGTAAACTCATTGAGAAACCTGCTGAGGTTATCAATATCAGCACTCCACCTAGTAATCAAACTTTCAAAAGATTGATCAGATAGCTCATGGAGGCTAGGAAGGAGGTTGCTCGTTTGAAAGAAGAAAGTTTGACTGGGAGAATTAAGATGGAGGAGTTCATGGATATGTACAGTAACACCCTTGATCTGGAAATGTTTTTTAGCAAGAAGAGCCCTGCCTCTCCATAAGCAACTTAAGAACCTCTACAGACAAAAAAAGGCTTTCAGTCTCAAAATGGAAAGCTTAAGGAAGAATTGCAACATTTCAAGGATGAATTGGCCAAGAGGAACTTAAATGTTCTGGTACAAGCTGCAACTGAAAGAGATGAACCAGTAGTCAAGAAGAGTACACCTGCAGTCAAGAAGAGTATCCCTGTAAAGGAAAAATATGTTAACATGATAGAGGGAAGCTCTCCTGCAACAAGGAGGAGTGCTAGGTTGATGAATTACTTGGGAGATATAAGATCCATTTTTGTGGGTGGTCTCTTTTTGCAAGAGTAAAGTGATCAAGGAATTATAATTTTTCCACCTATACAGGAATTTACAGGCTCCTAGTCCACCAGCTAAGTTTTTTTTTTCTTTTAAAGAATTGGTCTCATCACATAGAAAAACCACAGACATTATATAGTGCCATGGTGTTGTGGAATCATCTATATAGTATGTTCTGCAATTTCGCTACCTAATTTGCTACGAAATATCCTAGCTAAAATTCAACGGTGGCGCTATTGATTCTGCAGAACTGATTTGATGAGTGGTGCTACCGAATCTACAGGACCATTTGAGGTGTGGCGCTACCGAATCTACAGAAGCTAATTCGGGAGGGGTGCTACGGAATTGCACATAGGATTTGCGCTATGGAAACTGCATACTTGTTTTGAAGGAGGCGATATTAAATCTGTAGAGTTGTTTTGCAAAGGGAACTACAGAATTGGCTACCCAATGCAGTACTGAATGGTGCTATGAATTGGCCCTTGCAGTCAATGGATTCGAATTCATGTCTCCTTTGGATGGTTGATGATGTGGAGAGAAGGGAGGATCACAGGTGGCAGCATGAAGGTAGCATACAACCCCTGGAGGACACTTGGCAATGAAAAGGAATGCGCCTAAAGGGACACATGTCATTTAATTCTTATTGGAGTGGTTGCCAACATGGTTCCTAATTTGTAGCATTTTGTTAAGAGTTGTTAGCACAGGTGTTAGAATGGTAACTGTTTTAGAGAATTCTAGGGGAGGGAGGCCAACCCACACCTCTATTTGTTTCCTTTCCTTTTGGGTTATAAATACATATTCTAAATGATTAGTGAGGTTTGACTGGTTGAGTTGGGTTCCTTGATTGTAATATTTATGACTAAGTAGATCGATCTATGGTTATGTATTGGACTTGAGATTTTTTTATTAATAGAAGTCAGTTTCTCTTTATATCATATTGTTTCCTTTTATGCTGAAGTGCTCATGATTGGATTATCCATATGCGATTGTTATGGTTGCATTATGATTAATGTTTGATTATAATATTGTTATGATGTTTTTCAGTGTTCTTTAACTTTGAATTCAAGAAGCTCTTATGTTTGATTTTTTCCTCCTTGGGTTTCTTGAAGACCTGATATCGATAACAGACATTTACACCTCCCTCACTAAGTATTCATCCTATTCACTTTTACTCCCATTCACTGGCTGAAGCTAATCAAGACCTCATTTTCTTATGCATGCTAGCCTAGACTTATGAGTTAAAACATTACTATTCTAAGTCTTGTCCATTTGACCTTTAATCACTCATTTACATTTACACATACTTTGATGGGTATAGGGCTTATCATATTTGCAATTTGAGGGTGATTCTCAGTGCTAACATTCTTGGTGTCGTTGTCAAGGAACGAAATGAAGACATTTCCCTGGGATTGAATGACAAAGCATATTGATTCTGAAGGTACATTAGAATTCATTACATTGAAGATTGCAGCTTGCACCTAGCGACTCCATTGTTTCGGTTATGGCTCCCAAAGGCATGAACACAAGGTCTACTCCACATCTACCTATGGAAACACCTAAAGCAGACCCAGAGAAGATTCTCAAAAAAGGAAAGGCTTCTCAATAAGTCTTTTCAGCTCCTATACTAGGTACTTCTGGTCATTCGTATGATTCTACTTTTAAAACTCCAGTAGCCATATCTAACCCTCCTATTTTACCTTCTACTGAAGTTTCTAGAAGTTTAGATTTTGAAAATTTCCATGTTGAATATTCATCTTTTATCCCTCAAGTCAAAGAAGAAAGTTTTGAAACCCTTTTTTCCCTTGATATTGTAAAGTGGTTCAGACTTGAGAGTCTTGAAGATTTTCCTACTTTGGGTTTTCCTACTCCTCCTCCTATCAAAGTTACTAAGAATAAAAAAGAGGAAACCTCTTCTCCCTTGGACCCTATTTCATTTTCCCCAAAGGCTCAAACTCTTCCTATGAATTCTAAAACCTCTCCATCCTCATCCAAGTTCCCTCTTTCCCCTTAAACCCAAATTGTATTTGCAACTGTCAAAGCTCCATCTCCCCCTTGTTCTCTTACAGGTCATAACCTAATGGCGGGTGCTAATGCTCCTAGAAATAGGATGGATGCCATAGTGGCTACTAGGTATGCACCTCTTATATTACCTTAGCCTATGAATGTTATCCCTGCTGGTTACTACCTTAAGTACATGCCCAAGTTCATAGGGGAGGAATACATAATTGTTGAAGAACACCTTTTTTCCTTTTATAGTTATGCAAACAAGCTTAACATTGAGAATGAAGATGTATGGATGAGAGTCTTTTTACAGAGCCTTGATGGTGAGGCTTGGAAATGGTTTAGGGGTTTGACTCCTGGATCTATTGCTAGGATTGAATCTTTAGATGATGCTTTCTTGAGACAGTGGGGGGATAAAAAAAAAATTCTTTATTATATCACAGAATTTGGATCCCTTAAGAGGAAAGAGGGAGAATTTGTTTCTGACTTCTCTAAGAGATTCAATAAAATGTACAACAAGATTCCTATTGAAATAAACCCTACAGAAACCTCTGCCAAGATCACCTATGCCAGTTCTTTTGACCCTGAGTTTTTCCTTCTACTGAGAGAAAGAAGATCTACCTCCTTAGCTCATATGCAATATGCAGCCTTAGAAGTAGAATCTAACACAGTGGTAGCTAACAAACTTAGGGGAAAATCTGATAGGGATGAGATAAAAAGTAGAGTTGAATCCTCAACCTCTGATTCCTCTGTTTTCTATCCTCAAGTTGATGAACTTACAAAATTGGTATATCATTTTCTGCTGAAATGGAGAAGTTAAAACTTGAAGGAAAACAGACCTATAGGAACACACAGAATGTTGACAATAGAGGTAATTTCAGAAGACCAAATAATGCCCCTCATGTCCTCCAAAGACATCCAAGAAATAGAGATAGGGATTATTAAAAAATTCAAACCCCTCTCCAAAACAACCTTGTTGCTGATGAAGAAGGAGAGGGTGAAGAAATTTATCCTGAAATTCATTGTCTTGGTGACACCTCTTCTTCCCCTCATTTGACCCAATCTGCATATGAGGAATATCTCATGGATAGTCAATTAAATGAATTGAGTAAGGGAGGGAGAAAAAAAAACAAGACAATCCTAATAGATACAACCTAAGATCGAAAAAGAAAGAGGGAAAGACTGACACTTATGATTAGCACACTAAAGCAGAAAATTTTGATAAGGCTGTGACAACTAGTAGTAAAGGAAAAGAAGTGAAAATCCCTCAAACATTGGTTAAGAGCCCTGCCCTAAAAGTTAAATAAATTCTAAAATCCCCATCCTACTTTAGCTTTGAAAATGAAATCCAAAAGATCAAAATCCTTGTACCTTTTTTGGAGCTGATTAAGAATGAGGAATTTAAAAGATACCCATCTAAAATGTTGCAGCCTGAATTTTCTTCTAATTCCACATATTCAGTTAACCTTCAAGATGAAAAACCAATTGTTATCTTGGGATCTTTGATAGAATATAGAGATGATCCATCCCCTCCTTTCTATACATCATTGAACATTCATGATAAAGTGCTACACAACTTCTTGATGGACTCAGGGGTATCTGACAATCTCATGCCAAAAACAATCATGGATAAGCTTGGGTTGGAAATTACAAAAACCTACCATGACTTGTACTCTTTTGACTCTAGGAAAGTGAAGTGTCTTGGGGTTATCAAAGATCTGTTTGTGACCTTATTTCAGTTGCCCATGAAAAGTGTGGTTATGGATATTGTGGTCGTTGATGTCCCCCCTAAGTTTGGGATGCTCTTATCAAGATCTTGGATCAAAATACTAGGGGAAACCTTGCATATGGACCTTTCATATGCCACCATTCCTTTGTTTGGGGAAGAACATAGAAGGCTTTACAGCGAGGCTTAATTTTCCTACATCATCAGTGATGAAGCAAATCCCACCAACCATCCTATTTTTGCACTTGATAGTGATTTAGGATCTAGTATATTGCAGCTCACTGATGCTCCTGAACCTCCTATTGAAATCAGAAAAAAGTCCATTACCTCTTGTGAAGCCTCTCTTCCTAATACCTATGTTTGGAAGATGTTTTTTGATGGGGCTTCTTCTAAAGAAGGTGTTGGTGTTGGAGTAGTCTTTGTTTCCCCAACTCAAGAGATCATATCTTTGTCCTACAAGATCGAATTTGAAACTACAAACAATGTGGCAGAATAGGAAGCTCTTGTTTTGGGTTTGAGGAATGCTAAAGACATGGGGATTGAAGAGCTAGCAGTGTTTGGAGATGCTGAATTAATTGTCCATCAAATCAAAAATCTGTATCAAGCTAAACACCCCAGGGTAGGTACTTACATAAATGAAGTTTGGGATCGTGTTGACAATTTCTTCTTAGCTTTTAAGATCTCATTTGTTCCAAGAGAGGAGAATACCATGGCATATTCTTTGGTTGTTTCAGCAAGTAATTTTAGAGTCCCTTTGCCACCTAAACTCAAATATGATGTAGAAGTGAAGTATAGACCCTCTATACCTGACAATGTCAAACATTGGAAGGTTTTTGAGGATGATATTGAGATTAAAATATTTATTGAGACTATGGATGAGTTTTCTGCCTTACATATAGATCAAGATCATGATATTGAAAATAGCCCCCATGCTGATGTTTTTCTAAATAAAATTGCTAACCATCATATTGTTTAGTTTCCTAGTAACTATATTCCAAAAGGACTAGTTCCTCTGGAGAGATTGTTCGACAAAAATGGCGTTGTTGTAAAGGTTAAAGGTTCAACTGAAAATGTTGAGGTGACTGAATGCAATGTGGGTACAGAGGAGGATCCAAAATATGTCAAGTTGTCTAGCAGCTTGTCAAAGGAACAAAGGGCTGAATATGTTAAGTTGTTAAAAGAGTTTGGTAATGTGTTTTCCTGGAAATATGAAGATCTGAGAACATATGACACAAACATCATTGAACATAAGGTCCCTTTGAAAGAGGAGACCAATCCGTTTAGGCAGAAACTTAGATAGATAAATCCTATGTTGCAGCCTATTATGGAAAAAGAGGTAAAAAAGCTTTTGTATGCCAAGATTATCATTCCTTTGAGATACTCTGAATGGGTGGCTAACTTGGTCCCAGTGAGAAAGAAGAATGGGGAAATCAGACTTTGTGTCGATTTCAAAAATTTGAATAGAAGCTCCAAGAAAAATAATTACCCCTTACCAAAGATGGAGCACACATTGCAGAGGGTGACAGGTTCATCTAGGATGTCTACAATTAGATCTCTGTCTTGCCTAAATATAGAGAGAATACAAACTTCACTACTCCTTAGGGCACATTCATGTATGATAAAATGCCCTTCGGATTGATGAATGCAGGAGCGACCTTTCAGCGAGCCATGGACATTTCCTTTATTGGGGAGAAAGAAAATTCTGTAGTCGTCTATTTAGATGACATTATAGTGTTCTCACAATATTATAAAGAACATTATCATCATTTGAAAAGGGTCTTCTTGAAGTGCAGAAAGTTTGGTCTCTCTCTCAATCTTAAAAAGTCATTGTTTTCTATGAAGGAGGGGAAATTATTGGGGCACATTGTATCAACTGAAGGGGTAAGAATTGATTCAAGCAGATTAGAAGCCATCCAGACCTTGTCTCTCCCTAGATCCAAGAAATAAGTTCAATATTTCTTGGGGAAAATCAATTTTTTAAGCAGGTTCATTTCAAATTTTGCTGAATTGGTAAAGTACATTACACCCATGCTGAGGAAAGGAAATGAAATCAAATGGACTACTAAGTCTCAAAATTATTTTGATCAGATAAAAAAAGCTTTGACTGAAGCACCTGTTTTCATCAGCCCTGACTACTCCAAGGATTTTCTGATATTTTCTTTTGCTTCATTTGACACATTAGCTGTTTTCTTATTGTAGAAAAATGCAGAAGGGTTAGAGCAGCCTATTGCCTTTTTTAGTGGGGCATTGAGGGATGAAGAAATAAAATATGACATCATGGAAAAGTAGGCTTATGATTTGGTCAAAGCCCTCAAGGCTTTCAGAGTATATGCATTTCATTCAAAAGTTGTTGCATATTTTCCTTCAGCGTCAGTGAAAGAGATACTTATCCGGCTTGACATAAATAGGAGGAGGAGCAAATGGATTGCCAAAATTCTGGAATTTGACCTTGAAATAAAGCCCACTAAATTGGTTAAAGGACAAGGTTTAGCTAGGTTGTTGGCTAAATCAAATTGCAAATATTTGGGGGTTAATTTCATAAACATTAGCTCAACAAATCAGCAAGTTGAGTTGTCTGATAAAGGTTCTCAGGTCATCCCCCAATTGGATTAATGCACTTGGTACAAGGACACCATATATTTTCTGCAGAAATTGCAACCTCTTGATGGTTTGGAAAAGAACAAGGTAAGGGCTTTGAAGCTCAAAGAAATCATATATTGTCTTATTGACCAAGTTTTGTATTGGAAAGATCCTTTAAGAGTGTTTTTGAGATGTCTAGATCCATAGGAGGCCCAAAAGGTTATGACTTATTTTCATGACAGTTTATGTGCAGGCCATCACTTCTAGAGAACCACAACCTATAAGATCCTCAGAGCTGGGTATTTTTGGCCTAGCCCTTTTACTGATGTTTGTGAAAATATTAGAGCTTGTGACAAATGCCAAAAGTTTTCTGGAAAAAAGAAGCTCAAATATTTTCCATTGAAGCATGTGGTAGCTTCAGGACCATTTCAGTAGTGGGGCTTAGACTTCATTGGGGAAATCCATCCCGCTTGAAGTGGTCAACATAGGTGGATTTTGACTGCCACTGATTACTTCACCAAGTGGATTGAATCCATCCCTACAAGGAATGACTCCCATAAGGTAATAATTAGTTTTCTTGAGGATATCATGTCAAGATTTGGGTGTCTGAGAAAAATTGTTATTGATAATGTTGCATCCTTCAAGACTGAACCATTGATCAAGTTTTGTGAACAGTATGGGATTACATTGGTTCATTCTACTCTTTACTAACCCCAAGGGAATGGATTGGAAGAATCCTCTAACAAGAGCCTTATAAAGATCACCAAGATATTGTTATAAGACAACAAGAAAGCATGGGACTCAAAGATAAAATTTGTTTTGTGGGTTGATAGAGTTACAACAAAGATATCACTTGGTATCTCTCCTTTTCATCTTGTGTATGGATTTGAGGTTGTGTTTCCTACTCAGCTTGTCTTTCCTATGGAAAAACTCTTCCAGGACTACCAAGGAGAACCTGATGATATGGTCAGAAGAATACAAAAGTTGGTAGAAGTGCAGCAGACTAGGGAGAAACTATTGGAAAAAGCACATAACCATCAACAAAAGATCAAGCAATCCTTTGACAAGAAGGTAAGTAAAGAATATTTCCAGTTGGGAGATCTAGAGCTCAAGTGGGATGCACCCAAGCAAGACAAAGTCAATCACAGTAAATTTGAAGCTTTGTGGATTGGTCCCTTCAAAATTTCTGAGGTATTTTCAAATAACACTTATAGTTGCATAATTTGGAGGATTCCGAAGTTTTTGGTGGCCATGTCAATGGGAACTTTATGAAAAAGTATTTTTCTTAAGACATGAGTGGATTTCCATTCATTGTAAATATCATTTTTGTTTTATTTCTGATTGAATAAGTGACCCTGTAGCCCTAGGATAACACACTGAAAGTGTTGGTTCTTGGCAGCTCACAGGGATCATGCCATCCCATGTGGATCCAATGTTATCACATTAAGTTGTCTTGGGTATTTTTTCCCTTAGATTTTTATTTCTATCCTTTAGTCTTTAGGTTTTCTTTAATTTTCTCTTTTTGATTTGCTTAGGTTAGTTAGAACAAATAAAGACTTGTGGTTTTGTCTCATTTTTGTCCCACACATAGATTTTAATCCTAGGTTCATTCTATGGTTTATTTTTTCGACTCACCTCTTTACTTGACATCAAGCATAACCCACCCCATGATCCAAATGACTTGACACATCACTCCATCCACTCATACTCTTTATCCTTTCCATGTTGTCCCTAAGTTCGTTAAAGGGGGTCAAATCAATTTTTGAAAAAGGCATTGCCAACTCACTAGGAGCTTTTGTAGCACACCTTTGTCCTATGATCCTTGTCATATTTCATCATAATCAGCTGAGGTCATTATTTACTTTGTTTTCAGTGCCCTTGTCATTAAAAGAGAATATTAAGATCTGGTCATTTATGAAGCTTGCTAACGGTTTAAGCATTTCAATCTTCTCTCAAGATCGGGGTTGCTGAAATCACTAGTTCAGACCAGTTGCAGAGTGCACTACGGGATCAAATGTCAAAGATAAATTGGAGTTTGAGGTGGATGTAGCAGTTTCCTAACTTGTTTCAGATCCTCCATTAGCAGTCCCAATCTCCAGGTATTTTGTGGGCCCTCTCAATTACATGGAAAAGTCTTGAGACACCCCTACCTCAGCTCTTGGTAGCGCCCAACGTAGTAGACTACTTCCTCTCTCATCCATTTTCATATGTATATTTTCTCCCATAGACTTCATATCCATTTTCCACCTAAACTTCACATATCCTAGAGTTCAGTCCATTTTTCTTCTGAAGCTTGAATACATGTTCATTCACTTGGCCTTTGTGTGCACACTGCGCTACAAAAAGTCATTGCTAAAACTACGCTACATCTCCCATGTTTCATGCACTATGTTTTACTTGGATTGGTCAGTGTTATCTTTTGTATTCAAAGACCCCTGCATTAGCCTCATTTATTCACTATATCATCATTCAGTCATCTTAAGATCTACTGGAAATAAGGGGAATTGCAGTCCCTACCTTTACAAAAATTTGATTACCATGGTGTGGTGACATAAAACTGAGCAGTGTATCCATGCCTTCCTTAACTCAAAGTTTCATTCTCTCAGTTTTAGAGAAAAATCCATCAAAACAGTCTATTTTTAATTCAAGGTGAGTTAGAGGAAATCCAGAGAGAGAGAAACCATTAGTCAATATCATTTCTCATTGATCTATGCCTTTGTTTGTTTCCTTTACCCCTCACTGCACCACGACCTTTGATCCCCTGTTTATATCCATGGAGACACCTCAAAGGAAGAAATCTCACAAGGGAGGGAGTGTGGTTAGGACTGAACCTTCTGACATGCACCTGTTTGATGTTGATCCAAAGGTCAGGGAGGTTTTTCAAAGGGTTGGTTGCCTCTATTTTTTCAAAAACATGCAGAGGGGACACCCTGAAGTAGCAAGGCAGTTTGCATTACGCTTTGATGGCATTAAGACTAAGGTGGGAAACCTTGAATTTGAGGTATTTGAAGCCTCTATTGCAGAAACCACTGGGATTCCTAATATTGGTGAGAGGTGGTTCAAATCCATGATCTTGAATGATTCCTTCTCCAAGGACTTCCTCAAACCATACTATCAGATAGAAAAATTGTCTAAGGGACTGCCTAGAAGCCACCTAGTTGAAGGCTTTGATAAAATGTTGAAAATCATCCAGAGATATTTTATATGTGAGGGAAGGTTTAACATGTTATACCAGTACCATATAAGTCTCTTGCTACATTTTACTGGTAAAGATGCAATGAATATCCCTTTCTACCTTTTGAGGAGTATGGGGAAGATGTCTGATAGATTCCAAGCCAAGTCCAAGGCTATGGACACTAGTGTATTTCACTCTGGATTGATTAGAATGTTGGTGATGGAAGAGTTTAAGAAGAGTAACATTCGTTGGGAACAATTCATTGTCTTTGCCCACATGTAGATGGATATAGCCTCTACCCCTTAGTCTAAGATGCAGATCCCTTTTCCATCTAGTAGTGTTTCCCCAGTAGGAACAAGAAGGAAAATAAAAGGGCAAACCCACTACTCAAAGCAAAGAAGTCATCAAGGAAATTGAATAAGAAGAGAGGGAGGTTCATCACTCTCCACAAAGATATTTTTCACCTCCTCCTGCACCTGAATTGGAAGAAGTCCCTTCATCCACCAAAGCCACAACCAAGAGGGGAAGGAAGTTTCATTTCTCTTTATCTTCTCCAACAACTAATATCAAAGGAATCCTTTTACTAGATCATCATCCCTCAAGGAGGTTGTTGAAGCAGAAGTCCTACCCAAGGTTTCAGTTCCAAGGAAAGAGAAAGATAAGGGTAAAGGAATTGAGAAGCCTATTAGGGTGATAGACAGAGCCTCTGTGCAATAGAGAGATAAAGGTAAATCCATTGAGAAACATGTTGAGGTTATCAACATCAACACTCCACATAGTAATCACACTTTCAAAAGATTGACCAGACAGCTCAGGGAGGCTAGGAAATAGGTTGCTCGTTTGAAAGTAGAAAGTTTGACTAGGAGAATTAACATGAAGGAGCTCATGGATATGTATAGTAATACCCTTGATTTGGAAAAAAAATCAGCAAGAAGAGCCCTACCTCTCCATAAGCAACTTGAGAACCTTTGCAGGAAAAACAAAGGCTTTCAGTCTCAAAATAGAAATCTCAAGGAAGAATTGCAGCATTTCAAGGATGAATTGGCCCAGAGGAACTTAAATGTTCTGGTACAAGCTACAATTGAAAGAGATGAACCAATAGTCAAGAAGAGTACACCTATAATCAAGAAGAGTATCCCTGCAAAGGAAAAACATGTTGCCATGATAGAGGGAAGCTCTCCTGCAACAAGGAGGAGTGCTAGGTTGATGAAGTAGTTGGGGGATATAAGATCCATTTTTGTGGGTGGTCTCATTTTGTAAGAGTAAAGTGATCAAGGAAGTATAATTTTTCCACCTATACAGGCATCTACAGGCTCCTAGTCCACCAGCTAAGTTTTTTGTGCTTTTGAAGATTTGGTCTCATCGCATAGAAAAAACACAGGCATTTTGTAGTGCCATGGCGTTGCAGAATTTTCTATATAGTATGTTCTTCAATTTCGCTACCTAATTTGCTACAAAATATCCTAGCTAAAATTCAACGATGGCGCTACCAATTCTGCAGAACCGATTTGATGAGTGGGGCTACTGAATCTGTAGGACCATTTGAGGTATGGCACTACCAAATCTGCAGAAGCTATTTCGGGAGGGGCTCTATGGAATGGCACACAATCATTACACAGGATTTGTGCTATAGAAATTCCAGACCTATTTTGGAGGAGGAGCTATGAAATCTGCAGAGTTTTTTTGCAAAGGGCGCTACAGAATTGGCTACCCAATGCACTACTGAATGGTGCTACAAATTGGACCTTGTAGTCAAGGGATTCAAATTCATGACTCCTTTGGATGGTTGATGATGTGGAGAGAATCGAGGATCACATGTGGCATCATGAAGTCAGCATACATCCCCTGGAAGACACTTGGAAATGAAAATGAATGTGCCTAAAGGGAGACATGTCATTTAATTCTTGTTGGAGTGGTTTCCAACATGGTTCCTAATTTGTAGTAGTTTCTTCAGAGTTGTTCGCACAAGTGTTATAATGGTAACTGTGTTAGAGAATACTAGGGGAGGGAGGCCAACTCGCACCTCTAGTTGTTTCCTTTCCTTTTAGGTTATAAATACATATTCTAAATGATTAGTGAGGTTTGAATGGTTGAGATGGGCTCCCCTATTGTAATATTTTTTACTAAGTAGACTATTCTCTGGTTATGTATTGGACTTGAGAATTTTTTATTAATAGAAGTCATTTTCTCTTTATATCATCTTGTTGCCTCTTATGCTGAAGTACTCATGATTGGATGATCCACATGATATTATTATGGTTGTGTTATGATGAATGTTTGATTATAATATTGCTATGATGTTCTTCAGTGTTCTTTAACTTTGAATTCAAGAAGTTATTGTGTTTGAGGTTTTCCTCCTTGGGATGCTTGAAGACATGATGTCAATAACAAAACTTTACACCTCCCTCACTAAGTGTTACAGGTATGAACTAACTGAGAGGGGGGGGTGAATCAGTTAGTGTAGATTTATTAACAATTTACTCTGATTTTTAACTTTGAATCATTAATCTTAGTGGCAGTGAGTCTTAACTGTGAAATCCAGAGTTATAAACATAA
>ML788676.1:705192-716344 GCA_009831015.1 Picea engelmannii
CCAAGGTCATGTTGACCAAAAATACTTGTGTTCATTTTATGCATGCTTAAAGTGTAGATCAACTTAATTGTGTTGTTAATATCTAGAGGAAGTGTTACTTGTTTTGAGATTTATTGCATGTTCTAACCACCGGTTTGAAAACACTAGCAAGGGCACCTCAAAGAACACTTAACCTACAAAAACTATGGGCTGAAAGTTACTAAACTATTTGTTGTCCTAAAACAACAAAGGACAGTTTTGAAGATTGAAACTTAAAGCCAATCTCAAGGTCAAAGACAGACCTTAGTTGGCAGCCTCATAGGTCCTCAGTTTTCTTCAAAATATAATGTTCTTCCTTCAAGAGGAGATGCTAATGGGTATTAATATACTCCACCAATAGGTTGTCACTATTGGTGCAAACAAAAATGTAAATGGTATTTTTAAGAATTCTTAATATACAATTACTCATATTCCTTAATACGAAAAAGTTGATAATATGAAGGATAAGTGAAGAAAAACCTTTAAAGGAATAGCTCCTTGAGTGGACTATCGATGATAGAGTAGGATAAAGTATATTTTCACCCCATAACCTCCATTATCATCCTATGAAAAATGTCACACCAACAAATGACACTGCAAAATCCCCCACACTACTAATAGGTTAGAAATCAAATCAATATAAAAAGTAAATAAGCATTACAACACATATTTTGGTTGCAAAATCCCTCACACTACTAATAGGTTAGAAATCAAATCAATATAAAAATTAAATAAGCATTACAACACATATTTTGGTTAGGGGAAAGAGAACCCACAAATTTATATTAATGATTAGTAGGGGATAAATATACATAAAAGAAAGAACAATATCATCTAGGAAAAGCCATGAAGATGAGCTTTGACATTCCTATTCAACGGAGTCCCATCCTTTATGAAGATTTCCCTTTGGAATGTGGAGGTAATTGGAAGAGACTTCCCCTTAATGAAGGAAGAAAATGCTCAATATTGGTACCAATGAGATATATGAAGCTGGAACTAGGAAATCATTGAATCCCTAATTGTGCTTGTGTAGCATAACCCTATTAGGTTCATTAGACTCATGGAACTCTTAGGGGATCTCTATAGTTATAGGTTTTGTTTAGAGAACATTATGCATGGGAAGTGAACATGTTTCCCAATTTAGACCATGAAATTGCCTCTTCAACTCTAGTAATTTATCACAACCCATAAAAACACAAGATTTTAAGCTTGTTCCAATCTCTAAAAGTGCATTGAAATAACCAAATCAAATAGTTCAATGCACTAGTGACATACATGAAGACTATGCATGTATTGAAGGATTATTCGCGTAGAGTGTATAACATATAGAGTTGATGTGTTGCGTATGCATAAGTTTGGTTAGCTGCATGGCTTGACTTTGATTCTCCATCATAGATAATTTTAAGGGCTAAATTTTGCAAATGGGCTAATTTTCAATGGTTTTTCCCAAAACAATATTCGTTAATTTCCATTTTTTTCTAAAAATGATTTGCCCAAATTTCATAGAATAAAATTATTTTACCTTAAAAATCGTCAAACTTTTATAAAAACTATACAAAATCCTTAGAAATTTGAATATTTTTACAAAACTATCTCCAAACAATTTACATTTTACATATTAAGGACTAGTAAAATTAATCCATATTTCTACATTTTAATATTAATTTTCATCCTTTAAATTATCCATGTTCTCTATCAATAATTCAATCATTCCATATGACTTAATGTTTCATTAGATTTATTATATCATTATACAAACACACATGACATTTTTTTTTAAAACACATTCAATTGCGTAAGTGGACAAGATTGGTGTGATGACCCAACATATGCAATATAGTTGCTCGAGTTGTACCTTATTGCAAAGGTTGAAAAGGGACCACATCAGTAAAGTCGTCTGCATACAATTTTTTGAAGGGCTACCCTATACTTCCCATAATTGCTTTTTACAAACCATATTTGCTTGTATTTTCCACTCAACATTATGAGGTGTAACATGTACTTAAATTTCAAATTCTTTTCTAATTGAGTGTCTTTATATGGTCTCATCTTCGATGGAAAACAAAATTTTGCTGCGAGGGTTCACCAATTAAGAAACATTATACCACGTGAGTTTATATTAAGGGGTTTAAAATTTTAAAATAAAAGTAATATATTACCTATTATATAGGGGTCAAAGGATATTTTTAATATATTAAAATCATGTAGATACTAAGGGGTTTAGAATTAAGTATTGTTGGAGAGAGGAGATTGGGTTTAGAATTTACCACCAGAAAGAGTTTGAATTAGGTATTAAGCAAAAGAGGTGAATTTAGAACTTAACATTAGTGAGGGGAGGGTATGATTGAGATATCTCATACAATGGAATTTTAATAGGTGGCTTTATACTAGGTTGACTTACACTCTTCGAAATCCACAACAATGTATGTGTTCTCCTTAATTTATCTTCATTTTCTTTGTTGTTTTCAATGCATATAACTCTCTCCACGATATGGGAATTTCTCACATTTATATCAAGTTATATAATTTTTTGAGCATTTCAGGGCCTTGACATATTCCCCAACTCTCCCATATCACCCTATTGCATGTATTATCCTCTCCCATATCACCTTACTCTCCCATATCACCCTATTGCATGTATTATCCTCTCCCATATCACCTTATTGCATGTATTATCCCAGGGACCTGATGAAATTAAGGATTTGACCAAAAGTTTAATTAGAAATTAAATATTTGACCAAGAAATGAAAATATACCTAGTATAAGGACTTGGTAATGAATCCCCATTTGGTAGAAACAAATAAATGTTCATGAGAAACTTCCCTTATAGCTTTTAGAAATAATTTTACCCCAATCACTCAAAATCCAACCTCTCTACTACTAGTCTTGTTGCTTGGTTGCTCCTTTGGGAAAGAGAAGAGGTGTGATTTGGTTTACTTGGAACATTTTGGCCCCATTGGATGATGCAAAGAAATTAGCAATGCTAGTATCTCCATTAGTGTCCAATCAATTAGTTGGTTAAAAAAAAAAAAAAAATGAGAGAAAAAAGGTCATCCACCAACTTGCATAATCCTCATAGAGGTCTTATAAGAGGTGTGTCATATTACCATATTATGGGTTGAAATAAAAAAGGGTATTAAAATATCACCAAAAAAATGGATACCTAGAATATCTAGTAAAAATAGGGGGTTTTGTCTATTGAAAATGTGTATTGGGAAGAGAGTACAACAAAAGGAATTTAAGAGTAAGGATGGAATTTGATGATCAAATTTTCCATTATAGGATGTTTTGGTTTCCAAATATGATAATAAAACTTATCTACTCATCTAAGAAATATGTCAAATATATTTTAAAATGTTTTTCAAACTGTCAAATTAACACACCTATTCTCAAATTTTAATCCTGTTGGAGAAGTATTTTTTAATATATAATAAAATTAAATGCATTCTTTAATATTCAATGAATAATACTATGTCGTAGGTTCACATAGTAATACCCCATGACCACTACAAGCTTCTTAATATAAATAGTGTAACAAACAAACAGATTCATACTTTCACAAAAAAAAAGCACAAGAATATTAATTGAGCAACAATTTAACAAAGATAAATAAGAAACCTAAATGTTTTAAAATGTGATTTGTTTGGAGTATTTAGTGTTGTTCATGTTGATAAATAAAATGCAATAGTATTTACACTGATCCTATTGATAAATACAATGCAACAGTATTTACACTGATCCTATTGATAAATACATGACATGTGATTTTCTATAATGTCAAACCGAATGCTTGAAAGTCTAATCAAATTTGAAAATTACTCTTTGTCATTTATTTATATCAGTTATAAGCATTGTGATTGAAATCAGCGATCCGCTATTCAAAGTCCATTCGAATTCGAAGATTATTCTTTGGCGAGCTTCCTGAGTGTTTTTGTTAAGCACCCTCTTGTCGCTACTTTCGATCCTTACTTGGAACAACTTTCCGTCCTAACGTTTTTCTTATCTCTAACGTTTTTGGCGAGCTTTCCTGAGTTTTTTTAAGCGCCTTCTTGTCTCTACTCTGGAACCTTTTACTGGGGAGCTTTCTCCTCAAATAGTCAACTTCTTTATGTTTTTCTTCGGTAATGAGCTATCTTTCTACACTGTTTTTGAACCTGTTTCTGCCGTTATCCCCTCCTTTTCGGGGTTACTCTGCTTCTTTCCTTGACATAGTGATAGAGTTTCACCTTTTCTAGGACCCCAGTGGAATCTTCCACTTCTTGGGTTCTGTTTCCAGATTTTTGTCTTCCTATCTTAATCGGTTTTAGTTCTCCTATTTTTTTCACTGACTTAGTGTGATTTTTGAGGCTGCTCTATGGACCTGGGATTGATGGCAGGAGTTATAAAAGACGTCACAATGCTCATGGACCCACAAGATGAGGAAGAGTGGCATAGAATAGGACTTTTCAGTAGGGTTGACAGGGTTGGGACACCTTCTGGGCCTTCATCTTTTAATACTCCTTCCTTACCCTAGCATGTTGTTTCAAAGGTTACAAAAATCCCACAGCCTCGGCATCTGGTGGTGGACCTGCTGCTACTCGCTCTCTTCCAAAGGAGTTGGCGCATCATTATAGGACTGGTAATAAAGATGGAGTAGTGGGTGGAAGGGTTAATACCTCCCTACTAAACGGTCCTCGGACTGGGCTTAGGAAAAAGGTGTGGAAACCAAACAAGAATCTAAGGAGAATGGTCTTAGGAGCGGATGTTGGCCTACAAGAGACCTGCAGACTAGCTATGTGTGGATTGGTAGGAAGGCTTTCCTACACCTATCTTTCAGATTGTTCAGTTTCAGCATTGATACAAAAAACTTGGGAACCCATCCTTGGGTACTTGTTGGAGATACACTATCTCACGAAAGGGTGGATTGGATTTATTTTCAAAACACCGGAGGATGCCACCTTACTTTTGGATAGATTCTGGTTACTAGGGGGAGCACTTTAATGCTAAAAAGATGGAGGGTCGCTTTTGACCCGACTGAATACTTCCAACGTAGGCACATGTGGGTTCTACTGCCTGCCCTTCCCCTGCATTTTCGGAATGAGAGGGCTATGAAGGCTATTGGTAATGCACTAGGGCATTGTATTACTCTGAACTTCTCGTCCTTGATGGCTCCAGCTAGAAAAATGGGAAGGATAATCGTGGAGATTGACATACATGAAGGTCTGCCTAAAGTGTTCAACATTGAATGGAGAGACCGTCATATCAAACAACGTCTAGACTATCAAGGAATCCATTTCAGATGCAATTGGTGTCATTGCACAAACCACCTTCGAAGGGACTGCCTGGGTAAAGTTTCTGGGGAAATGACAGAAGATTTAATGGTCCAGGAAGATCCACCAACTTATATGGATGAAGACCTATCTTTGGGGGTTGTCCCTTCCTTTGCTACGGCTACATCTGAGAACTTTCCAGAGAACACAATCTCACTCACAGGTAAGATTAAAGACCATTGCCCCTCACTTTTTTATTCATTATCTGAGAGGGAAAAGGAAGTAGTTGACTCCTTCATTTGGCTTTTACGATCAACTACCTTTACAAAAGGGATAGAAAAGGAGCCACTAGTTACTTTTAGTCGTGGTAAGGAGCCATTGGTTGGGGAGACAATCTACTGCACTGGTCTCAACTTACCTACAGTGAACCATGAGGCCTCTCCCTATCCCACCATTTCAGTCTTCCCCCCCCTTCTAGACCCACCTGGGGGTGAGCAGGAAGAGTCAGTGACGTTGCATTTTCCTACTCTCCCTGCTCTAAATGCTCCTTTAGTGGAGGCAGGTTTCAAAGAACCGGAAGAGGAATCTTGTTCGCTCCATTCAGTATTAGATTCACTGGTCCCTTTCATTAAGGACAATGATCAAGCCTTGAAACTCCCTACCTATAGGGGGAGAAAGTGCATCGATCGTGGAGAGTCTTCTGGGAAAAATAATTGAAAGAATATATCGGCTAGCCAGCGAAGAGATTTTGCTTGGTCAAGAGGTTTAGAAGTCGAAATCTCCCCTATCAAAACCAGAAGCAACCGGAAACTTCAGTCTCAGAACACAGTACTTTTTAATGAAGTTAACCCTTCTTCCAGTGAAACTGAGCCTCTTAGAGCAGTGAAAGCCTTGGCGAGGTCAAAATAATGTTATTGCTCTCCTTAAATATCAGAGGGATTGGAGGCACCCTTAAAGCTACTTCCATTCGACGACTGTTGACAAGCACTCGACCTGAAATAATTTTTTTCCAAGAAACTTTAGTTACTGCTCAGAAGTCGAGAGATTTTAGACTCTCCTTCAGACCGGAGTGGGCGGTTTGTTTGGTAAGTTCGGTGGGCACTTATGGTGGCTTACTTGCTGCCTGGGATCCGTCTCTTTTCGATCTAACTCCTTTTCTTATGGTGGGGGGCATTTTATTAACTGGCATGATTTTTTCAAACAATAGGGAGGTCGCTCTACTCAACGTTTACGCCCCTTGTACCAATCGGCTCTCCTTCTAGAAATCGGTGGAAAGTAGTGGTTTACTCGATGTAAGAAATCTAATTATGGTTGGCGACTTTAATATCCTCCTTTCTCCTGAAGAGGCTTGGGGAAGGAACATAATTGGACTAGTGGACGACTATTACATAAACTTTTCACATCTAAGCATCTGATCGATATTAAACCCTCGAAACTGGTGTCAACCTGGAGAAATGGATGCCAGGGACAGGAAGCAATTGCAAGGAGACTAGATAGATGTTTGGCAGCTGAAAGTCTTCTTTAGTACAGTGGCTATTACAGGGCATGGGTTGAACTACCCTTTGTTTCAGACCATGCACCTATACTCTTACATCTATTTATGTCGCCTTCCTTTAAAACCTTCCCTTTCAAATTTAACGAATTGTGGTTGGGTGTTAAAGACTTTGCGGGTTTAGTGAAAAGTATTTGGAAAAGCACGAACTATCTCACTGAAACAAGCAACCAGAAGAGACTACTCAGGAAATTATAGGATCTGAAAACTTTAAAAAAGAAATGGAACAAAGACCAGAAGGAAATACAAAAAATAAATTTGATGTCGATTGAAGCGGAAATAAAAAAAAAAAATCAGTGACATTCTGAGTATTGATTTTAACGATCATGGAGCAAAAGACACCGTGCGCCTTCTGGAAACTGAGAGAATGGTGATTTAAAAAAAAGAGGAACAGCTCTGGAGGATGCGCAGTAGGGCACTTTGGCTGGCAGAAGGGGATAAAAATACGAAATTTTTTCACAATATCGCTAGTCGAAACAGAATCAAAAAGTATATTTGGGAAATAGAAAAGGATGACGGTGTTTTGATGAAGGATCAACAGGGTATAAAAACTAAAGTTGTACATTATTTCAAGCATTTCTACAGGGCTTCTTCCACAGTGAACATAGAAGATCAATGCAAACTGTGTGACCTCTTTCCATTAATGGTCACTGAAGAAGAAGCGGTTTCTTTGTACAACCCGGTCACTTTGGAGGAATTGCAATTGACACTATATCAATGTAAAAAATAAAAAATTATGGGTCGGGACGGTTGGACATCATAATTTTTCATCCATTTTTTTGATCTTGTAGGCGAGGATCTCCTTGCGATGGTGGAAGAATCTAGAATTTTAGGCAAAATTGCAGGTGGCCTAAATGTTAATTTTTTTACATTGATCCCGAAGGCCAACAACGCGAAATCTTTTGAGGACTTTCGCCCTTTTTCCCTCTGCAACTTGTGCTACAAGCTTATATCAAAGATCATTGCCTCCTGTATCAAACCCTACTTATCTAAATCAATGTCTCTTGAAAATATGGGCTTCCTAGAAGGAAGACGCATACAAGATGCCATTGGGATAGCCTTCGAAAGCCTTCACAGTATCAAGAAGAAGAAACAAAAAGCCCTTGTTCTAGAGATGGACTTAAGGAAGGCCTACGATTGCATTGATTGGGACCTTCTCAGAATGATCCTCTTGAAATGTGGGATGGGTTTACCTATGACCAATTGGATCATGGCCTGCATCACCTCTGCGTCCTTTGATGTCCTTATAAATGGGGAAGCCACAGATTTCTTGAAAAGTGCTAGGGGAGTCAGGCAGGGGTGCACTTTATCACCTCTTTTGTTCATACTTATCATGGAGGGCCTCAGCTTATTATTGAAAAAGAGTCAAGCGGAAGGCTCTATTTCAGGCTTAAAGATTGCCAGATTGACCAAAATTTTGCACCTTCTTTTTGTGGATGACATACTCATTTTATCCAATGCAAACTTAGCGGAGTGGAGAGAAATTGACAAATTAATCCCTCTTTTCTGTAAAGCCTCGGGACTCGCGGTAAACTTAACAAAATCAACAGTCCATCATGCAGGACTCTTGGACCCTGAACTGAGCGTTTTCAAATCTGTCCTACGCTATACTTTCAGCGACCTTTCTATTGGTTTATGTTATCTGGGCTACTTCTTGAAGACTGGTACTCATCATGCAGCTGATTGGGGATGGTTGGTCACAAAAATAAAAATAAAAATTGATCATTGGTGTAATAGGTGGCTTTTACTAGCTGGCAGATACATCCTGGTTAAATCTATTCTATAAGGACAAACAGTTTATTGGATGTCCATAGAAGCCTTACCTCGCTCTATTCTAACAAAAATTAGAAAGCTAATTTTTTATTTTCTATGGAATGGACACCAAGACAAGCAACGCTTACACCTCTGCAGCTGGGAAGTGATCTCAAGACCAAAAAAGAATGGGGGTTGGGGCATTCGAAATTTAAACTTGTTCAACCTGGCTTTAAACTCAGTCACCCTATGGCACGTCTTAACGAAGGAGATCATTTGGCACAATGTTTTCAGAGACAAGTATCTTCATAGTTCCTCGCTCAACAGTTGGCTCAGAGGACCAAACCAAAACTCATCATCGGCTTCATGAATCTGGAAAATTCTTCTCCGAGCCCTCCCGATCATCATCCACTGGATTACTTGGCTACCAGGGAACGAATCACTTATAAAAGTTGGCTGTGACAGGATATTGGGTCTGGGAACTAAATCTTTCCTCAGCGTCGATCCCTTGAATGCCCTACATTGTAACCAGATTAACTACCTATTTCAAGTTTCAAAGGCACATGAGCTTAACTGTAATACCGATCGGTGGAAAACAAGCACATAGTTGGGCTTACAGGGTGCCCTTGCAAGCGAATGGTCATATACAAGCGGTCTTTGTGGAGAGGGCATCACCCTGGCAGCAGATAAAAAAGATGCATTGAGTTGGGACGAAGGTGACCAGTCGGGAGTGTTCACAGTCAAAAATTGCTACCAAGCGATTATGTCCACTCACCCTTTACCATTGTGGAGAGGCTGAAAGGTTGAGTGTTGGAAATGGGGTACTCAATTAAAAATCATACTGCTTTTTTTATTGGCTGTTGAAAACAAAATCCTTACCTGGAGTGTGTTGCTTAAGAAAGGGTGGATAGGGCCGAGATACTGTGCACTATGCAAACAACATTCAGAAGATGGTCCACATATACTCATCCATTGTGACTTCACAAAGAGAGTGTGGGAACAACTTGCTCAGCAGTTAAATTTTAATCACAGCTGGAATGAATCTACATTGGACGAGTGTATGGAGTCGTGGTTGTTGAACAACTAGGCGTAAAAAATTCTCCCTTTACTAACAACCTGGAAAATCTGGAAGGAATGAAACTTGGCCATCTTCGAAGGTAAGCAACCTTCGGTAACTATTGTGGTTTTAAAGATCCTTGGTGCACTCACAAAAAAATCCCGAAATATCAATACAAAGGCTCTGCGATTAAAACCTTTTTTTAGAATTCAAGGTTATACATTGGCTTTTTTGAGGTGGCAATGGAGGCAGGGGGAAGATGTGGTGTAGGAGGCACACTAAAATGCACTGAGGCACCGGATTATAGGTGGTATATAAACTGTGGTGCAGGGTCAAACACAAAAGCATAATTAATGGGTGCATGGGCAGCACTCACGATAGAAAGACTTTTGGAAATAAAAAAATCTGCAGGTTTTGGGACTCCAAAGTGATTATCGATTGGCTAAACGTCAAAGGGAACCTTCAAACCATCAATGTTGAAGCATGGAAAACTAGAATAAGAAAACAGATGGCAGTCTTTCAAGGGATAAACTTCCAACATATTTATAGAGAATCAAATAAGGAGGTTGATTTGCTCTCTAAGAAAATCCTTTCCTCACCAAAAGGTAAACTCATTTATTATACTTGGAACGGTGAAAGTGAGGGTCCATCTCTACTTTTAAACCTGTTCTAATGATGTAGACTGATTGAGTGATTATGTGTTTAGTTTTTTCTACTCGAGCAAGAATGATCATCGAATAGTATTGTGTTTTTTTTTCCCTTTCGAACAGTCAAAATCTATTTTCCCGCAGCATCTTTATCAATTTCAGTTGCAGACTAATAGAGACAGATCTGAAAGTTTTTTGATGGTCTTATTTGGGCAAGGATGTTGGAAATATGGCTATAGCATAGATGACGCAGATGGTCAAGGTTGTCATTGATGGCAATCGGTTAGTTATGGAGCACGCACAAGAGATGCTGGAACACAGAAGCTGAGATGACGCAGATGGTCAAGGTTGACATTGATGGCAATCGGTTGGTTATGGAGCACGCACAAGAGATGATAGAACATAGAAGATGAATCACAGATGTTGAAACGCAGATGCTGAAACACAGATGCTGAAACACAAATGATGGAACACAGATGTTGAAACACAAATGCTGAAACACAGATGCTGAAACACAAATGCTGGAACACAGATGCTGAAACACAAATGCTGGAACACAGGTGCTGGAACACAAATGCTGGAACACGGAAGCTGAATCACAGATGTAAAAACACAATGCTGAAACAGAGCTGGAACTTATGCTGAAACACAGTGTTGATACATATGCTGAAATACAGTGTTGGAAACTATGTTGAAACAGCACTGGATCCTTGCTGATAAAAACGCACGCCTTAGCCACAGCATTTGTTGCATGATGTGGCATGCGTAGAGGAGGCATGCAAAGAGCCAGTTCAGAAAATCAGGGAGAATGCTGGCATGCGAAAAGCAAAAGAGAGAATGAAAGAAAGGGAAACTGCAGTTGGAGTTGAGAAAAGCG
>ML788676.1:731119-743008 GCA_009831015.1 Picea engelmannii
TGTATTCCAGGAGGAAGACACCAGTTGGCTGATTTCGGTGTTGAAAGACACACCCTAGTCACCGAGAAGATCATCCAGGTCTTCCATCATTCTTCAGTGCTCCCATATTCCGGGTATTATCTTTTAGTTGCTTATTTGTATTCTGGCTAAGATCCTTTTGTCTTTTGATATAACCGAGTGTTGTTATTCAGTTGCAGTTGCTTATTTATATTCCGGCTAAGATCCTTTGTCTGTTGATCTAGTCGAGTATTGTCAGTATTTAGCCGCATTCGGCCATTTTTGTAATCCACAGAGATATCATAATACAAACTTGCAGTCCTTTGTCACATTTATTATTTGTATGATCATTTATATGTTGTAAACCTTTGATCCTACACACACATTAGCAGTGTTTCCTAGACTATCCAAGTCAGGAACATTATAGAACACATATGTGTTGAGATAGATCTTAATAAGGGTCTTCTAGAAAAATTAATTCTCAAATGGAAAAGTATTCAATATACTTAGGACTTGGATTATGAGAATACAACATTCCATTCTTGGATATCTCAACTTCCAAGACATTTACAAGCATGTGTCCCTTGCTCGAGCATATCCTCCTAGAAAAAAAGGGACCAAATCAAAATTAAAAAGATAATTTTTTTTGGATAATGATGATGAAGAAAATGAGGTCAATCAATGACCAAAAGTGCCAATTGGGGTATACAATCCTTCTTGATGGATAGAGTAGAAGACATGTATTGATCTTTCCTTCTAAAGGGAAGTTGTTGTACCTGAAGCTTCTCTAGGTGAAAAGAAGACTTCATGAATTTGATAACTTTAGTTTAGATAAGGAATCGATACCCTTTATAAATCTTGATCTCTTGCCTTCTGAATTATAGTTAGTTACTATGGTTTCTTCTTTAGTGAGGTGGCAAGAGGTTAAAAATAAGGAGGAAAACTAACAAATTGAGCATTATTTTTTAAAGGGTTAGAAATGACATGTACATCAATTGTGTATTTTTCCTCTTGTATGTTCACTTTGTAGTTCACTCTTGTAAGTGGAGTTTGCACTTGTACTCTTCTAAGTGCAATATGTATGTGTATTTGTTTTTTTTTGTATTGTGCTTCAAGCACCTAAAGTATGTGATTTATTCTTTAATGAAATAGAAATTGAAATTGTGAATTTTTTCTTAGATTTTTAAATCACTTTTGGATTTGTTAAATCTTCTTCCATGGTTTTCTAAAGATGTTGTAGTCCTATACTTCACATCCATATAATATAACTATAATTAACTAGAAGTTATAGTTCCACTTAACTTACAAAAACTTTAACCATGAAACTTGACTTAAAATTTTTGGACTATTTAAGTTAGTACCAAGATCACTAAAATTAAAAAGAAATGAATAAATCAAAATGAAACTTTCATATTAACAAATTTAATAAGAGAGTAAACCAACATTTTTACAACGATTTTAAAACTCGTATTTTAAAGTTTTGTTGACCTTTAACGAGTTGACATCTTACTGCCTTCACCATGGCTCATTTCAAAAATTGTTATTCATTTTTACATTTTCACCCTACAATTGGCATGATTATGCTTAATATATATATATATATATATATATATATATATATATATATATATCATCCAACAAAGTATATATGATGGGTATCAATTCAATAATAAATATAGGACAAGTTTAAAATATATATAAAAAAATATGATGTAAATGACTTATTAAAGATGAAGTGTGGGAGAAGGCTAAAGAGTGAATGAGAAAATGACAAGTATAATTAAGAGAACATGGCAATGTAATGTATAAAAAGAAAAACCTAAAATTCTAACAAAGTATATATGATGGGTATCAATTCAACAATAAATATGGGACAAGGTTAAAATGTATAAAAAAAAATTATGATTTTAAATGACTTAATAAAGATGAAGTGTGGAGAAGACTAAAGAGTGAATGAGAAAATGACAAGCAAAATTAAGAGAACATGGCAATGTTTTTTTTTTGTAAGTAAGTGTTTTGTATTATATATAAAAAGCCTGCTAAGAGCCAGGATCAAGAGTACATAACTGAGTCAAGCGGTTGTAATTACTGAACTGCTCCAGAAGGAGAAACCAGTTTAGCCAACCGTATTAAGCTAGTTTCAAAATTTACAAACATTCCTAAAGAAAACCAGACAAATTAACTACCATGAGAGCCACTAGAGCTAAAGTATGGAACAAGCTGTGTATAATCTGGCACATACTCTGGCAAGAGGCCTGGCCAGGGTTCCTCAATGACAAGTGTCTCGCTGATCATCCACTGCATGTCCGTGGCGTCGTCGGCCTTGTCCTCGTAAGCTGCCAGCCTTACACTTGCCGTCGAGGTATGCATCTGGGGACTGGAACCTTTCTCTTCCACTGCTGCCACCGGAGCTGGACCTTTGTCACCCCGTTCATTGCTAGCCAGAGTCTACATCCTCGCGAAGTCGATCATAGGCACTGGTGCATCTGCCTTCCCCTCAGACTGCAGGCTCCCCTCTGTATCATCGTGTTGATGGCTACCCGCTTGGTCGCTGAGAGAAGCATCACTGGAATCCTCATGGGAGGCTTCAGGGGGGTTGGATAGAAGCTGGAGAAGGATTGACAGCCTCCCCTCCATTTGTTGAACACGAAATTGGAGGTAGTTCACTCCATCCCGAAGCTCAAAGACCAAATCATGCAAAATGGCGTAGCTTTCACGCAGAAGGTTGGGGAGGGGCATCTTCAGTTTGCTATGGGGTCGACCAAGTCCAGGCGCCGGGGGAGGAGAAGAATGCTGGGCGGAGGGAGGCCACCAAGTATCGAAAGCATCAATGACAGCCAGACACTCAAGAGCCTGGGTGGATGAACCAGAGGGCGAGGAGGAAGTGCGGGGGCGCCGAGGGTGCCAATGAGAGCCTCTGTGCGGACGCATTCGTTGTCGCGGCATGGTGTGGGTTGGCTTCTGCAGGAAGTCTGCAGGGCCAAGGTGAAAGGTGAGGAACAGCCGAGAGACCATGAAAACTGCTGAGCCAGAATCAAAACCAAACAGCCGAGCGGTAACACAAGAGGGAGGCTTCATTGCTCTATTGGTAATGGTGGTCGAGGGAGCGTGAATTAATGCCCCTCCCATCGACGTTGAATGCATTTTAATGCTCGGGGGTGATGGCTGCAGTGGGCACGAGCCGAGCACATGGCTCCGTGCTCCGCTGGCCTCCCCTTTCTGCTTCTGCGCGCCAGGTGGTGGGCTCTAACACCCCATCCGGGTGGAGAACATGGCAATGTTATGCATAAAGAGAAAAACCTAATATAAAGGTAAGTGATTCCATTAACCATACATAATAGAAAATGTAGGTAATGTGAATAAACATTGTTTGGAAATCTATATAACAACCCATTGTCCAACTTTTAGGTTAACTTATTGATTAATCTTTGAGAGTCTATATAACAAATCATTGTCTAACTTTTAGGTCAACCTATTGGTGCACCTAATTGGAGAGTCTTCTAAGCATTCTATTGAAGATAATATCTAATTAGAAGGTCTTCTAAATATTCTATCGAAGATAATATACTAATTGGAAGGTCTTCTAAGTATTCTATCGAAGATAATATATTAATTAAAAGGTATTCTAAGTATTTTATTGAAGATAATATAATGATTTTTAGTATATTCGTTAAATAGATATTATATTCATAATTTTAATTTACATTTTAATTTATATAATATTTTTTATATTTTAAAACAAGTTTTATATTTAAATATATATTATATTTATAATTTCAATTTACATTTTAATTTATATAGTATTTTTTATATTGTAAAACAAGTTTTATATTTAAATATGTAAAAAATGATTAGATAATACAAGAATGGAATTTTGACAATATTAGGAATATTAGGAATGGAGATTAAAAATGTCTTAATCTTTAGGGACTTGTTACTCATCCTAGATCATGTGAGAAAGGCAGAACATGAACACTACTCTCATTTTTCTCGAATGATTTCTAAAATAAAAAAATCTTGACCATCACTTTAGGAATAACAAGGATACAAATGGGAGTGATCTCATTGATGGCTAAAGGCACGCCCCGCAATCACGTGCAGCGCCCCCAGCAAAACAGTGAATTTATTGAGTTCCGTGTACAGAGCCACGGAAGCGTAGATGAGGAAGAACAACGATATGGAGTAGTTCTCGAAATTGTTGAGGTGCTCCGGTGGGATGTTCCAGTCGTCTGCCAGGGGCTGGTGCCTCTCCGGCTGTTACAAAAATCCAAGTCCAAAACACTACAATCTCTGAACCGGAGGACATCAGGAAGGCAGCCTTCGAGACCTTCAAAACTCTTTATACAGAAAATGGAAGGGCACGCCCCAGCCCTCAAGCATACCCACTTTCAGTTGTTCCAACTCTCATAAAAGATGACGTCAATTGCAAACTATTGGAGGAAGTAACGCAGCAAGAAATCAAAGAGGCTCTTGACCAAATGCATCCGGACAAAGCCCCTGGACCGGACAGATTTACAGCAAGGTTTTTTCAGCACTCCTGGGAAATCATAAAGTCCGACCTCACTAAAATGATAAAGAAATCACAGGCAAGTTGTAAGCTAGGGGGCGGTACCAACTCAGCCTTCCTGGCTCTCATCCCCAAGGAGAAAGGAGCGCTCAACTTCAGTCGATTCAGGCCTATTTCCTTGTGTAACACGAGCTACAAAATTCTCACTAAGGTAATAGCAAACAGGCTGAAGAACATCCTTCCATCCATAGTGTCGGAGAACCAAGGAGGATTCATTAAAGGAAGGCAAATTGCAGACAATATAATCCTCGTCCAAGAATCTCTTCACTCAAGCCTATGCAGGAAGGACAAAGGTATGATCATCAAACTCGATCTGGCAAATTCTTTTGACAGAGTTAATCATAAATTCCTTTTTGAAGTAATGAAGAAATTTGGATTTGATGAAACCTTTGTGAACTGGATAAGAGCATGTATAGAATCGCCATGGATAGCCCCCATGGTAAACGGGAGAGTAACTAGTTTTTTCAAGGCATCCAGAGGGCTTCGTCAGGGCTGTCCTCTTTCGCCATTGCTTTACGCTCTCCAAGCCTTAGTCCTAAGCTACCAATTAGAGAACGCCAGAACCAGCAGCAGCCTCAAAGGTCTACAGATAGCGCAAGGTGTGAAAGAAATTAACCATGCACAATTTGCCGATGACACATTGCTCCTGGGAGGGGCAAGCTGTCTAGTAGCAAAAAGATACAAAGAGGAGTTGGATGCCTATGCTGCTGTGTCGGGAAGTGAGATAAGCCAATCAAAAAGAAAAATCTACAGTTGGAATATCACACCCATAGAGATGAGGGACATATCCAGAATCTTGGGCATGGAAGGGCATACAATTTGGGAGACGTTCACTTACTTGGGCGTTCCTATCTCCAAGACGAATCCAAGGACTTCCAGCTGGAGCCACCTCCTAGACAAACTAAAGAACATAATCTTCTCTTGGGGCGCAAACTGGCTAAGTTTAGTAGGAAGGATCGTACTCATCAAATTTGTCCTAGCAAGTGTGCCCATTTATCAAAATTCACTTATGTTAGCTCCTGGCACCACAATCAATCAATTGGAAGCTTTGCAAAGGCGGTTCTTATGGGAAGGGGGCAAGCAGACCAACAAAAGAACCCACCTCATAAGCTGGGACAAGGTTTCGAAACCCTTGATGGAGGGAGGACTAAGCCTCAAAAATGCTAAAGTACAGAACCTTGCTCTTGGAGAAAAACTGTTATGGCACATAATCAGTGGCAAAACAGCATGGTGTAAGGAAGCCTTGTGGAAAAAATATTTCAGAGGTCCAAGGAGAAGATGCGTGGAACACCTCTCAAGTGAGCAAGCGGGATCTCCAATCTTCACTCTCTGCCGGAAGGTCATCGACCAATTCACTTCCCACCTGACATGGGTACTGGGAAATGGGAAACAAATTAAAATCTAGGAAGACTCCATACTCGGTGACCCACCCTTGGAATTGAATCAGAACCTCCAACGTCTCAAAGCCTGGATGGAAGGGCAAAATATGAAGACGCTTTTCGACATTTCTGCCTGGGGAACAGGAAGGCACAAACAGTGGCAAGGTTGGGCAGTGAGCAACCTGCCTTTGGACTTAGAATCAGATTGGGGTTCTCTAAAGTTAAGCCTGCAGGGGAAAGCCCCTCTAAGGAAAAGAGCGAGAGACAAGAGAGGTTGGGGAAGAGAGGCAAAACCTTATTCAACCTCATTGGGATATTCTACCTTTCTAAGCCTCCCCCACATCCCTCCCAATCCAGCGAAATGGAAATCCATCTGGAATGCTAAAACCATTCCCAAGATTGACCTGTTTCTTTGGACACTTAGTCATGGTAGTATTCACACCGGAGAAAACCTCCAAAAGAAAGGTTGGGCTGGCCCCTTCAGGTGCCCCTTCTGTCATCAAGCAGAAGAAACTTCCATTCACCTTCTCCTATTATGTCAATTCTCAAAATAAGTTTGGCAGCTGGCAGTAGGCTTGCAAACAGCTCTCCCCCTCCCTCAAGATATCCCATCCCTTCTTCTTGAGTGGCCATCTCTTTTCCCGTTCCGTCAAAAAAAGCAAAGCGCTGCCTCAAGACTCTGGCAAGCAATCCCAAGATTCATCCTTTGGGGACTATGGCTGGAGAGAAATAGCAGAATTTTCCGAGAAAAAGAAAAGAAGGCCCCCTTAGTGAGCACCAAGATCAGGTCCCTCTTTAGCAAATGGGCTAGCGCCCAAAGGTTCCCAACTCAAAGCAGGAAGATGGAAGAGCAAGAAGAGCATTGGAGCAATCAATTCCAGCTCCAAAAAGAAATTGGGGACAAAGCCCCCCTCACTACCCAGGAACAATGGGAATTCAGGAAAGGAAAAGGTGACTTCGACAACTGGAAAAGAGACAGGGACGGCTATATACTTTCCTTTGACAGTGCCTCAAAGGGCAACCCAGGCCGAGCAGGTGGAGGAGGTATAATCGAAAAACCAAATGCAGAAATTATGGTGCGATATGCGATTAGCCTGGGCATAGCCTCCAATAACCATGCAGAGGCAATAGCACTCTGGCAAGGGCTGTGCCACGCCCAAAGAAATGGAACTCGGGACCTAATCATCATTGGGGACTCTCGTCTGCTGATTCGAGCCATATCTCTCTCAAAAGAAACCCCACATGCAAAACTTAACAACTTGTTAGCCAGAATTCGCTTTCTTTTAAGGGGACTTGACTCGTTCCAAGTTTTTCATGTTCTAAGGTCGCTAAACCAAGCTGCAGACAAAGAGGCTAATAGGGGCGTTGAGCTGGCCCAAGGACAAACATTGGTCAATGATCATCAATCCATGGTGGATCTCCCATGAACCATTCCCACGCTCAGCAAATCCAAGAACGGGCGCAAGGACGGGACAAGAAGTGACTGCGCCAGGATTCATGAATGTACGCGCAATTGAGGGAATCCGGTAGCAGGCGACCAAGAGACCAACCCACCTGCAAAAGGAAGGTCGGGACATTCCGCCCATACCTCTCGGGGTTGGCAAAGCAGAAATCATGATTACAGGAGGAGATTTTCGCTTAAATCCGGCCACGGACTCAGCCCAGGAGCAATCCACGTTCAAGCAAGATCAAAGTAGGAGGAGGTTTGTCAAAGGAACAAGATCAGGTGAAGAGGAAATGGCAGCGAGCTCTAGTCGACCTCTCTCAGTAGAGGAGCGCCTTAAACAACTAGATGAGAAGTTGGAGAAACTGAAGAATTCGCTCCAGTTCCAGCTTGACTTTCTGGAGAATCTTGATTCAAAGGCAGGGAGAAGAATGGAACAGCTGGAGCAGGACTTATCCTTTGTCAAAATCGTCTTCTCAGAGGAATTAGACAAGCTCCATCAAGAGCTGAAAAGCCCTCAAGAGAAATTTGAGGAAAGAATTGGCGAGCTGGAGGGTAAGCTGTCCAAGTTAAACCTAGAATGGGGGGGAATTTCTGGAAAGTAGATAAATTCCTGTTCTGAGACGCATCAGTTTGTAGGGGTTTTCAGGATCCTAGCATTTTGTATAGAATCTAGGGCTCTAAATAAGTTTAGCTCCAGGCATCTGAATGAGTTTGGGGGTATGTCATTCTAGCATTTTTCGCATTGTATCTCAGTTTTTGTAGGCAGCAGCTTTGTGTAGCTCTGCCATTTGTAACCGATATGTGGCTTTTCTATCATTAATATAATTCCTCTAATCGTTATCGTCAAAAAAAAACAAAGTATATATGATGGGTATCAATTTAACAATAAATATGGGACAAGGTCAAAATATATAAAAAGAATTATAATTTTAAATGACTTAATAAAGATGAAGTGTGGAGAAGACTAAAGAGTGAATGAGAAAATGACAAGCAAAATTAAGAGAACATGGCAATGTCATGCATAAAGAAAAAAACATTAAGAGAACATGGCAATGTCATGCATAAAGAAAAAAACCTAATATAAAGGTAAGTGATTCCATTAACCATACATAATAGAAAATGTAGGTAATGTGCATAAACATTGTTTGGAAATCTATATAACAACCCATTGTCCAACTTTTAGATTAACTTATTGATTAACCTTTGAGAGTTTATATAACAACTCATTGTCTAACTTTTAGATCAACCTATTGATTAACCTTTGGTGCACCTAATTGGAGAGTCTTCTAAACATTCTATTGAAGATAATATCTAATTGGAAGGTCTTCTAAATATTCTATCGAAGATATTATACTAATTGGAAGGTCTTTTAAGTATTCTATCGAAAATAATATATCAATTGAAAGGTATTATAAGTATTCTATTGAAGATAATATTAATGATTTTTAATATATTTGTTAAATAGATATTATATTCATAATTTTAATTTACATTTTAATTTATATAATATTTTTTATATTTTAAAACAAGTTTTATATTTAAATATATATTATATTTATAATTTCAATTTACATACATTTTAATTTATATAGTATTTTTTATATTTTAAAACAAGTTTTATATTTAAATATGTAAAAAATTGATTAGATAATACAAGAATGGAATTTTGACAATATTAGGAATATTAGGAATGGAGATTAAAAATGTCTTAATCTTTAGGGACTTGTTACTCATCCTAGATCATGTGAGAAAGGCAGAGCATGAACACTACTCTCATTTTTCTCGAATGATTTCTAAAATAAAAAAATCTTGACCATCACTTTAGGAATAATAGATCATGTGAGAAAGGCAGAGCATGAACACTACTCTCATTTTTCTCATTTTTCTCGAATGATCTCTAAAATAAAAATAAAAAATCTTGACCATCACTTTAGGAATAACAAGGATAAAAATGGGAGTGATCTCATTGATGTCTAATACCATGATTACGCACTTTAGGAATAATAGACCTATTCAATCTATTCAATCCAGGAACATTTGATGTCTTAATACCGTGATTACGAACTTTAGGAATAATACACATATTCAATTTATTATTCAATCCAAGGAAAAATGGCATGGAAAAAATCAATGAAAAACAAATTTTATTTCTCCATGTCGTATTCATATTCATATATCATACTTTTTCAAATGTTGTTGAGGTGGGATTATTAACTATAAGGACATTTGATGTCTTAATACCTAATTAGAAGGTCTTCTAAATATTCTATCGAAGATAATATCTAAGCATTCTATTGAAGATAATATCTAAGATAATATCTAATTAGATAATGTCTAAGCATTCTATTGAAGATAATATCTAATTAGATAATATCTAAGATAATATCTAATTAGATAATGTCTAAGCATTCTATTGAAGATAATATCTAATTAGAAGGTCTTCTAAATATTCTATCGAAGATAATATACTAATTGGAAGGTCTTCTAAGTATTCTATCGAAGATAATATATTAATTAAAAGGTATTCTAAGTATTTTATTGAAGATAATATAATGATTTTTAGTATATTAGTTAAATAGATATTATATTCATAATTTTAATTTACATTTTAATTTATATAATATTTTTTATATTTTAAAACAAGTTTTATATTTAAATATATATTATATTTATAATTTCAATTTACATTTTAATTTATATAGTATTGTTTATATTTTAAAACAAGTTTTATATTTAAATATGTAAAAATTGATTAGATAATACAAGAATGGAATTTTGACAATATTAGGAATATTAGGAAGGAATGGAAATATTAGGAAGGAATGGAGATTAAAAATGTCTTAATCTTTAGGGACTTGTTACTCATCCTAGATCATGTGAGAAAGGCAGAGCATGAACACTACTCTCATTTTTCTGGAATGATCTCTAAAATAAAAAAATCTTCCATCACTTTAGGAATAACAAGGATAAAAATGGGAGTGATCTCATTGATGTCTAATACTATGATTACGAACTTTAGGAATAATAGACCTATTCAATCTATTCAATCCAAGAACATTTGATGTCTTAATACCGTGATTACGAACTTTAGGAATAATAGACATATTCAATCTATTATTCAATCCAAGGAAAAATGGCATGGAAAAAAATCAATGAAAAACAAATTTTATTTCTCCATGTCGTATTCATATTCATAACATACCTTTTCAAATGTTGTTGAGGTGGGATTTTTAACTATAAGGACATTTGATGTCTTAATACCATGATTACGAACTTTAGGAATAATAGACATATTCAATCTATTATTCAATCCAAGGAAAAATGGCATGGAAAAAATAATGAAAAACAAATTTTATTTCTCCATGTCGTATTCATATTCATATCATACTTTTTCAAATGTTGTTGAGGTGGGATTATTAACTATAAGGATTAGTGTTTCAAATGTTGTTGAGGTGGGATTATTAACTATAAGGTTTAGTTTAAAAGTTTTATGGTAAGTATTCTTGAATAGTACAATACAATTGTTGATAAGGTTTAGTTTAAAAATTTTATGGTAAGTATTCTTGAATAGTACAATACAATTGTTGATGAAAATTGGGTTTTTGAATTCATAAATTGATTTAGACTCTCAAAACCATACCACACCTTAATATATAATTTAAATTATTTGATTTAATTTTGAAAAAAAAACATTTAATATAATTTTGAAAAAAAACTTGTAAAAAATACAAAAAAAAAAAATAGAACATTTAAAAAATATCAAAAAATAAAAAATATGGAACATTTACACTAAGTCTTCACTGTAAATTTATTTTGCAAGTGGAATTTATCATTGCCTGCTTTTTCGCTTGTTTGGAATATGCTCCTTTTCCTATCGAGTTGGTCCATTGCTTGGTCTTGTTCTCGGCCTCAGCGTGGCCAACAATCTGACGGCAACGATGAGTTGGAGGAGCCAGTGGTAGTGCCCCTCCGCCCCCATGTGGTCGGCTAAATGAAGGTGGAAGAGCAGCAGCAGCCCCTGGCTAAAGGCACGCCCCGCAATCACGTGCAGCGCCCCCAGCGGAACAGTGAATTTACTGAGTTCCGCGTACAGAGCCACGGAAGCGTAGATGAGGAAGAACAACGATATGGAGTAGTTCTCGAAATTGTTGAGGTGCTCCGGTGGGATGTTCCAGTCGTCTGCCAGGGGCTGGTGCCTCTCCGGCCCGCTCAACTGTTCCGCCAAAATCGAAAGACCTGAGCCGGTGATAATGGCCACCGGCTCCGCGTACTTTAACTTTTCTCCGCCAAATTTAGCGGGGAACCACGGTCGGTTGTGACGATAAAATATATGTTGGGAGAGCCACGGTAACCGTGCGCTACAACCTCGCCTTCTCGTTTAATAAACCCAGGGGCTGTGACGGTGATGGTCAAATTTACTAGAAGATGGAAGTGGGCTTCTAGATGGTTCTCTGTTCTAGACGCCCCTACTCTGTTTTAACGTTTTACACGTGGACAAA
>ML788676.1:757039-782044 GCA_009831015.1 Picea engelmannii
CCATTCTGTCTCGTAATTTTACTAGTATATGTTTGCTACATTTATACATATAATAATGTTGATCATCATTCTAACGTGCTTAATGATAGGTTTTATTCGTTCATGCCAAGCCAAAACAAACACGTAGCAAGAAAAATTGTGTCTTATGAGTTGAACCAAAATTCTTCACCGGTGAAGGAGGTCGTCGAAAGAGAACGACACGGGCAACTTCAATGTTACAGTAGGGTTGCCATTGAATTGCCACTTCATTGTTAATATCCAATCAATTCATTACTATTGGCCTCTGCAGAAAAGGAGTAGAGTGTGTGATGTAGCAGCTAGTCTATAGGTTGCTTAGTAATAAATAATGTACTTATCCTCATGTATAGGAAAGGTTGCTTAGTAATAAATAATGTACTTCATCTGAAGAAATTGCAGCTATATTCGTGGCTTAAGGAAGAAAAAGGCCTCCATTGAGACTAAAACTCGACAGAGTATTTTTTTATTGTTAGAGAAGCTCCCCTCCTCCCCGTTAAGTCATGAGAATCCTCCTCCGACCTTTAGGCTTTTACACTGGGATTTATGTGCGTCCTTATAAAAGCTAGGAAGAAACAGTAAAAATATGTCTAAAGTTAACAAATTGTGTAAGGTTTTGTTGTTGGGTTGTTCTCCTGGTATTTCTTATCAATAGGCATGAGGGAAGGGCATGGAAGTTCCACATGCTTATGATTTCATTGCAAGAGTCACGAGGGGCATGAAGGCACAGTCCAACTTCAAATACCTCAATTCAGAGCATTGTATCCAATCAACTCCTCCTCTAGTAGCTCTTACTGGTACTACCTTTCCCGCTAATATCAGAGACCCAATTCCACACAAGCCTAAAAGGCTATAAGATTCCAGCACCACCAGACCTGGCACCTGCAATGAACTCAAGCAATAGCATAAACAAGAGCTCAATTTAAATGGTGGTTACATCATGCTGGGAAACGTTTTTATGAACAGTTGCTTGAGGCCTTTAAATAAAGAGACCGAGAACAATAACTAGTGGCTTGCAGAAGCTGGTTCCAGTCCCATCTCTCTTCCTAGAGATCATCATAAAATTAATGTCAGCCTATGGCAGAAATACCTTAAGAAAAAAAAGAAATGTCATGAAGGAGAAATGTGCAAGCAACCATGTATTGAACAGTCACAGGATGGAGTCGGCCAAGGAGAAGATAGGTGCAGTATGGAGTCGGTTGAGGTTGGAGTCGGCGAAGAAGACACGTGCAAAGAGGAGAGTGATCAATCACTAATTAACAGATGCCAACTCCTTATAGGGGTTGGAAAGACGACGAAGGCCTCTGGACAAACCTCCCCTTAAAAACACCTTCGGTGTAATTATAAATTTAACATAAAACCATCACAATTTTAATCTGTTGGAATTGTAAGTCAAGTGTTTGATGAAATGGTTGTAGGACAAGTGTTTGATGAAATGATTGCAGGACAATTCTTTGTTAAAATGTCTCACTACCAAGTATTTGTAGAAATCCCTAATTTGCTAAATAAATTTCACATTATGGTAAAGACTATACTTGAAATTGTCATACTATTGTGAGTGAATTCCATTAATTATGTTTATCACAAGGAATACCTATGGCACAATGTTTTTCCTATGAAGGTAAACAACCTAGGGACTTCACTCCTTTGTTTGGCACAATGTTTTTTCTATGAAGGCAAACAACCTAGGGACTTCACTCCTTTGTTTGGATACAACATAGTTAAAGGTTCAACCCTTATTTTGGAGATATAATGATAGGGAGGAGTGGTAGGCATTAGGATTCCTTCAACTTCAAAACCTGCGTCTTTGAGTGATGTAGTGAAAAACAAATTTATCTTTCCAAATGCTTTGGATCCTTCTCCTATTCGTAGTGCCTATCTAGTTGATCACGTTGATGAGGTACCAATTGTGGAGAGTATAGTGTCGAAGGTCACAAATCTCCATTTAATGTTTGAAAAAGGTAGTTATTTGTTGATTTAAAGGCTATTGGCCTCCTACATCGACTCTATACTAGTGGGTCCACTCGACTTGGACAAAGAATTGTGAGATCTGTCTTTTCTCCAAAGATTTTTTTACTATCTAGTTCTACAATCATGTTGATTATCAGAGAGTGTTTTAGGAGGGTACCTAGTTTGGGGGAAAGTGAGACTTTTTATCACTCTTTGGTTCTTATAAATTGATCCTAACTCTATGTAAGTTACTAGAATTCTATTTTGAGTTCCCCTCCTCAATTTGCCATTACTTTTTTGGTATTTATTAGTTTTAAGGGATATTGGGAACTCTTTAGGCACTTACATAAAATCAAATCTCAAGAGAGCTATAAAGGGATTTGCAGGTATGTTAGCATCATTGTTGAGATAGATCTTAATAAGGGTCTTTGTAAGGCCTACCTATTTTTCAAGACTCAAATAGATAAATATCTATTTTGTTGTTTCCTACTGAAATAATCTGCAATTTAAATTATTGTTTTCTTTCATGATTTTCTTATACCAGGAATAAACAACAACATAATAACAATAACGGGTGTAACAACAACATAGTAACGACAACATAATGATAACATATCAATTGGTAAAATACATACCTCCACATGTAGGTTGGTTGATTCAGCCCCCGGTTCGCTTGTTCTTGTGCTTGCCCAAACTACCCAACTGAATATTAACCTCCCAACCAACTAGGAACAACTTCTCTGGCTCCCTAGCTCCAAGAATCCTTGTGGTTTCTTGGGCCCCAAGCCCAAAGTTCCCAACAACATCAGTTCCCTATGAGAGTTTCCAAAACCATATGTTCTCCCAATTTTCCTCCTCCTCCTTCACCCCTTCCAAAAAATTTCCAATAAAAAATGAGACCCCTTGTTGGTGTAGGGGCAGACCTAGGGTTCACTCCAAGAGCGCACCAACAAGCCCTAGCTACTGGCCCTTTCGGCAACACCTACAAAGCAGATGCAATCTCACCTGAAGCAGCTAAGAGGGGGGTTGGAGGATAGAGATATCTACAACTAGGGGAATATCAAGTGGAACTAATACAACAATAATGTAGCATTCATGTGTCACTTATCAGCTAGATCTACTCTGCGCAACTATAGATCTGATCTAACACAATAATGAAAATGACATCATAACAATGACAGGAATCCAGGCATCAATCACACATACAACACAAAATGTATGTGGTTCACCCTCTCTCTAGGGCTACGTCCACAAAATTGTGCTTATGATATATTAAGATAAAGCCTATAGTTATGATCTATGCTCTGGCCAGCAGATCCTCTCTCTTCTTCTCTCTTTCTCTCCCCTTCATGCGCACCCAGCTATAGGATCTGATCTTCGCACCTAGCTGAAGATCTTACAATACTAGAAGGCTCTCCCTCTTAGCGCTTCTCTCTCTCACAGTACAATAATCTCTTAATCAACCATGATCAACAACAATACCCAATGCTACTACTGACTCGACCTAGGTCCTCTCGACCTCTATTTATACATTACAGTCCCTCATCAATAGCCTTAGGTCAAAACCTAGGTGTCAAAACCCTAATTACCCAAAACCCTAGGTGTCTAAAACCCTAGGTCAACTTCACCCACGTTTTTCGGGCTTTGCCAGCCTGTCTTTCCTTCCTCGTCTCGTGGTGCTCCAAAGCATCCAATGGTGGCTTTATCTGCTTGTTGAGTTGTCCATGATTATTTTCTCTTGCTGATCTCTCATCCCTGATCTCCTCATCCAACAACTTTATTTCTGTACTTCGCTTCATCTTTTCTACTCTTTTGCTTACTTTGACCCAGTGACCGTCACTATGTTTCCCGCGTAGTTCTTGTTTTTCCTTTTCTTCCTTGATCTTCACTTCCTTCCATAACCAAGGGCCAACAGGCCCCCAACACTCACCTGTGACTCGTCCCGAGGCACTTCATTTCTGATCCTTCCATGTCACTTCAACTTTGGACTGCAGAGTGTAGCCTTTGCTTTCTGCTCCATGTCTCCTTCCCTTCCTTGTGCAAATTGTCTTTTTTGTGTCTGGTACCCAGTTTCAACTGCACCTGGTGCCTAGAACCTTTTCTCCTTTCTTTTACTAAGAGCTGCAAGGTAGTTGGTTGTCATAGTACAACTTTAGCTGATTCCCATTTACTAATCCCTCTTTCTATTCTCCCTTTAATGTCTTCAGTTGTGCATCTCCTCCTTCTGTAACATAGGTGATCTCATATGGTCTAAGCCAATGCGTTCTAAACTTCCCTGGATGTTTTATGAATTTACTGTTATACACCAGTACTAAATCACCTTGCTTAAACACCTTCTTCTTGATGTGTCTGTCATGATAAGCCTTCTCTCTTCCCTTCTATACCTGCTGATGGAATCCTGCAATAAATCTGTCTTCTTCTAGTTCATCCAGTTGGGCAAGCCTCTCACGAAAAACGCCAGTATCATCCATGTCTGTAAATGCAATAATTCTTAAGCTTGGTACGAAGTACTGCATCTGGACAACAACTTCAAGACCATAAACCAACTTGAAAGGGGTCTGCATTGTTAATTTCTTGCAAGTGGTTCTATAAGCCCAGAGTACTGCTAGTACTCTTAAATCCCAGTCATCCCTATTCACATTGTAAATCTTTGTCAATGTTGTCTCCAAGATTTTGTTGAATGCTTCAACCGTTCTGTTTGCTTGTGGATGGTAAGGTGTACTCTTCTGATGGTGGACTGCAAATTCTTCAGTCGGGGCTTCAATTGTCTTGTTGATGAAATGAGTGCCTTGATCGCTCATAAGGGTCTTAGGGCATCCAAACCTGGTTATTATGTCATCAAATATAAAATGCGCAATTGTAGTTGCACTACAGTCCTTGACTGCTCTTGCTTCGTCCCATCTAGTCAAGTATTCTATCGCAGTGATAATATACCTTTCTCCTGTGCTCTTTCCTGGTGGGTTTATAGGTCCCACGAAGTCAATGGCCCACTTTTCAAATGCTTGTAGGGTCATCTGCAGTGCTAGTGGCATTTCCTCTCTTCTGGATGGTTTTCCAACTCTCTGGCATACATCACAGGCTCTAGTATACTCTTTAGCATCTCTGTGTAAAGTAGGCCACCAAAAGCCATCTCGCAGAACCTTCTGCACAATTGCTTTGCCTACGTAATGTCCTCCTGTGATGCCTTCATGAGCTTCTGCGAGGATCAGTGGGCACTCTGCTTCCATCACACATATTCTTAGTATCTCATTAGGTCCCATCTTATATAGCTGACCAACTATTAGTGAAAAGTCTACAGCACGCACCACTAGCTGTTTCTTCTGGGAAATTGTATACTCACTTGGAGCCATTCCTGTTGATAGGAATTGGACTATGTCTGTGAAGTGGTCATCCATCTTCATGATGGAGAGTAGTTGTGCATCCGGTAGTGTATCCTCTAGACTAGTGGGTTCTTCGCCATGTTCCAACCTTGACAGATGGTCAGGTCCCTTGTTCATTCTTCCTGGCTTAACTATGATCTCAAAATCATATTCTTGAAATAGGAAAAGCCATATGCATATTCGCCCTCCCAAAACTGGCTTGTTGACCAGGTACTTCAGCGTAGAGTGATCGGTAAAAATTTTAAAGTGTCCTCCCAATAAGTAGTGGCGAAATTTCTGTAATGCATACACCATGGCTAATCCTTCTCTCTTTGTAGTGGTGTAATTAATTTCAGCTGTGGATAGCTTTTTGCTGGAAAATGTTAATGGATGATCAATGTCCCCTTCTCCAGGTTGTGCTAGTACTGCTCCTAATGAAATGGAAGATGCATCAACATGCACATGAAATTCCTTTCTCAAATCTGGAAAGACTAGAATAGGCACAGCTGCCATCTTTTGTTTCAATGTGTCGAAGCTCTGCTGGCATTCTTCTATCCAACCAAACTGATAGTATTTCTTTAATAACTTTTCCATCATCGCAATAATTTGAGCATATCTTTTGATAAAAATTTTGTAATAGCCAGTATGTCCTAGCGCAGTGCACAGTTGTTTGACTGAGGCAGGAGGTGGCAAATCAACTATAATTGCAATTTTGGATGGGTCCACCAACAATCCTTGCTTGCATACAATATGACCAAATAATACTCCAAATGGTGAGAAGAAGATGCACTTCTTCAAATTCAAAGCAATTTGACATTTCTTGCATTTATCCAACATTATCCTTAGACATTCAATATGGTTTTTCAACAAACTAAAAACAGTCCAGTCATCAAAATAGGCTTCTAAGAACTTATGCAAAAATTCTTTGAACGCTTTGACCACCAGCCTAGAAAATATGGCTGGGGCATTCTTCAGTCTAAATGGCATCACTGTGTATTGGTAGGATCCCCATTCTACGACAAATGTGTTCTTGTGGCAGTTCTCTTTGGCAATCCATATCTAATGATATCCTGAAAACCCATCTGTAAAAGAATATACCTCCTAGCCTCCCACATTGTCTAATACTTCATCGGTGAATGGTGTAGGGAAGGGGTCATGCAAACAGGCATCGTTCAACTTTTTGAGGTCCACACATATTCTGATCTCGCCTGTCTTCTTGTCTTATACTACCATAGGGCTGATCCACTACGACTCTTCGACGAATTCAATAATCCCTGCTTCCATCATTCTGCCAAACTCAATCTTCATTTTTTCCTTATATTTCGGGTTCAATCTGTAGGGTCTTTGCTTGACTGGCTTCGCATCTGGTTTCAAAGGTATTCTCATATCTTCCATAGGTCCTTTGATACCCTTCATATCAGTGAACTTGGTCGGGAACAAGTCCTGATACTCGTGCAGTAATTCTGTAATTTTGTCAATGGTAGCAACATCCCAGTAATCTCCGACATTGGCAAGATTTGGTGTCTCCTCTGTCCCAATATTGAATTTATTTATCTTGATCGGTTGTCCGATGAATGGAAGTTCAACTCCTGGTCCTTCCACTTCCCTGTGGCCTTCTGTCTTAGAAATGTTTACCTTCCTCGGATCATCATCTTTGTCGGCATTAATGTTGTAACATCCTTGTAATTTCTAGAATGGCGTAGTCCATTTGTCCTCTTCTTGCTCCAAAGGGAGGCTAGATGCCTCCTTAAATACTTGCTTCCTCAAAATATTTAATGCTTGATCTACTGAAGGAAATTCACTTTCAAACAAAAAGGTGGTTGCAAAATTTTGAAGCATACCTTCCCAATCTGCAGTGATAAGGCACAACTTTGCTTGAAGGTACCAGTTAATAGGGGTCGTTTCCAGCGTGTTAATGAATCTGTGTACCCATTGTTCTCGAGGAATGTCACTCCAGGCCTCTTCGCAGCTTCGTACATGGTCCTTTGGGCATCTTCGACTTCTGTACCTTACTTCGCAACTTCCTACTTGTGCTGAAAATCGCGCTGTCATCAAGGTTTGACATTGTGTCCAGTCTGTGATATTGCTTTTATGTGTCCCCCACCATCTTGTTGGTGTAGCTTTCAAGGCCTCGTCCATAGCCAACAACCTCTATTGTGATGGTACAATTGCTTCAAATTCCATCAAGAAGGATTCTAAAGGATTTAGACCATCAAAGGTAGGTAAGTTACTTATTGTTGTACCAATCCAACGAACTTCTCTGGTCAGTCGAGCACATCTCCTTGTGGATACTTCTTACATCTGGTTCGACCAATTCTCCAGCGCTTCTTCTGAATCTGATGAACACGCACTGTCACTTCTCCAGCTTAGATTCCCATCGACAGTAGGGTTGATATAATCCTGTTGTTTGGCTACTAATTTATAGATGTTTTCCAACTCATATGCGTAGTCTTCTTCTCTGATGGGATCTGTATATCGTGGACCTTCATCTGGATCTAAGGGTGAAATGACCCTAAGGTCATCTCCTTCAAATGTCATGCGTCTTTTCTTTAAATCTACCACAGTAGAATTGTTGAAGGCCCAATCAATTCCTAGTAATGCAGGGTAAGGGCAACTATCATCAACAATTTCAATTACCTCAAAGTCTGCAAAGGTTCTAACTCCGTCGATGTCCACAGGGACATACTCCAATCGTCCAAATGGGCTAACAGCTTGCTGATTATCCATACGAATCCTGATAGGGGAATATATCAGCTTAGGTTTTCCCATCAGTGCCCAAGTTTGCTTCGTCATGACATTGACCTCTGACCTTAAGTCGAGGACCACATAGTCTATATCATACTCTCCTATTTGAGCATTCAAATGTAATTCTTTGTTTGTTCTTCTCTTCTTACCAATCTGGTGTACTGCCCTATTCAACAAGGGATCTACCTTTCCTATCTCATACTGCCTGATTAGGTTCTGTAACTCTTGTACAACTTTCTCATCCTGAATTAATTTAAGACAAGTGTACAAAAGCCAATGAGCGTACTTACCTCTTTTCCTTATTTATGTGCAGCTGATTGATCAAATGCATGAGGCATTACGTACTCTTTTACTTATGGTTGCGTTCTAGATGAGGACCCTTGGTTCCTCTTGAAATCCTGTCTTGCTTCCTCAAAGATTCGTCTTTCTTTCTTTGCATCAACAACCTGAGTCTTCTCCTCAGCTTTCCTGATACCTGACTCTTCTGGGATATTTCTTTGGGTTTTTATATCCTCTTATGTAGCAATGCCTCCTCGAGTAATGATAACGACTCTAGGGTCGGTTCTGCGAGGGTCAGCATATATCAGTTGTACTTGTGGGTTTTTTTGGGGTCCTCGTCTTTCATGAAGCTTAGCCAATAGCACAGGGAATTCCTCTATGACATGCTCGAAGGAGTTACAATAACTGTAGGTTGTGTAAGGATTCTGACAATCCCTTGCTAAGTGTCATGGCTACGCCCATTTATAACAAATTATTTGTCCTCGGCCTCAACCCATATCTCCTCCTCGTCCTCGTCCTCTGTATCCACCGTGAGGATCGAAGTTTCCTCTCCCTGGAGAGTTGTACTGCAGAGTGTTTCCTTGTTGCTGTACTTCACCTTGAATCTTGTATATGTCCCTCGACCTCTCATGCATGAGATCGTAAGCTCTACAATATCGATTATCGTGCCCCACTGATTTACATAATGTGAAATACAAGTTTGTGGGTGTCTGAACATACTTCTGCATGTAATAGCACTCACCTGGGTGATGCCTATTTCTGCACACATCACACTAGGGCAGGTTAACTTGCTTCAAGGGGCTCGACGCTCCTGAGGCCAAATACTCATGAAATAAGGAACAATGTTCCTTATCATGACCTTCTAATCTGCATCTTACACACCAAACATCTTCCCTTTTGTCTTTTCCATTATCTTTCTTCATATCCTCGACCTGTAAAGACAAACTGGTTAGCTGACTCAAGATTTGGCTCATGCCTGAGCTCGATTCTCCCATAGGTGTTGATTCAAGCTTCATGGTGATTTCCAAAGCTTCTGCCTGCGATGCAATCTTCTGCTGCATCAGAGGGACTTTGATGTGTGGTAACAATGCAACAATGAACCATTCTTTGTTCTGTTCATCAGGGATCTCAAAAGTTAATCATCTTGTTAGGGTCTTGCATCTCTGGTCGAACTCCCAAATAGGCTCTGCTACCTTTTGTTTGATCTCGTTTAGCTCTGTAATACATTGTGACTCCGACTTAGGTTTCTTAAACTCTGGAATCAGTGCATTCTTGATCTCGTTCAGCGGCTTAGGCTGCGCCAGTCCTTGGACAAGTTTTATGTACCAACTCAGTGTGCGGTCCCTTAGCGTAGTGTTGAACTGGGTTCTCTTGATGGCTTCATCGGTGATACTTTTAATATTCCATACGGATTCACACAGAAACCAATGTTGATCTGGATCTTCAGATCCATCTCCTCTAAAGATAGAAAGCCTCATTTCATCTGCCATAAAGATGACTAGGCTTCTTGTCTGAGTAGATGTTGAGCTACCAGTAACAGTGCTCTGAGGACTCTGGTGGTTCTGACTATTCTGACTGCTAGGTACTGTTGAGACAATAGGAGGATTAATGTTACTTACTTTATTAGTCTGCGCAGTTCCTGAGGTTTCTGGCTCGCTTTGGCGAAGTTCTTCAGCTTCCCCTTTTTCTTTTCTAGTGGGCTCTGAATGTTCTTCGTCGGTTAGATCTACCTCTTCTCCACTGTAGAAACCCTCTTCTCCGTAGTTTTGCTTAAACAAGTTCTCAAGGTGAACCCCTCAGAATACTTTTCCACTATGCGTATGTCCTGCTTCTGTGTCACTGTCGCTATCCGAGTTCTTGAACATTAGCCTTTCCAGGTCCGACCAATCTACTGTATATTCAAGATGTGGTTCTCATGCAAGAGCATCTTGATTCTCAGCTTCAGAAAGTGCAAAAATTTTCCTCTGGGTCCTTTGAAAAAGTATCTCTCGGCTTGGCTATACGATTTTGTTCTATCAACAGCAAACTCGGTGATATACCCTCAAATGGTACTATCAAACCAATGATCTACTTCTTTGGATACAACGTTGTCAACTCTCTTGACCTTCTGGATCAGTGTCGGTTTCCAAACCACAGGAGGTCTAGATCTAATCTCGAACTGGGTATCGGCTAACTTAGCCAACCACTCAAACAACTCCTGGTGGATTCCTCCAAAGAAGATCTCGTGAATGTCGATGAAGATGTATCTTTGTAGCCAATCTTCAGTACTCAGTTTAGGGTTCCTGTTCTGGGCTTTAGCGAAGTCCCTCTCTTGATCCTCTATCCACTTTTGAATCTCGGTCTTTGATGGGAACCACCTTGACATTTCCTTAAAAAGATTCTTGTCCCGGCAACGGAACCATTTGTTGGCATAGGGGCAGACCCGGGGTTCACTCCAAGAGCGCACCAACAAGCCCTAGCTACTGTCCCTTTCGGCAACACCTGCGAAGCAGATGCAGTCTCACCCGAAGCAGCTAAGAGGGGGGTTGCAGAACAAAGATCTCTACAACCAGGGGAATATCAAGTGGAACTAATACAACAATAATGTAGCATTCATGTGTCACTTAGATCAGCTAGATCTACTATGTGCAGCTATAGATCTGATCTAACACAATAATGCAAATGACAACATAACAATGATAGGAATCCAGGCATCAATCACACATACAACACAAAATGTACGTGGTTCACCCTCTCTCTAGGGCAACGTCCATAGAACTATGATTATGATATATTAAGATAAAGCTTACAGTTCTGATCTGTGCTCTGGCCAACAAATCCTCTCTCTTCTTCTCTCTTTCTCTCCCCTTCCTGCGCACCCAGCTGCGGGATCTGATCTTCGCACCTAGCTGAAGATCTTACAATACTAGAAGGCTCCCCCTCTCAACACTTCTCTCTCTCATAGTACAATAACATCTCAATCAACCACATTCAACAACAATACCCAATACTACTACCGACTCGACCTAGGTCCTCTCGACCTCTATTTATACATTACAGTCCCTCACCGACAACCTTAGGTCAAAACCTAGGTGTGAAAATCCTAATTACCCAAAACCCTAGGTGTCTAAAACCCTAGGTCAAATTGACCTGTGTTTTCTGGGCTTTGCCAGCCTGACTTTCCTTCCTCGTCGCGCGGTGCTTCAAAGCATCCAATGGTGGCTTTCTCTGCTTGCTGAGTTGTCCACGATTCTTTCTCTTATTGATATGCCATCCTTGATCTCCTCATCCAATAGCTTGTTTTTCCGTACTTTGCTCCATCTTTTCTGCTCTTTTGCTTACTTTGACCCAGTGATAGTCATCGTGTTTCCCGCGTAGTTCTCATTTTACCTTTTCTTCCTTGATCTTCGCTTCCTTCTATAACCAAGGGCCAACGCCCCTCTCCAAGTCCTCTCCTCTCTTCCTTATCATGCCCTCTCATTCAATTCCCCCAACTACCTTATCCCCCTCATTAATTCCCCAAGAGCCTTATCCTTTCATTAATTACTTCACCTACGTTTTAATAATAAAATAGTAAAAATACTCATTTAATTTATTTTAATAATTAATTAAATTTAAATTAAAACTATGAGAAACAATTAATCAAATTGGGTTGTTACAGTGTTCCAAACAAATTGATTCTCAAATGAATTTTTTTAAAGATAATCAGGACTTGGATTTAAAAATACAACATTCCATTATTGAATATCTCAACTTCTAGGACATTTACCAACATGTGTCCCTACATTTGAGCATATCCTCCTAGGTAAAAAGGGACCAAATCAAAATTAAAAAGCTGAAAACTTTTGACCAATGATGATGAACAAATTATAAATTCTAAAACACTTCTCCATTCCTCAATCTTCCTCCATTGTTTTCTATAGATGTTACAACCCCATACTTCACATCCATATAAGATAATTATAACTAGCTAAATGTTATAGTTCCACCCAACTTATGAAAACTTTAACCATGAAACTTTGCACTTTTGACATATTTATTACCAAAATCACATAAATTTTAGAAAAAAATGAATAAATCAAAATGAAACTTTCAAAATGCCCATTTTCCAACCGCTCACAATAATAGGAGGGTAAACTAACATTTTTAGATTAAGATTTCAAAGGAATCATTTTGGATATGATGGAATCACATACTTTAAAAACAACAATTTTATCTATCCAAAATAACAATTTCAATAAAAGTTGAGTTTGTCCAATAATTCGCTAACTTTAAGTAAGAATTGATTTGCTAAATTTAAATAAAAGTTGTCAATTTTACAATTAGCATGGCTTCCAAATTCCAAGTTTGAACCAAAGTTAAAATTTGATGTCTTACCTTGCAAATCCATAAATCTTTATGTCTTACCTTGCAAATCCATAAATCTTTATGTGACATGTTAATTTAAAGATTACATTTCTCTTTATGTTTAAACCTTAATGTTATATATCAAATGATAGTTGTAATTTTTATTTACATAATTATTTAAAATCTAGAACTTCCCCCCCCAAAAAATGTCATATTCCAGAAATCTCATAATCATAGTCAAGAAGAGGAATTTTTTTATATATGATTCAGACTACAATCACAACCAAAACTTGTGAATACAATTTAAAAGCATCACTTACATGGGCTAAAAAAATATTCATAATCAATTCTTACTTTTGATGATGTGAAGTAATATTCACAACGTGGATTGATTTTTTTTTTTTTTTGGAGACATTTAGTTTCTAACAATCAACAATACTTTACTTTTTAAGTTTTAATTAGTAGAGTGAATGATAACATGGTGTGGCATTTAAATATTTTTTTTAAATTAATTTTTATTTAGAAATTGAATGGAATTTATATATTTTAGAAATTCAATAGAAATTACATTTTTTTTAGACATATAATGGTAATTACATTTGTTATATGGAAAGTACATTAACAACATATTGTAGATAGTGTGAGAACATTTTAAACATTCATATATGAGAAGCATGTAAGTAAGCATTTACTTATGATACAAAGCAAAAACACCATAAAAGAGAATTGAGAGCATTTTTAACATTAATATATGAGAAGCATGCAAATAGGCATTTACTTATGATATAAAGCAAAAACATCATAAAAAAGAATCAAGAGTTAATGAGTTTCTATCCTACAATTATTTTTGTTTTTTTCCTTTTTACCTCAATTCAATCCATTGTCTTAGAAAGATTTTGACTAATTGATATATCTAGGATTCAATTAATGTACCAATCTTTTATTGAAATTGGAATGTTCATATTCATAAAATTGCTTCATTCCCCTTTAAGAAAACTCTTTATTGGAATTGGAGTATTCATATTCATGAAGTTGTTTCATTCCCTTCAGGAGGACTCTTTATTGGAATTGGAATACTCATATTCATAGAGTTGCTTCATTCCCTTTTACGAGAATTCACTTACAACTAACACCTCAAAAATATAATCTTCATATTCTTGTTATCTACACTATTTACCAAAAAAGGATCTTACACTCTTGTGAATCCATGGATATCCTTATGTGACATTGTTGTTATGTAGATTTGCTTACAAACATGTCTAAAGTCCAAAGACACCCATCTCTACATAAAATATGTGAAAGAATTTGGTAACTTTATAAAATGAATCATAAAACGGATTATTTTTTTATATTTTTTTAATATAAGTTTGAGTGAAACTTCGAGAAACTAGTATCCATTTTCTCAACGTTCCCAGCTTGCAAAAACTCGTACATCACAAATTATATAAATTTATAAAATTAAAACTTTTCATTTCCAAACAATACATAGAAAAAAAAAATTACTACCTTAATACTTTATGTTAATAATAAAATTTATTTATAAAACATCTAAATTTTATAATAAGACAAATAAAAATAACAAAAATATTTATAAACTATCTAAATATAAATAAATGATTTAATAGAAAATGATAAAATCATTTTCAATCATTATACAGTGAGTGGGCTTAAATAAATGATTTAATAGAAAATGATAAAATCATTTTCAATCATTATATTCTTGGGAGGTTATACAGTCTGAGGGAGGTAGGGTCAATATGAGCATCCCTACCCCCCGCCGGTTTTGAACCTATGACCTCATCGGAGATAACACATGTTCTTAACCATTGGGCCCACTCAGGTGCTCTATACCTTTGTAAAATTTACCGGTCAAATTGCTGAACAGAGAAGGGTCCCTTGTCCCACAAACAAGAAGATCTCATACACCAATTTGATGTGCTAGCTTGACCATAACTTTAAAAGTAAATTATTATTATTATTATTTATAATAAATAATAAATTAATTAATATTAATAACTTGTACAGATAAAATAACCAATTAAAGTAAAATTTACCTGTCAAATGTCAAATTTCAATCTGTTTCTTCCATCACCCGTGACATACCCATCTTCCAGAAGTCAATCCGACTTGTCCGCGCACAACAATGTGGATTTTTCGGAACAATACGGCCCGCTTGTAACGCACGGTTCCCCTGGCCGTTCTAACATAAATTTAGGAATGGAGCACCCACACCCCACGGCCAGTTTAGCCTTTCCAGCCTTCATTCATTATTCGCCTGGATTCTGCATTTTTTTTTGAAGTATGGGGTCATTTACAGGCCATGTGGCACCGGGGGCAGGCTTTCTGCTATTGGGGCTTTGGCATCTCTTCAATACTATAAGAAATTACGCGCAATCTCCTTCCGACTTCCAGACTCGGCCGTGGTTCCCCACAAAATTTGGCAGAGGGAAGTTGAAGTACATCGAGCTCGCGGCCATTATAGCGGGGTCCTGTTTATCGATTTTGGCGGAGCTGTTCATCGGGCCGGAGAGGCACCAGCCCCTCGCAGACGACTGGAGCATCCCGCCGGAGCACCTCAACAACTTCGAGCACTCCTCCATATCGTTGTTCTTCCTCATCTACGCTTCCGCGGCTCTGTGCGTCGAAGTCCGTAGGCTCATGGTACCGCCGGGGGCGCTGCAAGTGATCGCAGCGCTGGCCTACGGGCAGGAGCTGCTGCTCTACCATCTCCGCTCCGCCGACCATATTGGGGCAGAGGGGCACTACAACTGGCTCCTCCAGCTCATCGTTTCCGTCACTTTGTGTTGCACGTTGCTCGAGGTAGCGTTCCCAAAAAGCTTTCTGGTGGCAACGGTGCGCTCCGCTTCGTTGGTGCTCCAGGGGGCGTGGCTCGTCAACATGGGGTTCATGCTCTGGATCACGGCCTTCGTCCCCGAGGATCTCCAGATGGAGGGCACCGAGGGCCAAGACGTGGTCAAGTGCGCCGGCCAAGAAGCAACTATGCAGGCCAAGGCTCTGGCTAACTTACAATTCAACTGGTATCTGGCCGGCATAGTGTTGTTCACGATTGTTCTCTACGCGAACATGGCAGGGCACCTAACGGAGGCTCCGGTCTCGTATCAGCCCCTCGGGGTTAATGCCGTGATTGACCACGATATCGAAAATAGAGATTTTTCCAATGTGTCCATTCTCTTTTTCAAGGAAAATCTTGGATCTGTACCAGATTCTAAGGGATTTTAACTGTTCAGGTATTCAAATGTTCAATACCATTGACAGCTGGCATTTGAATTTTTTAAATTAAAGGTCAGGAAGTTAATTCTATACGGTTCTGTAAATAAAAAATCTCGATCAAATTTGGCGACTATTGTTATCAATGTCATCAAATTTCCACAGCTGCGGGTCCGTGCATTCAATGAGATGTCGATGGGGCCGACGATGGAGATGGCTCTCAAGCTAAAAAAAAATCCGTCTGTTGCCATGTGTTTTACGAGAAGCAGCAACCTGCGAGTGCTGGAATTTTGTAAAATATTAATGAGGCGGTTTGATTAAATATGAATTGGTTGAACAAATATTTTATTTTGTTATAATTTTTTTAGTTGTAAATATTTGAATGCTCACTTGTCCTAATTTAGTGATTAATTTGTAGTGATTGCGATTAATGTGTAGTGATTGATTAATTTTTTTTTTTGGTGATTGTTATGAAAAAAATAAAAAAAAATCACCGTCTAAAATGATTGGTTGGTGGTTTACAAGTGATTAATTTGTAAAATGATTGGTTGGTGGTTTACAAGTGATTAATTTGTAAAATGATTGGTTGGTGGTTTATAAGTGATTAATTTGTATGGAGGACAATTATCATTATCTTTAAATGTAGTTTTACTCATCATTTTTATTTAAAAAAATAGCAGTCTCTAAAATGATTTGTTAAAGGGGTAGATTTTCACTCTTGCTAAATGTTTACTTCGTTTTCTTACATTGAATGAAGATTATTTCTTAACCAATAAAAAATAGTTTTAGGTCCTACTCTATGATCAAAAGGCACTTTCAACCTAGGTGATATTTGTAAGATATCTAATGTAACACTTTAGTTGTATATAATGAATACCTAAGGAACAATCAATGTAATATGTAAATGTACATTGAATAATAATAAATACGATGAATGCACAAGGGTCAAACAATGTGATATGTAAATGTACGTTGAATAATAATAAAATTATACATAAGAGTTTGCAAGGAGGACAATAAAGACATAAACATGAGAGGTTATGATTCCACAAAAAGGAAAGAAAGGGACAAAGGAAACTTGGGAGATTAAAAGAAGGCCAACGCAAAAAATAATAATTTATTCCTAAACTTAAGTCATTTATCTTATATTATCCCAAGTCACATCAATCTTGAATTTAGTGCAAAAGTGGAATAAGTGGGTTTTGAAGACTCATGGTTAATTGTTAGCACACATATATAATCCATGTTTTTTGTCGGAACCTGGTGCAACCAGGCCCACCGCTAGCCCATAACTTTGCACTCCTGTTGATTTAAGATTGTGATTGGCCCTTCACCTCTTTTTTGTTGTTTTTTTACATCTCCCTTTCCTACGATCTGTGCGACTTACAAGGCCTACTATCACCTTCTACATCTGAGTGAGCTTTCACACTCTGCGCTCCATCCTTTCAACTTGTCACCGATTGAACCGATTGGCTTCCACTTTGACCTTCTCCCTTGACCTATGCAACATCTGGGATAGACTACTGTCTTCTCTTTTCTCAATAATATTTTTGTCTGTTACTAATATGAGAGGTGAACAACACTATATCAGCTTCTAGAGGAGATTGGAGGTGACTGGTGAAGCTAGACAACCAAACTTTTTGTCTCGGTTTGGCTTCTTGTTGGATAGTCTACTATCTTCTCAAATCTCAACATTCTTCTGTCTGTTACTGATATGAGAGGTGAACAACTCTTCATCAGCTTCTAGAGGAGATTGGAGGCGACTGGTGAAGCTAGACATCCAATTCTTTGTCTCGGTTTGGCTTCTTGTTGGACCCACCTATTGATTTCTTTTTGGACCCACCTACCTGACTTCTAAACTCTAGTGACAGACCCCATACCCCTTTTCTGTTGTTTTTTTACATCTCCCTTTCCTACGATCTGTGCAGTTTACAAGGCCTACTATCATCTTCTACATTTGAGTGATCTTTCACACTCTGCACTCCATCCTTTCAACTTGTCGCCGATTGAACCGATTGGCTTCCACTTTTTGTCTTGGTTTGGCTTCTTGTTGGACAATCTACTACCTTCTCAAAGCTCAGCTTTCTTTTGTCTGTTACTAATATGAGAGGTGAACATCTCTTTATCAACTTCTAGAGGAGATTGGAGGCGACTGGTGAAGCTAGACAACCAACTCTTTGTTTCGGTTTGGCTTCTTGTTGGACCCACCTATTGCCTTTTTTTTTTGACCCACCTACCTGACTTGCAAACTCCAGTGACAGACCCCTGACCTCTTTCTCCTCATTGTTTTCGAGGACGTCATCTTTTTAATCTCTCTATCCTCTCGAGACTTGCACCGATGGAGGCGAAATTCAACGCACTCATGAGTGTTGTTAACGAGGCCATCTGAAATAGTGCAGTCCTATTCACCTCCTTGGATGAGCTTTCCAAGAGAATTAACCAGGGTGTGTCTCTTGAAACAGTTGATCACACTTCTTCTCCAGTTTTCAACACTCTCCATCCTTCGACTCATCCTAATTTCATCTTTCCTTCTCATAAAACTCAACCCCTACACACTGCTAATCATTCCCCTATCCTACTCCATGAAGACAACAAACTTTCCTCTAGAATCCTACAACCTGAACTCTGTAAGATTCGACCCTCCACTTGTTCCACCCCTTCCATAACCACCTGTCCTCCCTCTACTTTACCTCACAGTGTTTTTTTCAACCAGAGACATACTTCTCAAGATTCACTTGACACTTCAATATCTGGAGGCTTTTCTTGTAAGGCCAGATCCTATTCTTTTGGGAGTAGGAAACCCAAACAACACCCTTGGGTTTCGAAGAAAAAAAAAAAAATCTTGTCCTAGGTGTGGACATTGGACTGGAGAACTCGGTCTCCATGGCCCTGTGCAGTCTTGTGGGAAGACTCTCCTACAAATACCTCTGTAATACTGACCTGGAAGTCTAGATGAAAAAAACCTGGAGGCCTCTATTGGGATATGTCCCTTCCCTCTCACATCTTGGACGTGGCTGGTTATATTTTCAGTTCAAATCACCTGAGGATTCCACAACTATTGTGGAGCGAATTTGGACCTGGGACAATAGCAACCTCATGCTGAAGCGTTGGCGAGTGAGCTTCGATCCATCACAAGATTACTTCTGACTTCAACATCTGTGGGTTCTCCTCCCTAGACTCCCACTCCACCTCTAGAATGAGAAAGCTCTTATGGCCATTGGAAACTCTTTGGGCCTCTTCATCAGTGTGGATTCAAAGACTCTAGCTGGCCCAGACAAAAAACTGGCAAGGATTCTTGTAGAGCTAGATATACATGAAGCACTCCTCGAAACATTGGATATAGATTGGAGAGGACATCTAACTCGCCAGAAACTTGACTACCTCGGTGTCCCCTTCAGATGCACACTCTGCAGACATACATGCCACTTGAGAAAAACTTTCACTGGCTCCTTGGAAGATGATTTGACGGAGGAAACCATGTATGAGCTTGCTTCCAACTTAGACTCTCTGGTTATGGGTCCACAGGCACATATTCTAGACTATCTAGAAGATACTGCCCTACCTAGACAAGACTCCTTAATTGGTAAGCTCAAATCTATCTGCCTGACATTATACTTCTCGCTCTCTTCTTGGGAGAAAAATCTTTTAGATAACTCACCACTTACATTTTCGGGATCGATCCCTTTCCTTCGGGGGGAATCCTCAAGTGAGCATTTTGATTTCCCCTCTTTTCATCACCCCTCCATCCCGACTTTCCACCAATCCGTCTCTACATATCCCACTCTGCCTATTATTACTGATCCTGTTCCCCACACCAATACCACTAGAAATTCTACAGAGTTTATCCCACCTCTATTGCAATCTCCAGCTACACATCCTATTTTGACTACTCCACAACCCTCCCACAAGCAAGTTGAAGCTCGAACTACCATCGAGACTACTCCTGACATACCACTACTTCCTACTCGTCCTCACCCATTTTCGGGACTGCTCCCAACAATGCAAGAACAACCATCCACTTTACATACAACCCTCCTTTTAACATCTGAAAGCTTTGATGCCTACCACATTGAACATGAGGTTTTCTGTCGTTTACCCGGCCTTAGTGATCCTAATCCTGGAGACAACACACTTGGTGTTGTTCTAAATTCTTTACTTCCTACATTTAAAGAAGTTACTAACTCCATACCCCTGCCTACCTATTTGGGCAATACATTACACAGTTCAACAGACTCAGACACAGGCTTAGATGTATCTGAGCCCAGGCCAAATTTTTCAGAGAAAGAATACACTTGGACCAGAGGGCATGGCTATGAACTGTAACACCATGTTTCCCCCAATTTGTAATTAATCATAAAATAGGAATTACCATGCTAAGGCATGAGGACAATGTAAATGTATTATTGACTGAGTTGTCGAATAATTGACTGTGGGGGTGAATCCTTGAAAGTATTGGCCATGATATCACTAGAGGAAGATGTGAAAACTACACAAGAGGGTTTATATATCAAATAACCCCAAATCTCCCTTGATAAGGATGACAAACCTCCTTCGAATCCCAAAGAAAGAAATCAGTTAATGAAGAAAGGACTAGTGGTTGAACAATCAACCACCCCCATGAATGGAAACATGGGCTGTCAACCCGAAGTACCACAGTGACCTGCAGACCTGAGCTTCCTTCTGACAAAAGGAACCTGATAAGTCGGTAAAAACCTTCCAAGGTAAGGGGGATATACAAGGGAGAAGAGACACAGGATGGAGGAGCGTAAGCTCGTAAGGGAGATACTCCAGCGGAATCACGAACGGAAGGTTGCGAGCTTGATGTGGAAGAGCATATGAGAAACCTCACCGAGGCCATAACCGAGAGAGAAAGCTCTGAGTTACAGGGAACAAGACCCAAACAGAAGCGGAAACGGAGGAAGAACCCTCGAGAAGTGTGAGAATTCCCTGGTGATATCATGGCTTGGCATGGGGGTGGCCAGAATGCTAAGAATGAATGCCTCTGTGCCTAAGGTCAGGTGGAAGGATGAAAACCCATAGTCAGTTGGTTGGCGGCAACCTGTAATAGATAAGCGATTTCCTACCTTGTGTAATTTAGCCGTAATTGTCTATGAATTGGTTACATCGTGTATGTTTCAGGAATTGTGCATATTTCTTAATGGATATACTGTATCCCCCTTATTTCTGCTTGATTGTATAACTAGGCCAGTAAGAAATTATATGGTTAGGAGATGATTTTATACTCGTAAATGCTTGTGTCATGTGGAGGCATAAGCTAGAGTCACGAATTGTGTGTTCGTCGACCCCAGACACAGTTTCATGTACACGTGCCAACCCTCCTAATTGTTTAGAGTACCTTGGAGGATGAAGTTTGTTAAGCTCAGGAGAGGTAGTGCAGATCGACACAGGCTCTCTGTGAGGCAAACCGAACCCAGAACTCCCTAAGTCCTAGACAAGCTCAGGAAGGATTGCACTGTTGTGTACAAGAACCCTGCATGGAGTGCAGAGGCCGAGAAACCCTTTGGAGGTTTCAGAGTGTATGAAAGCTCAAGAGTGATAGAGATCATGATCAAAATCAGATCTGAACTATTGGTTCAATTCGGGGAAAATCTGGACCGTTGGAGCCTACGTCCAGACAGTCATAGAAGAGTGCGCAGGAGAATAGATCTGAAATGGCAGATCAAGCGCAGGGTAGCGATAGCCGTCGAATCCAGAAAAGGCACACGAGGTTTAACCTGGTGCATGTAGGGGAGAGAGGACTCGTCAAAGTCCTGAAAGCATCGGGATCGTCCATCCCAGAGGATGCATGTCAAAGATCCACATCCATCGGGGATTTGGAACCGGGGAAATGGGAGTGAAGACTCTCCCAAATTCCCGAAAAGGAGAAAGCCAAGATTTGATCGCGACCATTGATCATCCCGAAAAGATCACAATTGTTGATCGTGGCTAAAGGTCGCAACTGTCCATCGGAGGGACACATGGTTGTTGGTCGGCGTTTCGGCACCGAGAAATCATAGGAGAAGGCTTCCCTAGACTCTTGATGGGGAATCGTCGACAACGAATCGCGACCATCAGGCCGTGACAGATATGGACCGTCCATTTGTAGAGGACACATGGTGAGAGTTAGGAATTTCGTTGACTCACTGCTGAAAGAAGTCAACGGGAGGAGTTCTTAGAACTCGCGAGTCGCGAAATCATGACTTAATCCTAGTCATTGGTTTAAGAGAGATTGCAACCGTTAGATCATGGGGCTTGTGGATCGTCGATCTAACCCAGATCTGGACCGTCTATCGGAGGAGACGCGTGGTGAATGGTCAGAGTTCGGGGAAAGCTCTGAAATCCCGTGGGGCATTGGATCTCGTAGAACAACGAAGGGATTAAGACTGAGTGTCTTTCAAGACCCTTAATCTCAGAAGGGATAGTGACCATCAGATCCAAATCAACGAGGGTCGTTGATCTCATACACGAATTCCCATATCGAAATTTGGGGATTGGAGTGACAAGAGATTTGGAGTTGCTGCATTGTGAACTCCCGGTTCACGAAACTATGAAAAGATCTAGACCGTTGGATCCAAATCATCGAGGATCATTGGATCTCGTACAAGAACTCGCATATCGGAGTTCGGGGAATGGAGTGACCAGTGGTTTGGGTCACTGCATTTCGAACTCCCGATACGGCCAAGATCGTCGGATCAGGGGGAGATTCGCAGCCATCGATCTCATCGAAGGTAAGATTTCAGAATTCAGGGTTTGAAGAGTCGAAAGACTTGACTCTCTTGCATCGCTGAGTCGCGAAATGCGAAAGGCACCTCTTGGCTTGGCTTGTCGTCATAACCAATGATCACATGGAGGTGGATAAGGGAAGAGCTAGCTTGCGCTAGGCCCCCGTAGGAATTCAGGGATTATATCCCTTGAGGAAGAGAGAAAATTTTATTTTTGTCGTAGTGGGTGTGTGAAAAAATTGGTATCAGAGCATGGTTACAACACTTGGCCTGCTTGGGCTCATGTACGAGTCACATAAGGAGATATTTTTATCTGCATTTTCTCTTTAAGGAGAAGGACTGCAGAATGAAACTGTAATTTGGGAATTTCTACGGAATTCCAGCAAAGGAATTATATTGTTCCTTTGTCAAAATGATAACTACTCTTATAGGAGTAGGGATGCACTGATCAATATTACTGATAAGACCTGAGTGTGAATAACAGAGGTGGAATAAATTGTGCTGTGAAGCTGCATGAGCCAGAAAAGGGACATGAACTGAGTTGTTCTGTTATAGTGTGACGATGGCTACCTACTAAAGCAGGTAGAGTCTCTTGCAATTGATATGGCTGGTTAGGTAAGAATTAAGATCCTCATGAAGAACTCCTTCATGATTTTGGAAATCTGGTAAGGATTGGTAGGATCCTTAGAAAGTTATAATTATTTCATTATTAAAAGACTAAACCCTGAGCATATAACTCCTCACGATTGAGAGGACTGATGAAAATATGTAGGGTCAGATTACTTGACCTATAATGGTTAGAATCGACAACAAGGATAATCTGTTTAAACAAGATTAAGAGGAGTCCTTTGGGACTATTGCTAATTCCCAAGAGTGACCCTTGCTGGTTGTTCCCATAAAGAGAGGGTAACATACGTATGAGTTATGACTATGAGATTAGTTCTGTAAGTAACTTAAAAGCTCAGAAGAGATAGCGGGGAAATTTTGCATGCCAAATGTGCGGATTGAATAAAGCTTGTGTTAAAGTTTGAAAACTCCGGAGGTTGAGCGCAGAGTATACCAGGAGGAGTAGTGGTTTTGAGTCTCGAGAGGAAACACTTAGAAAAAGTTTCTAAGTTTCGAAGAGTTGAAGCGTTCAAAGGTGAAGCACATAAAACTGAAGTTTGAAGAAAGAACAAGTACGGAGGATTGAGCTGGAGAAATCCTTAAAGAAAGAATTTTGAAGATTGGATAAGATCGAGAGTCGAGATCCATTCAGAAAGAGTCGAAATGTTTCAAGTTGTTTGATCTCGGAGAAGTAGCGCATTGGTTAGTTGCGAGGAGATACCGGAATTTCGCAAAACCAAAGGGCTTGGAAGAAGCAACGAGAAATTCGCGAAAAAATCAGAGTCATTGATAAAGGAGTGATCTACACCATTGATCGTCCAGAGAGAATTTCGCAATTTCGGGGATCGGGAGAATGGAGGTGAAAGGTCTTTCGACTTCGCGACACGCGAAACCCCGATACGCGAAACCCCGACGAGATCTGAGCTGTCAAATCGTGGAAGAATCAGGACCATCAGATTGAGAACTCCAAAATTTAACAATTTCGGGGATCGAAGGATTCGAGGTGCTTCATAACAGAAGTCTCGAAGTCATGAAATGCGAAATCGTGACATAATCACAATCGTTGGTTGGAGAGTTGTTGGTGATCATTGATCTGATCTGAAATTTCAGCATTTCGGGTATCGAGAGTTTGAAGGATGTAGACTCAATTGACTCATATCGCCGATACGTGAAATCACGACGCACCTTTTTGGGTTAGTGTGTGGTCATAAGGCGTGGTCACATGGAAGAGACTTGTGTTTAAGCACTTGTACACACGGGACAAAATTTGTGAAGACTCATGGATTGTTTCTTATAGGTTCCAGTAGGGAATCAAAGACTGTTTCAGTTCAGTCTTAAGAAGATCTTAAAACCGAGAGGTCACGCAACCCTTGGAGAGAAAGGGGGGGGGGGTCTGCACCATATAACTATGACAACTACATGCAGACTTAGGATTATGAAAATGGTTAAGTACATCATAGATGTAAGTTAACAAAGACGCATGTTTATATTCCTTAAGGGGAATATTTAGTAAAAATCTAAAGCTAACTCAAGGCTGAGGCCATCACAAATAGTGATGGATATGCAACAAGGGAGTTACATGCCGAAGGAGTTCCCGGTGGAGGAACTGTGTAAGGAATTTGTCAGAAGAACAGAGTCACAACCCTAATAATTGTTGAAGGTTGGACAATGGGTTGCAAGGCCTGTCCATATATAAGAATCCTGGATTACATTTTGAAAGAATCATGTAATTAATAGAAGACTAACAACTGAATATTGACCATTTTGATAACCGA
>ML788676.1:784394-841798 GCA_009831015.1 Picea engelmannii
TATTGTGCTAAGATTATGAAAATTTCCTTTTGAATTTTGAACAACAGTAAGATGTTTTCGCACAAAATTGTGATTAATGTGCTTGTTGTCCAAGAATTATTGAAGGCAGATGACGAAGACTAAGATCCTGAAAGAGGACCTGAACGAGGACAAAGGTCAAGACTTCTGAAGTGGCTGAATGAGAAAGGCATGACAGGTGTTTTTGAGAAAGAACACCGAGGACGGTGTTCCTTTAAGGGGGAGGGAATTGTAACACCCCGTTTCCCCCAATTTGTAATTAATCATAAAATAGGAATTACCATGCTAAGGCATGAGGACAATGTAAATGCATTATTGACTGAGTTGCCAAATAACTGACTGTGGGGGTGAATCCTTGAAAGTACTGTCCATGATATCAGTAGAGGAAGAATGTGAAAACTATACAAGAGGGTTCATATATCAAATAACCCCAAATCTCCCTTGATAAGGATGACAAACCTCCTTCGAATCCCAAGGAAAGAAATCAGTTAATGAAGAAAGGAATGGTGGTTGAACAATCAACCACCCCCATGAATGGAAAAACGGGTTGTCAGCCCAAAGTACCGCAGTGACCTGCAGACCTAAGCTTCCTTCTAACAGAAGGAATAGGATAGGTCGGCAAAAACCTTCCAGGGTAAGGGGGATATACAAGGGAGAAGAGACATGGGACAGAGGAGCATAAGCTCGTAAGGGAGATGCTCCAGTGGAATCACGAACGGAAGGCTGCGAGCTTGATGTGGAAGAGCATCTAAGAAACCTTGCCGAGGCCATAACCGAGAGAGAAATCTCTGAGTTATAGGGAACAGGACCCAAACAGAAGCGGAAACGGAGGAAGAACCCTTGAGAAGTGTGAGAATTCCCTGGTGATATCATGGCTTGGTATGAGGGTGGCTAGAGTGCTAAGAATGAATGCCTCTGTGCCTAAGGTTAGGTGGAAGGATGAACACCCACAGTTAGTTGGTTGGCGGAAACTTGTAATAGATAAGCGATTTCATACCTTATGTAATTTAGCCGTAATTGTGTATGAATTGGTTACACTGTGTATGTTTAAGGAATTGTGCATATTTCTTAATGGATATACTGTATCCCCCTTATTTCTGCTTGATTGTATAACTAGGCCAATAAGAAATTATATGGTTAGGAGATGATTTTATACTCATAAATGCTTGCGTCCTGTGGAGACATAAGCCAGAGTCATGAACTGTGTGTTCGTCGACCCCAGACACAGTTTCATGTACGCGTGCCAACCCTCCTAATTGTTTAGAGTCCCTTGGAGGATGAAGTTTGTTAAGCTCAGGAGAGGTAGTGCAGATTAGCATAGGCTCTCTGCGAGGAAAACCGAACCCAGAACTCCCTAAGTCCTAGACAAGCTCAGGAAGGATCGCACCGTTGTGTGCAAGAACCCTGCATGGAGTGCAGAGGTCAAGAAACCCTTTGGAGATTTCAGAGTGTATGAAAGCTCAGGAGTGATAGAGATCGTGATCAAAATCAGATCTGAACCCTTGGTTCAATTCAGGGAAAATTTGGACCGTTGGATCCTACGTCCAGACAACCGGAGAAGAGTGCGTAGGAGAATAGATCTGAACCGTCAGATCGAGCACAGGGGATCGATAGCTGTTGGATCTAGAAAAGGCACACGAGGTTTAACCTGGTGCATGTAGGGGAGAGAGGACTCGTCAAAGTCCTGAAAGCATTGAGATCGTCCATCCCAGAGGACACGTGTCAAAGATCCACATCCGTCGGGGATTTGGCATTGGGGAAATGGGAGTGAAGACTCTCCCAAATTCCCGAAAAGGAGAAATCCAAGATTTGATTGCGACCATTGATCATCCTGAAAATATCACAACTGTTGATCGTGGCTAAAGGTCGCAGCCGTCCATCGGAGGGACACGTGGCTGCCGGTCGGTGTTTCGACACCGGGAAATCATAGAAGAAGGCTTCCCCAGACTCTTGATGGGGAATCGTCGAAAAAAAATCGCGATCGTCGGGTCGTGATAGATCTGGACCGTCCATTTGTAGAGGACACGTGGTGAGAGTTAGGAATTTCGCTGACTCGCTGCTGAAAGAAGTCAACGGGAGGAGTTCTTAGAACTCGCGAGTCAGGAAATCACGACTTAATCCTAGTCGTTGGTTTAAGAGAGATAGTAGTTGTTAGATCACGGGGCTTGTGGATCGTCGATCTAACCCGGATCTGGACCGTCCATCGGAGGAGACACGTGGTGAACAGTCAGAGTTCAGGGAAAGATCCGAAATCCCATGGGCCATTGGATCTCGTAGAACAATGAAGGGATTAAGACTAAGTGTCTTTCAACGCCCTTAAGCTTAGGAGGGATAGTGACCATCAGATCCAAATCAATGAGGGTCATTGATCTCATACATGAATTCCCATATCAGAATTCGGGGGAGTGACAAGAGATTTTGAGTCGCTGCATTGTGAACTCCCGGTTCACGAAACTCCGAAAAGATCTAGACCCTTGGAGCCAAATCATCAAGGATCGTTGGATCTCGTACAAGAACTTGCGTATCGGAGTTCAGGGAATGGAGTGACTAGTGGTTTGGGTCCCTGCATTTCGAACTCCCGATACAGCCAGGACTGTCGGATCAGGGGGAGATTCACATCCGTCGATCTCATCGAAGGTAAGATTTCAGAATTCAGGGTTTGAAGAGTTGAAAGACTTGACTCTCTTGCATCACTGAGTCGCGAAATGCGAAAGGCACCTCTTGGCTTGGCCTGTGGTCATAACCAACGATCGCATGGAGGTGGATAAGGAAAGAGCTAGCCTACACTAGGCCCTCATAGGAATTCGGGGATTCTATCCCTTGAGGAAGAGAAAAATTTTTATTTTTTTCGTAGTGGGTGTGTGACATGAACGTTCACCTATCAAAACTCGTAGTGCTCATCGCAAGGAGGGATCTTCTTCAACTAGTTCTGTGGCTACTACACAATCTCTTATTGATATTGGGGCGCTTAGAGGCATGAAATCCCTAGCAAGAGAAAATCCATGATATTGCTCTCCCTCAACATCAGAGGAGTAGGGGGACTCCTAAAATACACCTCCTTCAGAAGACTACTTTCTCTCTTTTCTCTGGACATCATTTTTCTTCAGGAAACCCTAGTTGACAACAAAAAGGATAGACTGTTTTTAAACCATTTTCTCTCCAATTGGCACATCTGTACAATTAGCTCACTTGGGAACTCTGGGGGTATGGTTGTGGCTTGGGACCCCACCAAATTTGATATTTCTCCCTTTCTTTTCTATGGGGGCATGTTGCTATCTGGTACATGCATTTTGAATAACAAAAGGATGCATTTTCTCAACATATATGGACCCTGCGCTGAGAGACAGACCTTCTGAAATAAGGTAGAAGCTCGGGGCCTCCTTGACCTCGAAAACCTGATCATAACAGATGATATGAATCTCACTACCTTTGTCAGAGAAAGTTGGGGGGACTCTGCTACACAAGACACCCTGGCAGATTACTTTATTTCTTTGTTCTCTTCGCAGAACCTGGTGGATTGTGCTCCAGTCATCTTAGCTCCTACTTGGCATAATAGGAGGCTTGGATCGGATTCAATATCCAAAAGATTGGATTGATTTCTCATATCGGATCAACTAATCAAAATGAATGATAGAATCCGCACCTTGGTGGATTCCTCATTCCTTTAAGACCATGCACCAATTTACTTACATCTGGATTCTTCTTTTCATAAGATCGTACACCCCTTTAAATTTAATTCGGGCTGGCTTCTAGAATCAAATTTCAACTTTATAGTTTCTGATGTTTGGAAAGATCCACTTTACCTTGACGAGCCTTGTATTCAGCATCGTTTCATTCAGAAACTCAAGTGCATCAAAGCTCGCATAAAATCCTGGGCTGCCACTCACAAAAAACACATTTCAGAAAGATTATTACATCTTGAATCTGAGCTACAACTACTACAACAAACAGATGATCGGGCTAGAATATTTGGTAACAACAACTTAGACATAAGAGCACTTGAAGGTGAAAGGAACCAACTCCTCCTCAAGGAATAAGCCACCTGGATACAACACTACAGGTCCATCTGGATTAAAAATGGTGATCTCAACACAATTGTTTTTCACAATTTCGCTAGTTCCTGTAGAAGTAAAAATCATATCTGGGAGATTGCAGATGCAGAAGGTAATCCAACCAGAGGACACCAAGTAATAAAATTAGTTGTTGTTCATCATTTCAAGCCTTTCTTTGAGGCGAAGCTGACTGAAAATTTACAGACCACAATCATAGTGGTTAGACTCTTCCCTCATTCAGTAACTATGGAGGATTCTCATGCTCTTGACAACCATTGCTTGCTCCCAGAGATTTTATTTTCTTTAAAATCATTTTCTAAGGATAAAACTCCAGGCCCTGATGACTGGACTGTAGAAATCTACCTCCATTTTTTTGATTTCATGGGCTCGGATCTATTGGATCTTGTGGAGGACACCAAAATCAAAGGGAAGGTGATTGGCTCTCTGAATTTGACCTTTCTTACCCTCATCCCCAAAGATGCCAATCCTACTACTCTTTCTGATTTTAGGCCAATTTCACTTTGCAACCTCTGCTATAAACTCATCTCTAAAATCATTGCGAACTAGATCAAGCCAATTCTCTCTCATTTCCTTTCAATTGAACAACTGGGTTTTCTAAAAGGTCGCCAAATTCTAGATGCTATTGGCACTTCCCAAGAGTTCTTACATAGCATAAAATCTTAAAATTCCAAGGCGCTCATCCTCAAACTAGACCTTAAAAAGGCTTTTGATTGCATTGATTGGGACTTCCTCAGTCTGATCCTGACTCAAACATGCTTTAGCCACTCTATGATTAAGTGGATCATGAGCTGTGTGGTTAGCCCAAATATTGTCATCTTGACCAATGGGGAATCCTCCTCCTTTTTTCGTAGTGGCAGAGGTCTGAGATAGGGCTTCCCCCTCTCTCCTCTTCTCTTTATTTTGGCCATGGAAGCCTCGAGTCTCATATTAAAATTTGGACAAGCAGAGGGAAATATCACAGGCATTAAGGTGTCCAGGACTATCAATATACTCCATCTATTATTCGCTGATGATGTTCTCATTATGACCAATGACTCTTTACAGGAATTGATAGATATTAAAGAGATCATTTCAACTTTTTGTTGCGCCTCGGGTTTGTTGATCAACTGGGATAAATCAACATTCCACTACGCCGCCAGTCTGCACCAACAAGCTTTGGAACATTTAAAAGGTATCTTCCCTCACTCTTTTACACATCTTTTAGCTGGTCTGAAGTATCTGGGGTATTTTTTAAAAGAAGATTCCTATAAGTTGGCAGACTAGAATTGGCTCATTGCAAAATTTGAAAAAATGATTGGACACTGGTGCACGAAGTGGCTCACTCTTGGAGGTCATTTCACTCTCATTAAAGCTGTCCTAGAAGGGTAGATGGTGTACTGGATGGCACTTGTAGCCATACCTACGTCGGTTATCACAAAAATCCACCGTTTGACCTATAATTTTCCCTGGTCGGGTTGCTTAGACCATACACGACAACATATTTGTAATTGGGAATCATTGGCCAAACCCAAACACAAAGGTGGATGGGGTCTCCATAATACTTATCATTTTAGCAAAGCTCTTGCTGCCAACTCCCTCTGGCGTGTGTTGAACACTCCTGACATCTGGCACTCTATTATAAAGGACAATACCTATCTCATCATACAGTCTCCAACTGGCTTCTAACCGACACAGTTACCACCAGAGCGACCTCCTTTTTCTAGAAAACACTCATAAAATCAAAATCCTGGATCATGCGTGGGCTTGTTTGGAAGCCAGGGAATGGGCGTAAACACCACTCTTCCACCTCAGCTAATTGACCAGCTACATAACAAAAATTTGTGGTATCTTTATCATGCCAGGGATCAAACCTCCTCGAACTCTCTTCCAGACCGATGGATATCCAACAACACTCTCGGTCTCTGCACAGAGGATGCCACTCACTGGAACTCTTTCTGCTTGGCCTTAGCCCATTCGAGCATCCACCTAAATGAGCAGGACAACTAACTCAAGTGTTTCGGGGGTGACCTATTGAGAAATTTAACAATCCAAAATGTATATGTTGAGATCACTCACACGATTTGGAATGCAAAAATTCAAGGATGGAGAAAAAATCTTTGGTCCTGACATCTTCCTACAAAGGTAAAAGTTTTCGCTTGGATTTTGACTGCCAATAAATTAAACACCTAGGATATATTGAAAAAAAAGGGATGGACTGGACCTAATACCTGTCACCTCTGATACAATGAAGCTGAATCAATGGACCATCTTTTCATCAAGTTTTCATATTCCAAAATGGTCTGGGAATAAGTCACCTCGGAGCTAGATCTAAAAACATCTTGGGATGGGCCAACACTCCCTAACTGCTTCGAATCTTGGACCCACAGGGAGCACAAATCAAAGCAACTGCCCTCATTGGTCTATTGGTCCATATTGCTGGACAAGATTTTTTTTATTTTGAAAATAAGACTCCTTCTACAACTACAACAACATATAAATCACTTGGCCTTTTTAATATCTGGAATGAAATACATCCATTTAAGCAATGATCGCTGAACACAAAGAGGACAACTATTTTAGAGGATACTACAACTGGATGGTTCGATGGAGCAACGTCAACAAATTCCACCCAGAGTCGTGCTGGAGGGATAATCAAATTTACAAATAACTCATTCATTAGTTGGAATTTTAAATGTGGCCTGGGTACCAACATCAGAGCTGAATTACTGGACGCCTGGGCCACTTTCTTCCTGGACTCTAGACATCATATAGAAGCACTTCAAATACTTGGGACTCCAAAATCATTATTGAGTGGTTGGACAACAAGGGTGATCTTCAATCCATCTCCCTCCTGGCATGGAAGGAAAGAATCAGACTACTTCTTCTCTCTTTTAAAAACTCTGCTTCAATCACATTTACCATGAACACAACAAAACTGCATATAAACTATCCAAGGCAGATCTACAAAAAAAAGAGGGCATTTTAACCTACAATCTTTGGTTAGATGGCCATGAGGACCCCCCACATCTCCTATATTTATTTTAAGTTCTTCTCTACTCATCTTAGCAGTCAATCTTGGTATGATTTATTTCAGGCTACTCCAGATTTTCGTTTTATCTTCCATACTTTTCACATATTTTGAAGATTTTTGTCCGCTAGATATGGCAAAAATATTTTATATCTAGAAATTTTTCAATGCATGATCTTTCTCCATTTGCTGGTTGAGAGACCACTATTGGCGAAAGCATCATCAGACAAATATTTGTATCCTCAACAATGTTTTGTAATCTCTATGTCTAGAGAACACATTATATTTTTTTTAATATAATCGAGAAAATTTCTCGTTGGAAAAAAAAAGCGATTTGTCAATTAGTATTCCCAAACGTTGTCTAAGAGTTTAAGTTGTTATCTTATATTATCTCAAGTCACATCAACCTTGAAGTTAGTGAAAAAGTGGAATAAGTGGGCTTTAAAGACTGATGGTTAATTGTTAGCACACATATATAATCCATGTTTTTTTTTTTCCAATAAAAAAATTGCTCAATTATATTAGATATATAATTTGTTTACATCTTGCATCCATATCTAGGAACGATACAGAGAGTACTCAGACCATAATAGTTCAAAATATTACTAGGAATAAATCCCTATAACAAGAGACCAAGAGAAGTTCAAAAGATCACCTAGATCTTCTACAATAAAAACAAAAAGATCATATCTGAAACAATGATGCTAAAAACTGACACTTTAATACACAAAGAAAGCCCCAAAATCTGTAATCTAGTGAAGACTGAGATGTCCTCTAGGTTCCGCAGTGCCATTAGACCAGGAATAAAAAATGATTCTACCTTCAGGTTCACCTAGTGTCTATTTTGAAAGAAGATCTGCTTCCATATTGAAATTCCTGAAAATGTGTTCAAAACTAACAAAATGAAAATGTTTGATTAAGTCCTTTATCTTGGTTTTCCATCACTCGATTATGCAAACTTGGAACCTGCATGTATTGGAAAACCAATCAATTACAACTTTAGAATCACCCAATATTTGGAGACGATGTAGTGAAAGATGAGATGCCAACATGAGAGTAGCCCAAACACCCAACAACTCCGCTCTTGTGTTGGTGCCTCTGCCACAATTATAAACCCATCTTATAACTGATAATTTTGGAGTTTTTAAAACTCCTCCCACTGCACACGATGTGCCATCAAGCTGAGCCGCCCCATCGAACCATGCTAAAGTAGTATTACTAAGCTGCGAGATTAGTATATCTCTCGGGGGTCTATCCTTAATTAGAGCTACGACTCTAATTTGGAGTGCCAAAGTCTTATAAATCACTGCATGGAGAGATGGAATGGTTCCTTCAAAAATAGCTTTGTTCCACTCTAACAATAAAAACTAGTAGATATGAGCAGCTATCGCAGATGGGACTGTCTTATCTTCAATCCAATTCTTAAAACATTCCAACAAGGTATTATCTTTCCAGCTAGTTTTAAAACCTTGATCAATAATAATTTTTTCCCAAACTGACTTGGTGAAGGGGCATTGCTGAAAGAGATGATAAATGGTTTATGAATATTGTTTGCAAAGGTAGCATAGACTAGGACCTACCCATCCTCTAGATTGAAGGGTATCCCAGGTAAGAATTTTTCCTTCCGCTTCCAACCAAATGAAAAGTTTGATTTTTAATTGGATGTTCCATTTCCAGATAGACTATCTCCAACCACCAAGTTTCCTCAGGTTCTTAGTTGAAAAAATGGCCTAATATAATTTTTTTACTATGGGAAATCCCGAGCTATCACCACCTATCCACATCAAATCATATTCACTATCCTGTAGTTAAACTCCAGAGTCAAATAGGGCTCGTCTGAATTGGTCCCATTATGTGGCTAAGTCACCTGTAAAGCCCAATTCATTACTATTATGCCAAGAGGAGGATGAAATATGACTGTCAAATTGTCTCCTGGCTTGTGAAAGAGTGAAATTTTTCCTAAGATGAAGAGCAAACAAAAGATTATTTGAGAGGAAGGACTTTTCCCCATCACAAGAATCTTGTCTTTCCCAAGAGAAATGAGCCGACCCGATCCAGGATTCCAACTTAACCAGTGGGTGATTAAGTGAACAGATTTCAATAGACCACCTCATATTCTTGAAGTCGCCTTTTGTTGGAATGTTTTTGATCTGAACTGATTTTTAACAGTCATGTGAGGGAGATACTTATCCTTTATAAATCTATGCCATATACCAATGCTCGATAAAACTCTCCAAAGTGAGTTCGCAGACAAAGTTTGTTTAAAGTCAAAGATATTTCGTAGACCTCATCCACCAAATAACTTTGGTAATGATATCTGATCCCATTTGCATAGATGGTAGTGGTTAGATTCACTCTTTCCTTTCCAGAGGAAATTAAACATCATTTTTCTCAAAGTATTTAGTATAGAGCATGGAATAACTTCCAAAGACAACCAATAAACATACTGGCTTTCTAAAACAGATTTTAATAAGGTGAATCGACCTCCTAGAGACAACCATCTGTAGCACCAATTATCAATCTTTTTTCCATTTTTTAAATCAACCAACTCTAGTCTTCATCTCGCTGCAACCCAATCTTGAGAAAAAAACCAAGATATTTGAAGCCCGATGGAAGATTAGAGAAATTATAAGGAAACAAAGATTTGTAAGGAATTAAATCTTGCTCTGTTAATACTTCTTTCATAATGGTGGTCTTTCTTGCATTCACCTGTAACCCTAAGGCAGAGCAAAAATATTTTAAAATCTTATCTATCTCCCACCATTCCTGCATAGTAGCATTAGTCATAATAATCACATCATCAACAAATAAAATATGGAGAATATTAATGGTTCTAGAAACTTTGATACCAACCAACTTCCCTTCTCTTTGACTTTCCTTTAGTAACAAGCTTAATCCTTCCATAACCAGGATAAAAATCAATGTAGATAATGGGAATCCTTGCCTTAATCCTCTTCCTCTTTTAAATAAATCCGTGGCCTCTCCATTAATTAAAACTGCAAAGGATGTGGAAACAACAAAACTCATGATCCAATTTTCACCCTTAAACGCAGACCAATTTGTAGAAGAATCATCCTCAATAGATCCCAATTTATGCAGTCATAGGCCTTTTGAAGATCTAGTTTTAAGACTAATGATTTATTTATTTATTTTTATATGCCGTGTAGGCACTCATGAGCTGTTCCAATGGCATCCTGGATCTGTCTACCCTGTAAAAATCCCAACTACTCCTTAGAAAGTGATCTGGATAGGATCGACTTGATCCGATTTTCTATAATCTTTGAAATGATTTTATAACAGAGGTTTCAAAGTGAGATGGGTCTATAATCCCCAAAGGTAAGAGGCTTGTTCAATTTGGGGATTAAAGAAATGAAAGTCGAGTTTAAGCCGCCTGAAATATAACCTTTTAATATCTATTCTTCAACCATATCAAGGAGATCTCCCCCTACTAGATCAAAGAAGTGGATAAAAAATTTGACAGTCTAGCCGTCCGACCCTGGACTCTTATCAACTTTGAATTTTGATAAAATTTCTCTTATTTCCCCCAATTGTATCGGTGTAAACGAAGCTTTAACTTCTGCTTCTGTTATCAGTCAAGTGAACATAGCTGCCACTCTAACTTGTTCATATGTAAAAGGAGCAACTTTCTCTTTGAATAAATTTTTAAAATGTTTGACTGCCTCTTCTTTTATGTTTTTATGACGAGAGTGTAACTGCCCCTCTTCATCCATAATCTCCCAGAAAAACTTGTGATTCCTCCTGAAATTTGTGAAATTATGGAAAAATTTCATGTTTTGATCACTGTTGCAAATCCAGATTGCCCAACTGCATTAATGCCAAATTTCTTCGCTTTCATTTATTAGCCTGTTTCTTTCTTGCTCCAGATTTTTTAATAATGATTCTTTCTTTGGTGAGCTTGATCCATCTAGAGAGTTTTGTATCATGGATTTTATATCATTCTCCAAGTTTCTGAGATGAGTGTTTGCTGTGAAATTACAAATATTTTTCCATTGTTTAGTGCAGGCCTTAAGATCTTTTAGTTTCCATACTAATCTTTTCTGTTTTCCATCTTCTCCAAGATATTTTGGATCATTCCAAAGATTTTGAACCATCACTATGAAACCCTGTTCCAATATCCATTGAGGATTTAGCTTGAATGGATAGGCTTTATAAAGTGGTGGCAATTCCAGCTGGAGAAGGATCAGAGCATGATCAGAAATGAACGGATATTCCGCCCAAGACTTGTAGATGCCGACCACTGAGAGAAATTCTTCAGAGATGAAGAATCTGTCCAGTCTTTTTGCAATCAAGTCAGCTCTGGATCGACCATTTTTCCATCTGGGGACAATCGTCCCCGGAACAATGTCTATGAGATTATGAGTTTGAAATAAAGTTTTAAAGAAACCCGCCAAATGCACCAAGGATGATGAGCCTCCCCAAATCTCGCCCAAGGAAAGGGTCAAGTTGAGATCCCCCACGATAATTAAATTTTTAAGAGCTAGCAAGACAAAGTCTGCCATCAAGTTCCAAAACTTTTTCCGCCTCAAACAAAGATTGTAGACGTTTAGAAAGGAGATCTCCCTTTTTCTAGATAAGCATATCCCTGCCAATAAAATCCCACCACAGGTAAGAAACGAGACTAGTTCAAATATGTTATAAAGAGATTTGTCAATTAGTATTCCCAAACATTGTCTCAGAGTTTAAGTTTTCATAGAATTACTGTAATATAGTTATGGGAGTTGGTTCCCTTGAATTATGTAAAAATTATGCCCGTGTGCAAGGGGATTTGTTGCCATTCAGGTAATAGTGATGGCTAAGAATCTTGGAGTCCCCAACAAAGAGATTCCCTAGCCAATATGTGTTGAAGCCTAGGGAAAAAGTGGGATAGCTCGAGGGACCGCATGACAGAGAAAGGGATCTCATTCTTTGGGTTCTGCAGGTTAAAGGGGAAAGAGAGCTAGCGGGTTGGAATTGTTGTGAGAGAGTTTACACTTTGTGAGTTTTGGGAAAATTGGGTTACGTGAGAGGATTAGAGCCAACTGTAGGTGGCTTTGTCTTTGTGAACACACAACCTCAACTCGGGGGTGACCTTGTTGAAAAAAGAATATGGGCAACAAAGAACCTATGGTTGAGTACGTCCTTAGTCTACCGCCAATTGGTGTTTTATTCCCATAAAGATAAGTGTTTATGGTTAATTACAATTATGTTGATTTATTGCTTTTAAATTATGAATGGAATGTTGTATTGTATGCATATATAAATTTGCATTGGTTTCTATGAATTAGTAATTGTGTCTACATGAGCTTGTATTATGTTGTTTGTATGCATTAATCCATATAATGATAGGATAATGTGGAAATAATGGTATCATAACTATAAGATATGGATTTCACCTTAGTTAAATGGTTGGACAATTTATAATATGGTATAAGAGTAAAAATATGAAGGAAATTCATAGTTTTTCAAAAGTACCTCGCAACTTGGACGGTGTACAGAACGTACTGGGTATCAAAACATAAATTTCAATATGGTTAAGATAAATGGGAGTACCCCACTACCCAACACTATACATGGATGGTTGGGTATGTTATAACCAATATTCCTTCTAGTTAGGTCATATAATTTTTAGTAACATTTAGCTTTAATTATCTACATAAAACTAAATACTACTTCGATTATAATTTAACATTTTATCTAGAATAAAATAAATTTATTAACTAAAATTTATTGAAATTTGCCATGGATGTTTTATTTTGATTAAATTGTTTATTATATCTATGTGCATTTTTATATTTGCTCATATTTATACATTCTACGAATTGATCAAAATAATGCAAATTTATAATGTAACAATTATATGGTTGTTGAAAATCACAATTCAATTTTTATTTCGATAATATTTATTATGTTGATAGGTGTATTTATAGATTTTATACAATGGTAATGTCTTATGTAAACATTTTACATATTTCATGGAGGGTGAATTTTAAAAATAAAAAGTGTTTTCTAACTGTTTTCTGTTTTTGTTTTTTTTTTGGTTAAAATTCAAAGACATAAATCTGTACAAAATCACAATTTTCTGTTTTTTAAATTGCATTTCTGAATGCAAAAATGGATTCATCTTGTTGAAAAACCAAGTGGCACTCAGATTACATAGAATTCACCGCTCAAATCTACAAATACAATCATTTCTGATCGGATTTCGGGTAAATATCTCTTGAAAATATCCTCGGAAAAGAGGACTACAACAAAATAAAAGGAGTTGTCTAACTATTATACGTTTTTTTCTTTTTCGCCATAATCTGATGACATAAATTTGGGTGAAATCACAATTTTATTTTGTTTAAATTGGATTTCTGAATGAAAAAATGAATTTAGCGTGATGAAAAACTCTAAGAACACTTGGATTACACAAAATTAACCACTAAAATTTATATCACTACAAATATCTTATGATTTTGCATTTCAAAGTTATAGCAATGGAAACATCTTATACTTTCAACGTTATAATTTTTTTAACAACGATCATATATATTGATCTATATTTATTATTTGATTTTAACAATGATCATATAGATTGATCTATATTTATTATTAGTCCCTGCCTAAAGGTAGCAGGGACTATAGTAAACAGTTGAAAGTATAGTAACATAACCAATGATGAACATTACAATGTGAGATAACCATTGAGGAACATAGTAATTCCACGCAAGTCGAGTAAGATGAATACCATAATGCATCATACTTTTCAAGAACTTCACAACGAAATATAACCCTCAATGAATGTTGTGATGTCACATAACCATTGAGGAATGTACAATTTGACATTAGTCAAAATTGAACATCACAATGCAACATAACCATTGGGAATGTCACATTCTAACATAACCCTTCTGGAATGTCTTAATGCGACAAAACCCTTGATGGATGTTGCAATGTAGTGACACAACCATTGAGGAACATAGCAATTTGACATAAGTAAACCAACATGAACATCATAATGTAACATAACCATATTCAACCTTGGTCAAACATAGTAATATGGGCACCCTTGGTCAACCATAGTCAATCATGGCCAACCATGGTCAACCCAAGTCACCCATGGTTATGTTGATATACGCCTCACAATATAACCCAAGCCTTCATGAATGTCGCATGCGACATAACTAATGAAGAACATAAAATTTCTTTATAAGCTGACCAAGATGATCATCAAAATGCATCATGACCATTCAAGAACATATCATTGAAACATAACTCTTATTGAATGTTGCAAGGTGACGTAACCCTTAATGAATATTGCAATGTGACATAACTATAGACAAACATAGAAATTCCACATAACACAATGAAGATGAACATCACAGTGTGACATAATCATTGGGGAAGATCACAATTCAACATAACCCTTGAAAAATGTCACAATACAATGAAAATCAACCATAATCCCTTCACAAACATCATAATCCAACATAACCCTTGGGAATCATCATAATCTAACATCACCCTTGACGTCACAATGTAACATAATCCATGTTAATGATCCATATTTATATAAAACAGAATAAAATAAGCAATATAACAAAGAACATCCGCACAAATATATATAGCAGAGAGCACAATCATACAATGAAAACCCAACTTCTATTAATGAATAAAATAACATAATATTGTAGAAAAAAAACCTGATAGAATGGTGGTAGTTTATCTCTGAAGAGAGAGAGATTTCGACTATGATCATTCAACAAAAGATATTACAAGGGGTCGAAAGAATGCCCTTTTAACATAAAGAACGAACCTTAAAGGTCCAAAACCATAACCCTAGGAGGTGAAGCGCCAAAAGGTTTGTGGGCCCTGAGGTGGTTAGTTGATATGTCAACTTCTTGAGGGTGCAAATTTTGCATACAATCTTCATTTGGGGCACTTGGTAGCTCATTGGAAATCTCCAACTAAGAACCATAATTTGTGGCATGGTCAAGGGCTATGTGAAAGAAAAACTTAGGCCACTGAATTTCCCAAAACCCAAAAAATCATAACAAAACTAACAAGATGGATAGCCGTGATGAGTTAGTGGAGAGGTGGGTGGCCACTAATATCCACTTGGATGAGTGCTCCCCCTTTAGGAATAAATGGTTCCCATTTCGTCAAGTTCCTGTGGTAGATGGGGAAACGTTTGTTGAATGTGAACCATGGTGAGCCACTTACCTTGTTGAAGAAGTTGTCCTGCTTTGACAACCTAATAGAGTTGCATGTTTTGTTGGTGGGTTTCCCTCATATTGGTGTCATAATCCAATCCATTGTAGCTTTCTCCATGCAATTGGGATTGATTTATGTAGGGGCCAATTGCTCAGCTACTTCCAAGGTGTTCAATAAAGGTGGGAAATATGGCCAAAGCAACTCCACATTAAATACTACGTGCAAGCAAAGAAAAGATGAATACTCAATTTGAAATGATTTTCACCCACATCCTTTGTGATGGTGTAAGGGCCATATCAAAGTGGTTTGAGCTTCCTTTGGGGGCTTATGAGGCACTCTTTTTTCAAATGAAACCACAACTTATCACCAACTTGAAACTTGTGAGGAACCCAATGTTGGTCATGTCATATTTTGTACTTTGTATTTCCCTTCTGCAGTATATCATGAGCCTGTTGTTGGAGGTACTGGATCAATTCAACAAATTTGGTTGCTCTATCTACCTTGGTTTGAGCATGGGAGGACTCTGTCGATGAAGATGCAGCAAGCAGAGCTACATCAATGGGGGCCAATGGTTGGAACCCCAAGAACACCTGCAAAGGGTTGTGGACAATAGAACCGTGGAGGGATTTAATATATCTATGTTGAATATATGGAAGGATCTCATCCCATGTATGTGGATTCTTGGAGTTTTACATGCACAAGATATGCACAATCATTTTGTTGACCATTTCCATTTGTTGAACATTTTGGGGGGTGAAAGGCAGTCGATTTTGTCAAATTGGTGTCCATCAAATACCATAGGATGCACCATAAGGTACCAAGGAACTTTTGTCCCTATCTGAAACAATGGTAAGTGGTATTCCTAAATGAACCCAAACATGTTCGAATAAGATATTATTAGTGGCCCCAATGGTGATACTCTTCTTGTAGGTTGCCAATATGACCATCTTAGAAAATTGATCAAAAACCACAAATACACAATCAATACCATGTTTGGTAGAAGGTAAAATGAACATGTAATCCATGGAGATGGACTCCCAGGGCCTATCAGGAGGAGGAAGAGGAGTGTACAACTCTTTCCCTTTCATGGTAGATTTGACAATGGAAAAATAAGTGCATGATCCAATATACTTGCTGACATCCTATTGAAGCCTCAACAAATGAAAGTACTTTTTTAGTATATCATTGATGTGTTTTCCTGACACCCATCAACTAGGTGATTTTGGTCCATACTCAAACCTACGTCTCTCTCTCATAGAGACCAAAGTTTTGAAATCTATAAATTCCTATATTTCGTTCACCTATTGATCATGAAGACCTAACAAGTTTTTAAGAATTTAGAATCAGTTCCAGTGTTGCACTTCTTCTTCATGTAATGCCAACGGGGATGGTTTCTCTTTTGAACAAAAGAAAAAAAACAAAAATGATACAAAAAAGAAGGAAATTGCTTGTGTTCATTGTCTCATGGGATAGCCCTATGTGTCAGATTCATCCATCATTTTATGGAATAAAAATTAGAGGTCATACACCCAAGATATTGCCAATTTTTTCACATCCTCTACATTTCTGCAATCTCCATTTTTCCTTCAACATTCCTCAAGTTGTACCCCTTAACTCTCCATACATAGTAGTTTTCAAGTCTTTGTGGAGAATTCAATGTATTCAATTCTGCATTTCTAATACCTTGCTTTCTCTCTACTACAAAATCCATACTTAGTCGATTCTTGATTCATATCCCATGCGAAGAAATTAACATAGCACCTTTCTCTGCATGAACCATCTCCTTGCATGACTGATTTCTCTACATGGATCACTCCTCTGCAATACTCCAACACTTAGTCATTTTCATGATTTACCATGTAACTTCCTAACACTTAGTCTATTTTTTTTGTTTTCACTAAGTTTTACATGTAGAGCTTCACCTTTGCATTACCCTATNATTTCTCTACATGGATCACTCCTCTGCAATACTCCAACACTTAGTCATTTTCATGATTTACCATGTAACTTCCTAACACTTAGTCTATTTTTTTTGTTTTCACTAAGTTTTACATGTAGAGCTTCACCTTTGCATTACCCTATTTCTCCACATTAACCAAACACTTAGTTTATTTTCCAAGTTTTACCAGGTTTTACCATGCAAAGAATTCATCATGTTGTTTTTCTTCAAATCATCCATCTCATTTTTCCTAAGTTATATCCCCCCTTCCTTTGGTATGTCTCTCAATACACACCTCTTATTTCTCCGCATTGACTGAAAACTTAGTTTATTTTCCAAGTCTAACCATGTAAATTTTTCTTATGTGGATAATTCATCGTGTTCCTTTTCTTTGCATCATCCATCTCATTTTTCCTAAGTTATATCCCCCTCCCTCCTCGTTTGAAAGACCTATGACAATTGGTTGGACATGGATGACTAGGTAATGAGATGGAAACCAAAAACTACACTATTCACAAGATACACAAGGTTCCATGGATCTCTCTACTTCACACACAAATAATATGGGGATGCCATTTGTTTATAAACATGGTATGAATACCCTCCCACAATTCATGTGGGATAAATAGGGAGGATTTACAAATCAAGGGACAAGAATTCACATGGAAGAATAGATCGACAATTGTTGAGTTCCTATTTTCTAGAGGCCATAACTTATTATATTGATGTTCAAATTGAACAAATGAGAGATTTTTGGTCCATTTATTAATCAACAGTTGGGATGCCATTTGTTTATAATCTGATCCATTGTAGCTTGCTCCATGCAGTTTGAATTGAGTTATGTAGGGGCCAATTACTCAGCCACCTCCGAGGTGTTCAACAGAGGTGGGAAATATGGCCAAAGCAACTCCACTTTAAATATTGGGTGCAATCAAAGAAAGGATGAATAGTCAATTCAAAATAATTTTCACCAACCACCTTTGTGATGGTGTAAGGCCCATATCAGAGTGGTTTGAGCTTCTTGTCTGGGCTTATTAGGAAATCTTTTTGCAAATGAAACCATACCTTATCACCAACCCGAAACTTGTGTGGAATCCAATGTTGTCCATGTCATTGTTTGTACTTTGCATCTCCCTTCCACAAGATATCATGAGCTTGTTGTTGGAGGTACTATATTCATTCAACAAATTTGGCTACTCTATCTACCTCGATCTGAGCGTGGAAGGACTCTATTGGATAAGATGCAACAAGTAGAGCTACATCAATGGGAGCCAATGGTTGGAACCCCAAGAACACCTGAAAAGGGTTGTAGAAAATAGAACCATGGATAGATCTATTATATCTATGTTGAATATATGGAAGGATCTCATCCCATATTGTATGTGGATGCTTGAATTTGTACATGCACAAGATATGCAAAATTATTTCGTTGACCATTTCCATTTGTTCTTCATTTTGTGGGGGTGAAAGGCAGTCGATTTTGTCAAATTGGTGTCCATCAAATACCATAGGATGCACCATAAGGTAGTGAGGAACCTTTTTTCCCTATACGAAATAATGGTCTGTGGTATCCCTAAATGAACCCAAACATGTTCGAATAATATATTACTAGTGGCCTCAATGGTGATACTCTTCTTACAGGTTGTCAAAATGGCCATCTTAGAAAATTGATCAACAACCACAAATACACAATCATTACCATGTTTGGTAGAAGGTAGAATGAACATGTAATCCATAGAGATGGACTCTCAGGGCCTATCATGTGGAGGCAGAGGAGTGTATAACTCCTGCCTTTTAATGATAGATTGGGAAATGACAAAAGAAATGCATGATCCAATATACTTGTTGACATCTTATTAAAGCTTTGACCAATGAAAGTACTTTTGTAGTACATTATTGATGTGTTTTCCTGACATCCATCAACTAGGTGATTTTAGTCCATACTTGAACCTATGTCTCTCTCTCATGGGAACCAAAATTTTGAAATCTATAAATTCCCAGATTGCCTTCACCTATTGATCATGAATCCCAACAAGTTTTTAAGAATTTAGAATCAGTTTCAGTGTTGCACTTCTTCTTCACGCAATGCTAATGGGGATGGTTTCTATTTTGAACAAAAGAAAAAAAAAATGAAAATGATACAAAAAAGAAGGAAATTTCTTGTGTTCATTGTCTCATGGGATATCCCTATGTGTTAGCTTCATCCATCATTTTATGGAATAAAAAAAAAGTTCATAAGCCCAAGATATTGCCATTTTTTTCACATCCTCTTCATTTTCACAATCTCCATTTTTCCTTCAACATTCCTCAAGTTGTACCCCTTAAATCTCGTGATTTTCAAGTCTTTGTGGAGAATTTTGTGTATTAACTTCTGCATTTCTAATACCCTGCTTTCTCTCTACTACATAATCCATACTTAGTCGATTCTCAATTCATATCCCATGTGAAGGCTCCAAACCATGTTGATGCAAATCTTGTGCAATTATATTGACTTCTTTTTCCTAATTAAGATGATATGCTTGATAAGTATATATGTATATAAGATTTTTATTGGAATATTCATTGGGGTTTGCAATTTAGCACTCACTCATTGCATGCATCTGAGGTCATAAGAAGAATCTTCCATATATCAATAAACAAGAGTACCACCTACCCATAAACGCGAGAGAATATTTCTTGTTTCCTGCAAGAGATTTCTCTCAATGTTGGATCTTTTCCCTTGATAAGAAAAGAGATCAACATTTTAGGTGACCATACTAGGGACAAAGATTCATTTTCAAGAAATTTGATACTTTTTTTAGGATAACATATTATTGAAAAACTAGAAGTTTTCTAGTTCAAGCCTTGGAAATTGATTTGGTAGATTCCTATCCGAATGGTTTAAGATGAACTGGGTTCTTGAAAACCTCATTCAAGGAGCATCAGATGGCCTAGAATATATGTTATTGGAATTTTGGGTGCAATTCGGTTATGCCAAATTCTAGAGAATCTAAGAACCATCCAAGATTTGGGATAATGAGCTCTTTAGTGACTCCATTATTAAAACCCTAGATTATGAAGAAATATGCCTTGGCGACTCCACTAAAAAGATTCCATAATTACAAGAATAACTATATCATGACTCCACCGAAGAGTTTATTTCATGTTTTGATGAAGGCCTTGATGACACCACTAAAAATATTCCATAATTACAAGAAGATATGTATGAGGACTCCATCAGAGAGTTTCTTTCATGTTGTGATGATATTTTTCCTTCCCCACCGAGCCCAACAAAAGTTGTTCAAGTTACAATAAATGGAGAAGGTTTCCAAAGAAAGAAATGGTTGCAAAAAAGTTGTTAGAAAACACATGGTATTCCAACAAAGGATGAACACCTTCAATAACCACTCACACAGCTAGATCAAAGATCAGCACACCGATGTTTTTATGTGGTAAAACCCCTGTGGGGAAACATGTATGGCCCCAACCAATGTGGCCACTTGAGGAAATCTATTAATGCAAAAGAAAAACAGTTTACGAGAGAGTTTCTCACAATCGATCATTGAGAAATGAACCTCCATGCTCTTTAAATAGAGATCATGGACCAATCGGGTGGTAGGATCAATGTAGTTGTTAAGATAGAGGAGAATATGAGCCATTGGATCACTTTATGTTGGGAACATATCATGACCGTTGGATTACAAATGCATACTAATGCCTACTAAAGAAACAAACTTTAATGTAATGACACATTGATCTTAACTAACTCCTAAGTATCTAAATATCGTAACACCCCCCCTTAAGAAAAAATTGGGATATGATTGAAGGATTTACAAAGGTGACACAATAGGATAAGGAAGGATGCATTGGAGCCTATTCCCATTTAATGACAACTTCTTGAAATCCCAACATAGACTGAATTTTAGAAAACTCCGCTTCTATGAGAGACTTTGTGAAAATGTATACAACTTGATCTTCTGTAGGGAAAAAGAGCACTTCAATAAGTCAATCATGAATGATCTTACAGATGAAGTGCATGTGTAGCATGTTGTGTTTTCTACACTAATGTTGAACTGGATATTTGTAAATCCTTATGGCACCTTGATTGTCACACCAGAGGGTGGTCAGATGTTGTTGTTGGAATAAAAATTCTGAAAGGATCTATGGAATCCATAAGGATTCTTGACTTGCATTAACCGTTGCTTGGTACTTTTCTTCTGTTGAAGAAAGAGAAATAGCATATTGTTTCTTACAAACCCAAGTGACAGGTCCAAAACTAAGGATGAAAACATAAACTACAATAAACTTTTGATCATTAGGGTCATCAACCCAATATGAATAAGTGAAACCAACCAACAAAGGAGCCCCTCTATCTGTAATGTATCCCAAACTAAACTGTACCCCAAACATACAAAACTATCATTTTAGCTACTTTCCAATGACTTTCATGGGGTGTTTTCATATACCGAGAAACAACACCAAAAACAAAGGAAATATCATGATGGGTATGCGTCAAATATAAGAGGATACTAACTAACTAAAGGTACAAAGTGGCATCAACTTCAGGATAAGTACAAGTGGCATCAACTTCAGGAGAAGTACAAGTGGAAACAAGTTTGACTCAAGACTAGAATAGAGAAGGGGCCGGTTTATAATCATCCATGTGAAAGTGATGAAGAATGTCAGAAGCATACTTAGACTAGGAAAGAAAGATTCCTTCCTTGGTTTGAAATACTTGGAGGCTAAGGAAATAATGCAAATAGCCTAAGTCTGTCATTTCAAATTTATTTTTATGACTAGATTTTACATGGGTTAAAAGTTTAGAGTTACTACCAGTGAGGATAAGATCATCAACATAAAGAACAAATATTATGAGATGGTTTCCTACTTTATTTGTATAGACATTAAGGTCAGAATGATTTCTAGAAAAACCAATGTCAAGAATAAAGATATCCATTTTGGCATACCAAGCTCGAGGAAATTTCTTAAGACCATAGAGATATTTTTTAAGGAAAAAAACAAGGCTGGACTCATTCTTAACATAGCCAGGAGGTTGTTCCATGTAGATTTATTCTTGCAAATCCTCATTCAATAAGGTAGATTTGACATCAATCTGATGGACCTCCCATTTATTTGAGGTAGCAAGGGATATAACAAGAGAGATGGAATTCATTTTGGCTACGAGGGAACATGTTTCATTATAGTCAAGGCCTTCAACTTGAGATAATTTTTGGGAAACTAACTAGGCATTGTGTCTTTCAACACTTTCATCTGATGCATACTTAGTTTTATACACCCATTTACATATAACAAGTTATATTTCTTTAGGAAGAGGTACAATATCCCAAGTATCATTCACCATTAAAGAGTGATACTCTTCATTCATTGTTATGTCCCAATATAGATGCCATGAAGCTTCTACAAATGTTTCTAGATCATGAGTCTCTGAAACTTGAGCCAAAAGAGAAGAGGCTCATTGAAATTGTGAACATGTCTGACGCTGATATGAAGGTGTTGATGGAAAAATATTACCATATTCAACATGTGGGAAATCGCCCAGTCAAGATCCCATTTATATCTTTATCCGTTGTAAGTGGTGATTCTGAATGGTTTAGGTCCATTTACCTAAAACTATCTAATCTATTAAGTTCAAAATATATACATTTTTTAATCAATTGAAGCTAACATATCAATATATACAGATCAATACAGGAAGGAAGGTAAAGAAACAACTAGAGAAGGGGGATTACCATTCTCGATCGCTCAGGATTTAGGGTTTCAACCACCAGCTGCCCCCTTCCATGGCTTCTGGCTCGGGGGAGAGAGATCCCCTGCAACCACCACCGCCTCCAGATCTCGTCTCTTTCCAGGCCCTCCCGTCTTCTTATACAAAATCAACAAAAGGACACCCCTAGTAGAGATTTGTTAAGAAGCTTGATGAGATCCCGAAGGTCTCTGTCCATTCCCCCTCCTCTCAGCCATTTTCCTTGAGATTGGTTGAAAATGGCTTGATTGGACAATTCATGGGACTCTAGTCCTCCCCAAGAGTAATGGCGCAATGGATGGAGAAAAACTAGAAAAAAACGATAAAAGGGCAGTTGTCAACAACCTTCCGTGGTAAGGGATTCTATGTCTTCCTCTTTGAAAATAAAGTCGATAGATATTTGATATTTAGAAATGGCCCATAATTCATGGGCACCAGAGGGATGTATCTAAATCAATGGACTCCAGACTTCAGCCCAGAAAATGATATCCCCTCTGATGTTCCAGTCTGGGTCAGGCTACCCTTCTTGCCTCTCCATTGTTGGAATGATGAAACCATAAAAAACATTGGAAATGTGTTGGGAAGGTTCATCAATTGGGCCAAACCACGTGACATACTACAATATTGTGCTCGTCTCTGTGTAGAAGTAAATCTGGAAAAAGGACTTCCAGAGGAAATCCAACTAACCCTGGATGGGTGGTCATATATTCAAACAATTGACTACAAGAAGCTCCAATTTAAATGCAAAGCCTGCCATGAGTATGGACATTTCGCCAAAAACTGTCCCAAGGCAACATCAGAGAACCCTGAGAACAAAGCGTCAGAGCAATGACAACCATCCAAAAGAAAGAATGTGACAAATAAATTAAGATATCAACAACAAGAAATAAAAACCAACACCAGTCCATCCTCACCAATCAAGGGGAAATAACCAATGCAAAACAATAAAGAAGCAGAAAGCAACAAAAACATGTACGATCCTCTTGAGAACCTGGAAGAAGAAATGGTTCACTTGAAAGAAAACAAAAAAGAGATTCAGGGCCAAAAAATTCTAGATCCAGATCCCTTATCGCCTCAAATTGATCCTAATGCCCCACTACTCTTGGACCCCTCCCATGGGCTAGAGGATGAAAGTCAGGAGGACTCGGGGAAGGAATTGGACATGGAACTCCTAAAGAGTGCTAGATCTTCAAAAGCAGGAAGGAAAACCAACAAAAATAAAAGGGAAAAAACTGCAAATCAAGATAAAGAACTAGGAACCCAACCAACGTTGGAATAAGCCCTCAAAAAATAAAGGAAGAGTGGAAAAGCTTCAACAACAAAAGGACAGTCTCAACCCATGAAAGGGGGGGCAACAAAACATGCTAGTAAATAATGAAGGTAGTCTCCTAGAACTGTAGAGGATTGGGACAAAGAGAAAAAAAAAGAAGCAATGGGGAATTTAATCAAAAAATAGAGATCCCATATCCTCCTAATCCAGGAGACCAAAATGCAAGGTGTTGAAGCATTGCGAGAAATGAAACAAATCTGGAAAGAAAGTGATGGAATAACTCTAAATGCTAGAGTGTTAGGAGGGATTTGTACACTCCGAAACACTAAAATCTTCAGAGAAGAACAAAAGTTAGAATCACCACACTGGATGTTGGTGCATCTCAAGCATCTACAAACATGTAACATCTATCCTATCTGTAATGTTTATATGCCTAACAACTATTGGGAAAAAATAGAATGTTGGGAGTCCTTAATGAAAATCAAAGAAACTGGAATACAAAATAATTGTATTATAGCAGGAGACTTCAACACAACTCTACACCAAGGGGGGGGAAATGAGGCTCTATAGTAAGGGACTCATTCAGGGAACATATGGAATATCTGATCTCAGAGTTGGATCTATTTGATGTCCATCCTTCTAAAGGGAAATACACGTGGAGCAATAAACGATTACGAGTGGGACACATTGCAGCCAGATTAGACTGCTTTCTCACCCATCGATCTATCCTCCTTCTTCCTCTCAACATATCCTCCCAAAGTATTCCATGGGGAATCTCAGATCATCACCCAATATCTCTCTCCTTTGAAAAAGAAGAAAACCTAGGTCCCATTCCCTTCAAATTAAATCCCCTTTGGATGGATTCATCGTACTTTATCCCCCTAATCACCTCTGTTTGGTCAATTTGGGTGGATGGAACCCCAGTCTATATTTGGGAACAAAATCTCAAAAATACCAAGCAAGAAATCAAGGAGTGGGTAAAAGCCTCCCCCCACAATACAAGAGAAGAAATTGAAAAGTACAAAAAGAATCTAGAAGATACTCAAGAGGAAATGGAATCAAACACCATTCACAACAGACATTTATTACAAAAGAAAAAACATTTTCAAAATTATATGAGAGCGCTCCAAAAAGAAGTAAAGGAGTGGAGACACAAATATCGAGCCCTGTGGCTTCAAGCAGAGGATAAAAATGCCTCTTTCTTTCATAAGCAAGCCAAATCTAGACACCATATAAACACAATGGAGGAAATCAAACAACCTCAGGAACATGAATCAACTCCTTTGAGGAGATTAAAAAATCAGCTTCCTCCCACTTCAGAAAACTTTACACACAGGAAGGTGAAGACAACAAAGAGTAGAGCTTACAATTCATAGAACACATCCTGAAAATGATAAAGGAAGAAGATAATAAAGATTTAAACAAGGTGGTTATAGGGGAGGAAGTCAAAGTTGTTCTGCATCAATTTGATCCTGACAAAGCCCCAGGGACTGATGGTTTCATATTACACTTTTACAGGAAGTGCTAGGAAATAATAAAAAAAGACCTAATCCATATGATAAGATATGTCCAAACAACCTGCAAGATAGGAGGTGAAGCCAACACCTCATTTTTAGCCTTGATTCCTAAGGAAAAAAATGCCAGCTCCTTTGATCTCTTTCGCCCAATCTCTCTTTGTAACGTCTCTTACAAAATTTTAGCAAAAATCATAGAAAACAAATTAAAACATCTGCTTCCACGTCTCATACTTCCCAATCAGAGGGGCTTCATGGAAAAAAGACAAATTTGGGATAATATAATCCTAGTGTAGGAAGCAATCCACACCAGTGTCAATAACAAAGAAAAAGGGATGACAATCAAAATTGATATTGCAAATTCCTTTGATCGGCTAAAGCATGAGTTTCTCTATGAAGTTTTAAAGAGATTTGGTTTCAACCACTCTTTCATTTCTTGGATTGGGGCATGCATATCAACCCCCTGGATAGACCCCCTGATAAATGGGCTCCCAACACCATTCTCCCAAGCCATAAGAGGACTACGACAAGGATGTCCTCTTTCTCCAATGTTGTATGTTATTATGGAAGAAACACTAAACATAAGACTTGAGCATGAAAGAGCTACTGGAAACATCTCGAGACTGAAAATAGCAAGGGGAGTAAGAAGATTAAACAACTCCTAGTTTGTTGATGACACCCTTCTACTAGGAGGATCCTCTCAAACTATGGCTAGTAGATTCAAACTGGTTCTTGACCAGTATGAAGCAACTTCGGGGGGAGTCACAAACAAGAACAAAAGTCAAATTTTTGCTTGGAACATGAAAGAAAGTATCATGGTTAGAATTGAAAATATCCTATAGTTCTCATTTTCTATAGATTGGAAATACTTCAAGTATATTGGCACTCCTATCAGTATAAAGGCTCTGCCTGGGGAGGCTTGGCAAGTGATCCTCCAAAATCTCAAGGATCAATTTGAAGTATGGGGAGAAACCTGGTTGAATCCAATTGGAAGGTTGGTCCTAATAAAATCAGTATTATCTTCGTATCCAATCTTTCAATTCTCAACCCTTCATGCTCCAATGGGAATAAAAAAGGAAATGGCCAAACTAATTAGAAAATTTCTTTGCCAAGGGGGAAAAGACAACGGGAAAAAACTCCATATGGTCAACTGGTCTACTGTATGTGCCCCAAAAGAAAATGGAGGATTAAGGATCCGGGATCCGGAAAAGATCAACATATCCCTGGGGAAAAAACTAATATGGTGCTTAATCACTGGAGGTAAAGAATGGTGGAAAAAGGAAATTTGCTACAAATATCTGTCAAAAAATCGAAAGAGGTTCTTGGAAACAACCACATTCAACCACATAGGATCCCCTATCTGGAAGCTCATCCTAGCCTCTATGCCACTCATACAAATTCACCTCAGATGGAGTCCAAGAAATGGTAAAGAAATCAAAATTTGGGAAGATGAATTCTCAGAAAGGGGAAATTTGTCATGTATCTCCTCTTTACACCCCTTCAGAATTTGGCTAAACTCCTAAAGGAAAAACATTGTTTATGATATCTCCGAGTGGAATAGCAATGACACTTGGAAAGATTGAAACTTGGGAGAGGTCCCTCCATTACTTCTCAATGTGTCTCATCAATTCCTCATGATTGTAAATGGAATTTCCTCAGTTCACCTCAATCATAATGATAGTAGGGATTGGGGAGAAACATGATACTCTGTAAGGATGGGATATAAAATATCCACCATGACAATGATCTCCCAGAAAAATCAACAATCTGGAAAGAAAATTGGAATCCATATGGATTACCTAAGATTAATACTTTTGGTTGGCAATTAGCTCATAATAAGATCCTAACAGGGGAAAATCTGCTCAAAAGAGGTTTTATGGGACCCTACAGATGTTCTCTTTGAAATCAAGAATTCGAAAGAACTGATCACCTTTTCCTCAATTGCAATTTCACCAAACAAGTGATGCACATTGTCTACTCAGAACTAACAACCCAAATCTCCTGGTTGACAAGATGTAGAAGTCTGATATGAAAATGGAGTAAATCCTACAAAGGCTCCCTCAACAAAAAACCAATCTTTCTCCACACCTAGAAGGCCTCGATAAAATATGTGTGCTGTCAAATCTGGCTGGCAAGAAATAAAATCATCTTCAAGGAGAACCAATTCCCCCCCCATAGTCGCAACCCATGCAATCGACCAACTGGGTGAGTTCATCTCTTCTTGAAATATCAAAGCTCAAGCAAGTCACCCTTTGACAGAAGAAGAAGAAAAGTGGCTGGCGAAAATAAACCTTCCGTCCATTCATCCCTAAATTTTGCCACAAAAATCATGCTGGTAGCTTCATTATTCTCAGCAAGACTTCAATAAATGGCTAAAATATCAAGACATTCATGTTCTTTGTTTCGATGGTGCTTCAAAAGGAAACCCAGGGGAGGAAGGAGTGGGAGGGGTGTTGTACAACCCTAGAGGAAAAAGGATGCTAAACTACTCCTATAATTTGGGTGTAACCACCAACAACATGGCAGAGGCCTATACGATGTATCAAGGAGTGCTCCTAGTTGAGGAACGAAAAACTAAGCAACATCATCATAATAGGGGACTCAAAAAACAAAATTCGACACTTCGTCAAAGGGACTACCCCAAAGAATTCCAAGATGAAAAGAATCATAGAGAGGATCAAAGCACTACTATCTTCATTTCAAACCTCCTTCTATCATGGCCCCCATGCAAACAACAAAGAAGCCGATGAACATGCGAACTTAGCAATTGGAAAAGCCTCGGGTCATATGGAAATGATGGGGTGGCACCGTTTTTTAGCCCTTCCCTAATGAAGTATCCCCCTCTCACCGTAGCTCCACCTAGCATCAATATCCCCATGGCACAACAACTGGAAGAGGCATGCAGTAAGCATATCATCATATATGGGGAGGAGAAGTACTCCCGCATCACTTGGCTCGTGGGAAGATGCAAACAATAAGACAATAGTATGGATAATTTGGGACACTCCGTGTTTCTCCTCCATGGGAACTCACCGTATCCGAGCCTCCATGATTTCACATCTGCCTGCAACATCAACTCCCCCATAACTTCACCTAAGGTCAGGGTAATCGAAGGGAATTCCATCATGATTCATCGCAAGGGGAAGCAGGTAATACATGCCACTCCAAAGCATGCAAGACATCTAATTCGTGAGATTGCACGACAATGATGGCATTGATGCATCATGGATTTAGCTTGTGGAGATAAATTGGAAGGCAAGCTCTCGATCAACCTCCATAACCAGCCCCACCGTAATTCTGCAGATTGGAATGTCATAAGGAAAGATGAATTACAACGCCCAAGAAGTACATGAGTTAGAAATTGCACCAGAATAAGAGGGACAACTCCAGGCAATGTTGTTAGCACCAACAACAAAGGAAGAAGCAGTAACAAAGGAATCATCCACGACAGAGGCAACATCAGAGGCAACATCAATGACAGAGGAAACATCATAGGAAACATTAGAGACAGAGGAAGAATCAATCACGATTGGATTGGAGGTAACTTCCTAGCAATCTCAGTCAATTTATTTGAAGGAATGGCTCATCGTTCAACCCATGAAAGACCAGAGGAAGAGCTGGTGGATGATAATTTCTCCACCACTCAACAACTAGCTCTCCATTTTGACTCCCATAGTTCCACTCTCACCTTCACATTGGACACTCTAGCCCAACACCGCACGTTAATAAATCAATTACAGGATGAAGTATAATTCTCAGGCGCCAAGGGGAGAACATAGAAGCAAAGTTGGAAGCCATGCCACCATATTCGTCATCACAAAGCCAGAATGAGGAAACTGAAAGCAGAGTAGACCCCACTGATCTGAAAATAGAAGGCTGACTTGTTATGTTATGCAAGCACCCTCTACTTCATTAAAATAAACTTTACAGGACCTTGCTTCATGTGTTAAAAAATATGCCCAATAAATTATGTGCTAAGTTTATGTATCTTCTTGTAAATGTTTATGTGTGAGGCATTGTTCTTTTAGATGGTTAAATATGTACTTTAAACAAATACACAGCAACACAACTTGCAACAAATAAACCATCAAAACTTAGAACAATCACAACATGATAAAGGAGTTCACCCCCCTCCGGGCTAGATCTCCTTGAGCCTCCATCAATGGATGTGGCTCTCTGGGATTAATTTGTCAAAAGTTATTTTACAAGCTGCTTCTCAACTCCAATGGAAAAACAGACTGTACCATTGGTATCAAAACATATAAAAACCCCAAAAATGACTAATAGAACTCTGAAAACGGATCATGGCTCATCCGAGCATGACCTCTTCTACATGTGGCCATAAGCTTCCCTGAGCTTCTCTTTGGAAAAAACACCTGTAAAAGTCCTCAACAGCCTCTGAAACCTATCCCAATGTGTTCAGATCATATCAATTATCCAAAAATGATTATTCAATCACATAAAACAAACATAGGCTCACCAAACCATGTCCTCGATCAATGAGGGCTTAAAGCTCCCTGGAGCTTCCTGAAACTTCAATGGTGAAAAAATTGCAGAAGAAGTCTTCAAATGGCCTTGATAACAGTGCCAATGGATTCAGGACGTCCAAAAACCCCTAGCTGGGCTTTTACGACACCTCAATCGGCCACAAGATGAAGAAGTTAGGTCCTCCTCCATTTTCCTCCTTCAACCTTGCTGAAACTAGTTCGCCAAAATGCACCCTTCTTCCATGAACCTGGCACACACGCCATTTAAGGCGTAAAAACCCAGCACCGGGCGCAACCGCGCCAACGGTGCAAACCATAGAACGGTTAGGGCGCCTCCAGCCCCTAACCATCAAGCACTCGGGCATATGGTCATACGAACTCGCGCAAATGTAGAAAGGGGCTAACCGTTACAAAACCACCCCCACGCTCCTGGTTATGGTCATATGGCGTATAACATAGGAACCACGGGCTTGTGTTTCAAATTCCTGCGCACACACAATGGTTCAGGCTATTATATATGGCACGATCATATATACCATCAAACGACCACGGGCCAGGGCTAAGCCCCGGCCCGACCCCGCCCATATGTACATTATATGCAATTCAAATACATTAAAATACATAGTTATAACAAGAACAATGCGGCAGTATAGTGGTCGGACGGAGGATTGTGAAGGCTTTATATAGTGGGGGAGGTCACCGGTTTGAATCCGGTCGACTACACAAACTTTTAAACAACAAACCATTAGCCAATAAAGGGGTGCCACGTGGCAGCCCATGACTGGGCCACGTGGCACCATGCCATTTGTCCAATAATTGCCACGTGTCAAAACTTGATTCGCTCAACTGTCAACCAACCAAAAAATGCCACGTCACATATGCCATGTCAGCAGGTACGGCCAAGCCACATCAGCGTACGGTCTCTGGCACGTCAACATCCGTACAGACTGTACGAACTGCATAGTCAGCGTCCTTTTTTTGCCTATTTGACTTTCCAAACAGATCACGATATCTCTCGCTCCTGACGTCCGTTTGAGACGAAATGAATTGCGTTGGGTTCGTGACGATGAGGGCTACACTCACATCTGATTTGAGGAAATTCTGAGAACGTTTATTTTTGAGCTAAAATTTGACCCCTGGTCCAGATTTTGATCACACCTTCCCACTGAAAGGATTTTGGACCCACAAAAGCTTATGATGATCTATCTGCTTTCAAGTTATATCAAAATATTTTCAACAATCACCTGAATACTTTGACATGCCGTGCACTGCAACTGGCTATGTCCCTCAACCACTGCTCCCTGACTGCTGCTGACCCACTGCTCTCTCTGTGCTTGGAAGACTGCCAACCTTCCCACTGAGAATCAAGTCCATCTTGTGAACTATTTAACGTCAATATAATCAGCACTCCAATGGCTGCAAAAACTTTCCTGCGACATCTTGTCACAAGCCAAGAAAACCATCAATCTTGAAAACAAATTATACAAGACTGAAAATGATGCCAACAAAGTCTTTTGTTCTAAAACAAACTGTCGCATCCTATACTTAATCAAAGCACATGGCGTTTTCTTGCATCATGGTGTACTCAAAATCAACTTTCAAGTCAATAAACACCATCGACTAAACACAAGTCGAAAAACACGATCGACACAACATAGTCGTCAGACACCATTCAAGACTCATTTGAAACATCTCGACCTTCCAAAATGACAAGTTGACAAACATGATATACAATCATGTTACAATCACGAATCATTCATGATAAACCATCACCAAGTTCACTGCTTACACATACATAAAAACAAATGCATGTGCATAACTCTTCAACTCTCCTTCTAGTACAAACATAAGTACATAACCCCGAAACATGTGGGTACATAAGAGCTGAACATGAAAAAGATAAATGGCTGCAACAAGTGAACATCATATCCATCTTTTACATCCTCCTGGCGAATTTATGCAACAACAAAAATGCCTTCAAAATGAATTGCATTCATATGCAACTTGCATCATGCAAGTTGTGATAAACTGCTGCAACTTATCATGCTTCCCATAAATGCACACATAAAGTTGAAAAGTGCATTTACAACAGAAAAATGCAAGCCTTACTTGCTCAAGAAATCCAACCATTTCTTACCAATCCAACTCAACGGTGACTTTTTCTGCTAAAAATTGTCCTCTTGTGAATCATCTTGACTCACATCGATGATGGAATCTCCTCTTCCATTCTTGCCAATCTCTTTATCCAACTGCTTCTTGTGCTATGGATGAGTGGTTGGATGCAACGTCCAACATTGGTCAATGAGATGACCCCTCTTCTGACAATGAGTGCAAATCCTTTGCATCCTCGTTTCACGTTGTCTTTGCTTAGAAAGTTTCCTGAAAGCGGTCAATCTTTTCCAACATTTTGAAACATGATGGTTATATAAACCACAATACGTACATGGATTCTTTCTTCCATTTTTACATACAAAGTTATTATGCTTAACATAATCAAAAGCAACTGAATGATAAGCAGAATTATACCTTGAACATTCACCTTTATCGCCTCTTTGAGGAGGTGAATTTGAAGAGTTACAAGCTCTCCTTTGAAGACCATCAACAATGTTCTTGTCCTCATCACTGTCACAACTCTTTTCACACATTCGCATTCAACTTGAACACAAGCCTTGCACGCTGAAGGGATTGAACTTTCAACAAAAGTTCTTGAACTTTCACCTTTAAAGCCTTCTTGAGGAGGTGAACTTGAAACAAAATTTATGCTTGGAACTTTTTCCCTTGTCTCCTCGACTTTGAAATTTGCTCCATCTTGCCGTTCATATCCAAGACCACAATACCTGGGTCTTTCTTCAACAACAATAGGCTCAACAATGCCTTGTGCATGTTTTCCCAAACCTCTACCTTCATAGCCCATTTTTAACAATAACTTGGACCCTATTCCTCTTGTGTGATTTTCAAAACCACCAAAACATTGATCTTGAGAGGAATTAGAAGATAAACTAACATTGCATACCTTATGTTCATGCATGTACTTGGTAAAGGTTTCCTTTGCCTCATGGAGTTGAATATCCATCTCATGCAACTTTGCAAGAAGCTGGTCTTTCTCCTCCTTCATGGCCATCAACTGCTCTTCAAGGGCAATGTTCACATTTCTTTCTTCACACATCTCTTTCATCAAATCTCTCATAGATAGAATCTCTTCTTTGTCAAAGAATTTAGATAATGAAGATGTATAAGAACTATCAATGCTTGAAGCTTCCTCCATCCTTGGAAGATATCCAACTTCAACACAAAACTTGCACAAAAACCAATAGCTAAATCTTCAAGCTATCAATGGAAAACACATGAGCAAAACAAACTATTCTCTGATACCACCTGATCTGAAAATAGAAGGCTGACTTGTTATGCTATGCAAGCACCCTCTACTTCATTAAAATAAACTTTACAGGACCTTGCTTCATGTGTTAAAAAATATGCCCAATAAATTATGTGCTAAGTTTATGTATCTTCTTGTAAATGTTTATGTGTGAGGCATTGTTCTTTTAGATGGTTAAATATGTACTTTAAACAAATACACAACAACACAACTTGCAAAAAATAAACCATCAAAACTCAGAACAATCACAACATGATAAAGGAGTCACCCCCCTCCGGGCTACATCTCCTTAAGCCTCCATCAATGGACTTGGCTCTCTGGGATTAATTTGTCAAAAGTTCTTTTACAAGATACTTCTCAAATCCAATGGAAAAACAGACTGTACCATTGGGATCAGAGCATATAAAAACCCCAAAAAATGACTAATAGAACTCTGAAAACGGATCATGGCTCATCCGGGCATGACCTCTTCTACATGTGGCCATAAGCTTCCCTGAGATTCTCTTTGGAAAAAACACCTGTAAAAGTCCCCAACAGCCTCTGAAATCTGTCCCAATGTGTTCAGAGCATATCAATTAGCCAAAAATGATTATTCAATCATAGAAAACAAACATAGGCTCACCAAACCATGTCCTCGATCAATGAGGGCTTAAAGCTCCCTAGAGCTTCCTGAAACTTCAATGGTGAAAAAATTGCAGAAGAAGTCTTCAAATGGCCTTGATAATAGTGCCAATGGATTCAGGACATCCAAAAACCCATAGCTGGGCTTTTGCGGCACCTCAATCGGCCAAAAGATGAAGAAGTTAGGCCCTCCTCCATTTTCCTCCTTCAACCTTGCTGAAACTGGTTCGCCAAAATGCACCCTTCTTCCATGAACCTGGCACACACGCCATTTAAGGCGTAAAAACCCAGCATCGGGCGCAACCGTGCCAACGGTGCAAACCGTAGAATGGTTAGGGTGCCTCCAGCCCCTAACCGTCAAGCACTCGGGCATATGGTCATACGACCTCGCGCAAATGTAGAAAGGGGCTAACCGTTACAAAACCACCCCCACGCTCCTGGTTATGGTCATATGGCATATAACATAGGAACCACGGGCTTGTGTTTCAAATTCCCGCGCACACACAATGGGTCGGGCTATTATATATGGCACGGTCATACATACCATCAAACGACCACGGGTCGGGGCTAAGCCCAGGCCCGACCCCGCCCATATGTACATTATATGCAATTCAAATACATTAAAATACATAGTTATAACAAGAACAATGCGGCGGTATAGTGGTCGGACGGAGGATTGTGAAGGCTTTACATAGTGGGGGAGGTCATCGGTTCGAATCCGGTCGACTACACAAACTTTTAAACAACAAACCATTAGCCAATAAAGGGGTGCCACGTGGCAGCCCATGACTGGGCCACGTGGCACCATGCCATTTGTCCAATAATTTCCACGTGTCAAAACTTGATTCGCCCAATTGTCAACCAACCAAAATCTCCCACATCACATATTCCACGTCAGCAGGTATGGCCAAGCCACATCAGCGTACGGTCTCTGCCACATCAGCATCCGTACGGACTGTACGGACTGCACAGTCATCGTCCTTTTTTTCCCTTTTTGACTTTCCGAACAGATCGCGATATCTCTCGCTCCCGACATCTGTTTGAGACAAAATGAATTGCGTTGGGTTCGTGATGACGAGGTCTACGCTCACGTTCGATTTGAGGTAATTCCGAGAACATTGATTTTTGAGCTAAAATTTGACCCCTGGTCCAGATTTTGATCACCCACGCTGCTTGACCTCAATGTGGCGCTATAGCCCCCTCAAGAGGAAGACAGAGTCTAAAGAAGATCAACAAGAAAATCCTCAGTTTTGCAATAATGCTTAATTAAATCTTTTGTTAGATAGTATAAGGACATAAATGAAAAGCTCTGTCTATAGTGAAGTAGAACTAAATCTAAACTCAATTATGTAAGCCTTTTGTGGAATTTTTGCAGCTGGTATCTCTTCCACCAGCACCCTCCTCTGTAATATGTGACCTCGGTCGTGCCTTTTATATATATATATAAATTTTTAGTTTCTATATATATATATATATATACATATCTTAAACTATATACAATAGAGAAATTAATTCTAATTGACATAAAATTTACCTCTATTAAAGAGGATTTTTTTTCTCTTGAAAAGTATGTATAATGAAAACAAAAGAGATTAACTAAAGTAGAATGAAATTAAAAAAACAAAAATTTAAACATTGGGCCCAATTAGAAATAGTATATGAATCTAAGTAAAATAAACAATATTCTAAAGATATAGATCTTCAGAACAAATATTTAATTAAATCAACTAAAAATAAATTATTAAACCTGATTAAATAATTAACACAGACTTATAATCCCAACAGTAATTCATATACATATTAATCACTATAATAATGTCTCAAATAAAATATGAAATTGATTTAATTAAATAAATCAACATGTAACATGATCAACACATAATCCAGATAAAACTTTGATTTAAAAAATAAACAACTTGAATACCAGTAATAGTACCAAATACTGATTGCTTGTATTAATGTTCAAAGTCATAAAGAGATTTAGAATAATGTATCAAAACCGAAACTTGTACAACAATGTATAAGGTCTGTTTTATTTCCAAAAAACTGAACACTCCCCCCTTCATTGTTTTTCCTTCACTGTTTTATATTGAAGGAATTCAAAAACAAAAATAACTTCCATAACCATAAACAATTATCCATTTAGAATGGGAAATATATATATATTTTTTAATTCCTCAAACTAACTTAATTAAGTATAAAAATAAAAAACTACTAACTGTTCAATGTCTGGAAACTAATTTTCTCATTTCTTGCATTTTCCATGACATTCTTTTTACACCTATAAACAAAAGAAAATAAAAACATAAATTAAAAATATAAAAAACGAAAATTAGAGTTGCTACATAATTTGAAATTCTGTAGCTACTATTTTATTAACTAAAATTACTGAAAATGCAAACTAATATAAAAAAAATTAAACTCATACCAATAACCAAAAATACTTTAACACTGAGTATTGTTGGGAACTGTCTTGAAATTAGAATTAACAAAAATATTAACTCTTGGAGAGTTAATGTTAACTGCATCTTTCTTTTTGTCTTCTTTGAACCCTGAAACTTGTTTTCTTTTGCTATCGCTCAAAGCTCTATTCTGTTATCTAAGGAGTTGATTTTCTAATTCCAAATCAATTATATTAGCTTGTAACACTGGAACCACTGAATAATATTTCTTTTTCCAGAAAAAAACCTCCAGATTGGGATCGGTTTCAGTTCTTTCCTTTTCCTTTTCTTTAACAAGATTTTCAATTGGTTCTTGTGAAGAAACATGTTGTGGGGAAGAGACTTCCTTATTCATAACCAACTCTTCATCATCAACATGTACAAGAGAACTAGCTTTTGAGGTTTTCCTAGATTTATTTCTGAGAATTCTTGAAATTTTTCTTACTTGCCTCTTATTCATAAAATTAACAAGATTAATGGAATAATCATTTTTTGTGGTAACAAGTGGGTCGCATTCATATGCAAGTGAGGAAACTACGGATTTCTTGGAAGCTTCGGAAGAAGCCTGAGGTGCTTAACTGAAAACACATGATTCTGGGCTAAGGTTAAACCTGACATTTTGACTATGATTAACCCTCGTAGTGTTTTGTTGAGGAGAAGAAGTATGAGGGTAAGTAAGAACAAAATATTCTACAAGATCTAGGGTTTCCTCCTGAGAAATATGAAACTATGAACCTGCTTCAAAATTAACCTGAAAGTGATTTATTTTCATGAGTTTTTCCCAAGAATCACCATTTCATTGTAACTAAAATTCGATCAGAATTTTCACTAAACCGTGATGAAAAAAATTTCTTTCTGAAATGAGACTCTTTCTCTGATAGAAATGTGCCATTTTAGAAAAGATTTTAAGAAAGAATGCATGCATGTTCAACTCATAATCCACAAAGACCATTAAAATCCAAAAGTGATAAATAAATAAAAGGCTATATCTGCCCTCATAGGTGATAAAACCCTTAATAACTATTAACTTAATTTATGCCATTTTTCTTTAATTGAGGATATGGGCATACCTTTATAATCGTATTTTCATTTGGGAGAAACTAGAATTTCAGACCAAGGAATCTCCTTCACCCTTTTGGTTTTAGACCAACATTCTCCTTTTAATGGAAATTTAGTAGCTCTGGCTATTATTTTTTCATCTTGATGTAATTCTATATCCCCAATATTGGTGCGTTCACCATTAAAAGTTCATGTGAAAGCTTTGGTGACTTGCGCGTTATGACCATTAAACATGCGCAAAAAAATTAACCATGCAACCTTCTCAAAAGTTGGATAATAATCTTCTTGAGCTTCAATAAGATCGACAACAGGTTCTACTCTGGAAATCATTTCCATCTTAGAAACAATTTACCACACTACATTTTAGAAAACCCTCTTTAACAGACCCTTGCTTGCAAATGAATGAAGACATAGTTTCAATTCTTGAAGCAAAACCTTATTTTGAGGAAGACACAACATAGGTAATAACTCATGAATACAGAGATATCGTTGAACGCTATACATGGATGCGAACAATGCACTTCGGGAAAAATGAGTATTGTTCGTATGCAAGTTGAAAGGACCTTGAATTAATGCTCCATTAACTTCATTTAAATTCATGATGATCATATTAAGCCTAACGTACCACAACAAAATCTTAAACAACTATTTGTAGATCGTGGCTATCAAAGTTTTGACATGCTAAGTAGGATTTTTATAGATTATGATTGATCATGGTTTAGAACATGGGTTTTAAAATCAACAATAAATTAATAAAAATAAACCGTAGCTTGTCAAATATTGTAGCTCTTTGAAATGAGAAAGAAATCATAAGGAATATGCGAGATAAAAACATTTGAAAACCATTATTTTAATCAAAACCTTTATGATCCAAAAAAGAAAATTACTTTTAATGTTTGAATGAAACTAAAAAAGGTTAGGAGAATGTTCAAAATGATCAAAACTTAAAACACTATTTAAGTAAAATAAAATTTAATTTTTTAAAAATGAAAAAAGAAGGGTCCCAAATCTTTATTTATAAAACAAAATTTCGGAGGTTGTTGTCTTCTACTGTTGAACCCAACTATTGAAGCCAATTATCTCTATATATAAGGAAAAAAAATGTATATCAGATCGCAAGAAATAAGAGAATTACGAACTGTGGATAAATTATATTTATGACCAGTTTGTAAAAGATAAGAAAATTAAGCAATACTAGTACTCTTTAACTCTATCTCATTGGAGGGGATAAGGAACATTTATTAATTTTATGATTGGAAAGGAAGCTTTTGATTTGACTAATAATTAAAGCCTCATCACTATGTCATAATTGAAAAGTTTAAATCACTGTACTCGGTATTGCTTCGCTGCTAGCAGGCCTGTTCAGTACATTGATGAAGTTACCTTAATATCATATAAGCCTTTACCTTCTGCCAACAGGCATGTTCAGTAACCCGACAGGTTAACATATATTTCCCACATCCTAATTTCACTTATTTTAAAATTTTGACTTTCATCTTTAATTTATGACTTATTGATTGCATTTGAGCAATGTCGAAAATAGAGGAGGGGTGATATAGAGAGTTCTTTATTTATTTCTGAATCATGAAATGAGAACTAAACTGTTTGTCTTATGATGTGTTATTTTATAATCAATTACTTTATTTTTAAGGGACATAATACTACTCCAAAGAGATTTTTGTTGAAGAGTATTTTCCTTGTTTTTAAATTTTTTATAAAGATAAACTAGTCATAAGATTTATCCTTTAATTTTTTCTTAAAGAACTTTTCTTATTTCAAACAATCTAAATTATCTTCTCTCTATAACAAAAACAATTTCAAAGACCACTAATTAACAAATGTATCCAATTGTTATATCAGACCAAAAAATAATCAAAAACAAAATGAAAGAAAGAAAAATGGAAAGATTCGAAAAAAATTTATACAAAACTTTTTACAGCTATTTTACAAGGATTGAAGTATCTTCTTAGGAAAAATATTTTTTGAGGATTATCCCATTTACAGGAAAAGACTCTTCTATGCCTTCAAGAGTTTGCAAAATAAAAGTAGATGGACCAATTTTCTGAGCAACCTGAAAAGGACCTAACCACAACTTTTGGAACTTTGAATGTTTACCTTTTTCTTCATGGGCTTTGTTCCATTTCAAAACTAGGTCACCAACTTCAAAATATTTGTTACCTACAACTCTATTATGGAACCAATTTTTAATTATCATCTGATGGTTCGCGAAAGTATTCTTAGCTTTGTCCCTCACTTCCTCTAGTTTGAAAATCTTATTTGTATGATATTGAATACTAGAGCAAGGTTGTTCATCAATAGATTGTACTAAAGCTAAGGATGGTATAGAAATATTTGGTGGAAGAATAGCCTCTTTCCCATAAAATAAAAAGTAAGGGGAAGTACCCAATGATTCCTTATAAGTAATTCGATCTTTCCACAATGCATATAAGATCAAAGACTTGTGACAATTTTTACGGTTATCACTGATGATTTTCTTAATAATTCTTAAAATATTTTTATTTGTTGATTCATCTAAACCGTTACCCTGAGGATAATAATTAGCTGAATATTTATTTTAATGCCCTTCTAAAGTGCAAAATCTATAAGTGATAGAGAATAAAAATAAGATGCATTATCAAAAACTAATGTTCCCAGGAGACCAAATCTTGTAATAATAAACTGATCTAAATATGATATTACCTGATTAGTTGTAACTGATTTCAAAGGAATGAATTCCACCCACTTTGTAAAATAATCAGTGCATGTAAGAATATACCTATGTTGCTTGGAGGAATTAGGATAAATTTCACCAATAATATCGAGTCCCCATTGTTCAAATGGGTGTTCAACAATGACTAGCTGCAGAGGTAATGTTGATTTGTTTTCTCGTCCAGTTGAAGTTTGAAAACTTTTACACTTTCAAATGTATGCATGAGAATCCTTAAATAACGTTGGCCAATAATAATCTGGACGTAACATTTTTTGTGCAGTTGTATCACCTCCAAAATGATCACCTGCAAGTCTGTCATGCAAGTCAAATAAAACTTTATCAACTTCTTGTTTTTCTAAACATCGAAGTAGTATTGAATCATAATTATTTATGAAAAGAACGTTATTAATAAGCTCATATTGCATGGATTTTATTCTTAAAGCACATTTATTTTTGAATTCCAAATGAGAAGGTGCATTTCCATGATTAAGATAATAAACTAAATCTAAATACTGTGAACCAGAAATATCCAGAGTAACACATACCTATTGTATATCTTCAATAATCTTTACCTTATCCACATTTTAAGATGTCGTATCAATGGTTCCAGTTAATATCTTGCATAAACCTTGACCTCGAACGATCTTTGTAGGTTTTATATTTAAATCATATTATTGTAATGTTGTTACCCAATTTTCTCTCTTATCCCCTAACTCTTTATGAATGAGCAGACTTCTGACTGAAGGACGTGGAACTATTACCTTGGTATGATATTTGATAAGGAAATGTCTGAAATGTTTAATGGATTTGAAAACCTCTTAAGCTTTCTTTTCAACATCAATATAATTTAATTATGCTCCTTGCAATGTTGAACTTTTTAAAGCAATAGGTACTTCTATGTTTTGATCATTTTTTGTGATAACATAGATACGTAGGATTTTTTAGACGCAAAAGTATAAAGAACGAATTCCTTATCATAGTTAGGAGAGAGTAAAGAAGGTGCCTGAATGATGGCTTGATTTATAGAATTGAAAACATAATTTTCAATTGTATTTCATTTGAAAATGTGTATTTTATTATCATACATTGTAAGGGTAAGACCGTTTTTGTGAAATCTGGGAAAAAATGCTTCACCAAATTGATTTTTCCCAGGAAAGATTGCATATATTTTTTACTATGAGGCAAAGAAATTTCAGAAATACTTTTAACTCTAGAAGGATCAATTGAAATTCCTTCTTTGGAAACTATAAATCCCAAAAGTTTACTTTCTTAAAGAGAAAAAAATGATTTCTTAGGATTTAAAGAAATTCCATACTTTTAACATCGTTCGAAAACTTGTTTAAAATGAGAAATATGATCTCAACGATTCTTAGAATAAATTGTAATATCATCTAGATAAACAACAATAGATTTATTGATTAAACCACGAAAAACAATATCCATAGCTCGTTGGAAAGTTGTGCCTGCATTAATTAAACCAAAAGACATTTTTTGATAGGCATAAGTTCCCCATTTAGTTATGAAAGTAGTTTTGAGTCTATCATTAGGGTGAACTAATACTTGATTATAGCTGAAAAATACGTCTAAAAATGATATAATTTCAGAACCTGAAACTGAATGAAGAATTTGTGTTGGCAGGTTTACAGTTGGGAGTGAGCTTGTCATTGATGGAAAGAACAACGATGGAAAGAACAACGATGGAAAACAGGCTCAAAAAACATTGTAAGTCCAAAAAGGAGGAGAGCACAGATGGAGGACAGATCTCGAGCGTTAGATTCGAGAGCGAGGTCTGACAATTGTTGGATCCAGGAGAACCTTCACGTTCTTTAAAGTGAAAGGAGAAGCGGGTTTACAAAATCCTGAAAGCAGGAGGACCATCCATCTTCGGGTAGGACACGTGGTCACAGATCAACATTTCGCTGACTAGAAAGTCAAAGGAAGGAGGTACTCTAACCCCTTGAACTTGTGATATGCAAGATCGGGAAATGATCCTGGCCATTGAAGCCAGAGGACACATGGCGAGTGATTGGCATTTTGCTAACTAAAAGGTCAAAGGAACGAGGTGCTCTATCCTTCCAACTCGAAAAATGCGAAATGACGATATAATATCAATCGTTGGATCGAGGACAAATATGGACCGTCGATCCAAGAAGGACACATGGCTAAAGATCAACATTTCACTGACTGAAAGGTCGAAGGAAGGAGGTTCCATAACCTATCGAACTTGTGAAATGTGAAATGACGATATAATCTCAGTCGTTGGATCAAGAATAAATTTGGACCGTCGATCCAAGAAGTGACACATGACAACCACTCATCTCATGACATGTCATCGAGTGATGCAAGACTGATGTCACTCCGAGAGTTTAGTTTCGGGAGTTTTAGCATCAACACTCCCCCAAAGTCCCGAAAGCTAAAGTTCTAGGGAAAAGGATAGTCGTCCAATCACCACAGATCATGGACCATTGATCCAGAGAGCGAAGCACTCAAATGATTAGCGAGTGTTCATATCTTGTGGTCACATCGTCGAGAGTTGGAGAGCAGAGCTAGTGCATCCAAGCTCCGTTTTAGAGTTCGCAACATGGAGAGTCGAGACGACTCATCACAGAATCCCCAAAACATGAAATTGCTAAATGTATTTTCGAATTAGGCTATGGTCATCATCGGTGTTCACGTGAAGGTAGGAGTGTGCAAGATTCTAGGCTCCATTTTGGATATCAGGAATTCCATAGGAAGGAGTCAAGGAGACTCATAGGAGAATCTCCGAAACACAAAATTGTGAAATGCATTTTCAAATTAGGCTGTGGTCACTGCCGGTGGTTGCGTGAGTGGAAGGAGCTAGCATAGCTACTCTCCATTTCAGGTACTAGGAGTTGGAGGAGTCAAGGGACTCATGAGAGAATCCCCAAAGTGCGAAATCCCGAAATGCACTTTCGAATGGGGCTGTGGTCACAACCAACGGTCCTATCAGTGGAAGTGAGGGGAAGGAGCTAGAAAAGCTAGGATCGATTTTGGAGTTTTCATGAGTAGAGCGAGGCAACTCGCAGCTATATATCCCAGATCGTGAAATCACGAAACGCTTTTTGAATAGGTGTTTCGTTATTGCCTGAGGCCACATGTGAAAGGAAAGGGATTAGCCAGAAAGGATAAACGCCCATTGTAAATTTTTCCTCGGGAATACAGAAGGCGAGAAACGCATGAACGCGCAGAGATTCTCTCAGTAACTGCAAGAAGGAACTGATTACATCTACCAGAGAATTCGAAGAGTCTTCAGGGTGATCGACAGAGAATACAAAGAGTCTCAAGGCAACTGCCAATGGAGTGTAGACTCATCATAGAGTCAACTGACAGATGGAAGTGGGTTGAAGACTGTTACAGTCAGCAAAGCCAAAGGATCTCAGTAGAAGGGTCAGTGATGATGAACGCAGTGAAGTGTATGCAGTGGGATAGCGCATGCAGCATGCACAAGGTACACATAGACTATAAAAATGCAAAACAAAGAAGAGATCTTGTTCTGTTGTTGTGAGTGATGCATTCATGTAGAAGCATGATGTGCAATAGTTGAAGCACAGAAGAAGAAAATAATAGACATGTATATCTGTGATAAGAAGAGAAAGTCGAGGTGTGCATGCTGAGACAAAGGAGAAGATCAGAAAGCTGAAGAGGATGCAAGTAGGAAGACACTGATGCAGTCAGAGCAGAGAAGCATAGAAAAACAGTGATAAGCCTGGTAAGCCAATGACAACTACTGAATCACTGTAATAAATTCACAGAAAGAAAAGTTTTATATTTCAGGGTGGTTGGGAGGTTCTAGGGAGGATTGTTGTCCTAGGAATTTCAAGTAGGTGCTTGAATGCAGGGAGTTATAGCTTCTATCTGGTTGCATCCAGAGAAACCAGGGTGGCAGGGTGGTGCAAGGGAGAACATTGGTTCTTTGATATATAGGTCGGTGCCTGTATGACTGGAAGTTAGTGCTTCCATCCAGTTGGTGCTAGAACATTCAGGGAGTTGGTACTTCCTTCTAGTGGGTGCTAGAGAAACCAGAGAGTTGGTGCTCTCAACAAGTAGCAGCTTGCAAAACAGAGGTGGTAGCCTCATTATGAGTTGGTGCTCATAAGAATGATAATGTACAGAAAATAATTATCATATAAAGAAGAAGAGGTTTTCACCCTTTATGGGTTTTCTTAGGAATATATGTCTCTGTTTTATACATGTGTGTGATTGATGTTGAATACTCTACTGCTTATTTATTGTGATCATCATTGAGAGTTCTGTAATGAGTTTAAAAATGGATATAATTGTTTAAGCACAGTGACAACGAATTCACTCCTCCTCTCAGTTGTCCAACAATTGGTATCAGAGCAGGCCCCTTTTATCTAAGGGTAGATCCTAGAGATTAAACATGTCAATCCATGAAGGAACTTCAACCAATAAGGCCCCTATGTTCAATGGAACAAACTTTGCCTTCTGGAAAGTTAGAATGAGAACCTACATAATGGCTTTAGGTGCGGATGTCTGGGATGTGGTAGAGACTGGTTATGTAAAGCTAGTTGTACTAGCTAATAAGGATGACAAGCTAGAATTCATCTTCAACGCTAAGGCTATGAATTCTATTCTAAGTGAGCTTGCAGAATAATAATTTGTAAAAGTTATTCTCTTAGAAACTGTCAAAGAAATGTGGGACAAACTCATTAGAAATTATGAAAGTAATGAGAAGGTAAAGGATGCCAAGCTTCAAACCTACAGAGTACAGTTTGAACAACTGAAGATGAAAGAGGATGAAACTATTGGAAAGTAATTTTTGAGAGTTGAAGAATTGGTAAATGCAATGAAATCACTTGGTGAAAAAATTGAGGAACCCTCTTTAGTTCATAAAATTTTGAGATCTCTACCAGATAGGTTCAACCCGAAGGTCTCTGCTATAGAAGAACTTAATGATCTAAAATACTTGGCGTTTGATCAACTTCTAGGAACATTGTCTGCATATGAAATGAGAATAGTTAAAGATAAACCCACCTCTGGAGAAGAATCATTTAAAGCAGATAAGAATGAGGATTCTGAGCCAGATGAAATTAAAGAAAAAATTGTGAGAAGACTAAAGGAAGGATCAGACAAATACAAAGGTAAACTTCCTTTCAAATGTTTCAACTGTGGTAAGATAGGTCATTTTGCAAATAAATGTCCTCACAAAAGAAAGGATCAAACATATGATGATGAGGAGAAGCACAAACACAAAAATTTCATTAAAGAGAATAATTTTAAGAAGAAAAGTCTTTGTGTAAACAATGATGATGATCCTTCAGATGATGAAGACAATGACTCCTCTATTGAAGATAAAATAAATGACTTCATGCTTATGGCCAAAGAGGATTATGATAATAAAAGCACAGGAAGTGATGCTAATGGAGAAGAATTTGTGGTTGATATGGAAGGATAACTGATCAGTGCACTGGAAGAGATTGACAGATTCAAAATTAAGAAGAGAAAACAAAAACGATTGATGATACAGTTTAAGAAAGGCAGTAAAGAATCTGATGAAGACTTTGTCCTACTAAAAGTGGAATTAGAAGAGGCAAAGAAAATAAAAAACATTTGGAACAACAGTTATTAGAAAAGAAGGCAAGATGTGAATCTCTGGAAAAGGAAGTAGTGAAAACTAGGAAAGAATTGTAGAAGTTTCAAGCCTTGTATCATCAAAATCTGTCAAGTATCAAAGCCTTAGAATAATTGGCCACCATTCTGAATCAACAAAGAAACCCAAAGCTGAAAATAGGTCTGGGTTATGAAGAGGGATCAAGTAGTGATCAGCCAAGAAACAAAGAACCCATCAAGTTTGTCAAATCTACCACCAGTGACAACAAAAAACTTACAGAAACAAAAGAAGATAATCAACTGCCCAGGAGGAGTAACGAAAGAGGTACCAGAACTGAAACTATAGATTAGAGAAATAATGTACTCTCTGTTCAAAGAAATCATCAGCATGGAAGAAATCGACCTTCTCAAAGAAGACAACAATTTTCTAGGTACAAAGGATTTTTCTATGGATATTGTTATTTATGTTCTAACTTTGGTCACAAAGCCGTAAATTGTTCTTTAAGATTTAAATATGAGCAATCAAAATATTCAAGGAATAGAGATCTACCGCAACAAAGAATGAGACAACCAAGTAACAAACAATCACAGACTGAAAATAATGTGATGGTTGGAAAAAGGACACAAGTTAAGCATAACAATCATTATGATACTTTATTCAATGAACCCGAATGTTACACCTGCCATACTTTTGGACATAAAGTTGCAGACTGTCTCTTAAGGAACTACGAGCCATATTTGAACCCCTCTGCTAAAAATGTCAAGGTTTGGAAGATGAAAGAAAATGACAAGTGTGGACTAGTGTTGTCAGCCCAAAGACAACATAACCCCTGGTATATTAACAGTGGTTGCTCCAAACATATGACGGGAGACAAAGGTAAGTTTCTATCTCTAAGTTAAAGAAAATCAAGAAACATAACCTTTGGAAATGATGATCCAGGTAAAATCAAGGGTAAAGGGATGGTGAGTCTAAGTAATGGCAAAGGAAAAGCCTAGAATGTTCTGCTTGTAGATGGGCTGAAACATAATCTTCTCAGTGTAAGTCAAATGTGTGATAGAGGATGTGAAGTGGTGTTCACTTCCAAGGACTGCAAGATAAAGTCTATAAAATCAGAACAAGTGGTGGCTAAAGGCATAAGGACATAAAATAATGAATATGTGCTGAAAGAAGATAGAGAAGAGTGTCATCTAAGCAAACATGATGAGAGATGGTTATGGCATAGGAGACTTGGACATATAAACTTTGACCACTTAATCAAGATCAAAAATCTTGAGGCAATAAAAGATCTTCCGAGAATATCAAATCCACAAGATTCTATGTGTAAACCATGCCAAGTAGGAAAGCTAACCAAGACACATTTTAAATCCAAGAGCTCTACTTCAACAGAGAATCTACTCCAACTAGTTCATATGGATTTATGTGGACCATCAAGACAGGAAGGCACAGGGAAAGAAAACTACTTCATGTTGATCATTGATGATTACTCCATACTTAATTGGGTTGTCTTTCTCGAGGAAAAAGTTGAAGCATTTGAGAAATTTAAAATATTTAAGGATTTAACTGAGAATCAAACAAGCAAGAGGTTAAAGGTAGTAATATCAGACAGAGGAGGCAAATTTATGTCAAGTGAGTTCAAGGAATTCTGTGATAAACGTAGGATCAAGAGAGAATACACAAGCCCAAGAACTCCACAACAAAATGGAGTAGTTGATAGGCAAAACAGAATAGCGCAGCAAATGGCCAGGTCAATGATGAATGAGAAGAACATTGGTCAAACCTACTGGGTAGAAGCAATACACACATCAGTCTGTGTTCTTAACAAATCCCACCTTGGACCACACACTGACAAGACACCTTATGAACTATGGTATGGGAGACCTGCTTCAATCAAACACTTCAAAGTCTTTGGGAGTAAGTGTTACATAAAGAATAATGATGAGAACCTTGGAAAGTATGATGATAGGGATGATGAATACATCTTCTTCAGGTATGCTACAAACAATAAAGGATACAGATGCTATAATAAGAGGTTGCATATATTGGTTGATTGTATTGACATAAAAGTTGATGAAGGAATCCTAGTAAGAGAGGTGAACAATACTGACTCAACAACAAAGGATATAGATGAAGTTGAAGTTGAACAGGTCGAAGCATCAGAACAAGAAGACTATGAGCCATATGAAGATGCAAATATTCAGACAGACTCAAATCAGCAGACAACGTCAAATTCCTCCTCCAGAATCACTCAAAAGAATCATCTTGCAAGTCAAATAATTGGTGAAAAAGACAAAGGTATATAAACCAGGGGAAAGATAATAAAAAACACCGAACAATCACATATAGCCTTCATATCCATGCTCGAACCCAATAATTTTAATGAAGCTAGCAAAGATGACCATTGGGTTAAATCCATGAATGATGAACTTGATCAGATTGAGAAAAAAAATACGTGGGAGATGGTTCCTAGACCTGAAGGTAAAAATATCATTGGTTCCAAATGGATCTTTAAGAACAAAATGAATGAGAAGGGACAAGTTGTCAGGAACAAAGAAAGATTGGTCTGTAAGGGATATGCTCAAATAGAAGGACTGGATTTTGATGAAACATTTGTGCCAATAGCAAGACTAGAAGTGATCAGAATATTTCTTGCCTATACTTGTCATAAAAGGTTTAAAGTCTATCAAATGGATGTCAAGTCAACATTTCTAAATGGAGATTTAAAAGAAAAAGTTTATATGGAACAACTAGAGGGTTTCAAACTGACAGATAATCCTGACCTAGTATGCAAGCTGAAGAAAGCCTTATATGGGTTAAAAAAAGCTCCTCATGCTTGGTATTATAGATTAGATAAGTATCTCCATGAAAAAGGGTTCAAGAGAGGAACAATTGACAACCCTCTATATATCAAAACAAAGGGTAATGACTTGCTCATCGTGTTGATCTATGTAGATGATATCATCTTTGGATGTAATAATGATTCATTGGTACAATGGTTTGCTTCTGCCATGGAGTCTGAGTTTGAAATGTCTATGATAGGGGAACTGTCATTTTTTCTTGGTCTGCAAATGACTCAGAAATCTAAAGGAATGTTTCTTTCTCAAGAAAAATATCTAAGAGAAATGTTGAAAAGGGTTCAAATGGAAGATTCTAAACCCGTGGGCACACCTATGGTTACTGGATGAAAATTAAGCAAGGATGATGACTCACTTGATGTTGATCAAAGTTCATATAGGTCAATGATAGACAACCTATTGTATATCACAAAATCCCATCCAAACATAATGCATGTTGTTGGAATAGTAGGAAGGTATCAGGCAACACCCAAACATAGTCATTTACTAGATGTCAAAATAATATTTAGATATTTGAAAGAAACAACGAACTATGGACTATGGTATCCTAAGAATCATAATTTTCAATTATCATTCTACTCAGATGCTGATTGGGCTAACTGCATGGATGAAAGGAAAAGCATGAGTGGAGGTGCGTTCTTCTTAGGAGATTCTCTAGTAGCGTGGTTGAGTAAAAAACAAGGTTCTATTTCTTTATCAACTACAGAGACATAGTACATTGCTGCTACTACTTGTTGCACTTAGGTATTATGGATGATTCATACACTTGCAGACTTGGAGGTAAAATATATTGTACCGATCCCAATTCATTGTGATAACATTATTGTCATAAGTGTGTCAAAGAATCCTATATTCCACTCTAAGACCAAGCATATTCCCATAAAATACCATTTTCTGAGAGAAAAGGTCACCAATCAAATTGTTTAGGTTCATTACATTCCAACCATAGAACAAATTGCAGACATATTTACTAAACCCCTAGCCAAGACACCATTTGAATATCTCCGTCAGAAGCTGGGTATCATCCCATCTCACACCTAAGAGAGTCCATCTTGTTAGGGGGAGTATGTGTTCGTTGCATATCTGATACCTTCGACGAAGTACTACAAAATCTAAGGGGGAGCATGTTTTCTTTGACATTGATGTTAAAAGAGGAGAAAATGAGTGGAGTGGTCCAGACCGGATGCTATAGCTGTGTTGGCAGCCCAACATGTTTTTAAATTTTTATATCAAATAACGATCTATGTAGTTGCCTAATTGGGGTCGTACATTTTTCTTGTTCTTCATAAGAAATTTTTGAAACGACAATTGTAAGTTTTTGGTTTTCCGTATTGTCTTTTTTTTCATGCTTCATTCATGACTGAAAGCATGAAAACGTAGCATTAAAACTTATGGTTGTATTACCACTCTATTTGAGAAGTTTATGAAAGGTAAAATGTCTCTACAGTTTTTATTAATGAAGCCTTGTTCCTGGCTATGAAGATTATTCTCTTTGTTTTGAATCCTCAAATGTCAAGCATGCTTATGGATTATTATTTGTATTAACAAAGGACCTTTTAATTTGAGCAATGATATGGTTTTAGTGTGGTTCTTGGTCATATGTTCCCTCATCACTAGGTTTTGGTTTACAAGTTTCCCTCTCCCAAACTTTACGACCGAACCCACTTTGTTACGCACTGATTTTTATTTTTAATGCTCTGGTCATGGCCTATACTATATGAGAGGTGGAAATACGATTACAGTCAGCCCATCATTTCAAAGATTGGTCTTGGGCTTTGCATCACCCCTCGCATTCATTTCAAACAATGCCTATTTTTTTTCTTCTCATACGCCATAGACTGATGATGATTTTCGGGCTTGGAGTATAGCTCTGGTCTACTCTTACAAACCCTCCATACGCACTGTGTTTGGGTGACCGCCTGTTGATTCACCATGGCCCCAGTTGTTAGATTCAAACCTAACGACACTCAGACCTTGCTCTTATGTGATGATGCTAGGGAGGATCTCGAGGGTAACATTTGGCTCGTTTTCCTTGAAACATTCCAGGGTTTCAACCTACAGACTGCTCAAGAATTCGCTCTCTCATTCGATTGATGTAGAGCTAAGGTGGGGGACATTCAACTCAAAGTCACAGAGGAATTTTTAAGCCAAGCAACATGACTCCCTGCGAGCGGGCATAAGTGGTTCAAGAATGCTAAGGTAGAAGAGGTTCCATGGAGTCTTTTCTTTCCATCTCGGAAGATCAATGGTTGTGACAAAGGTATGCCAGTCTCCTTACTGAAAGCTCGATGGCATGATCTGCTTGCAGTGTTGAAACAATTTGTCACTTGTGAAGGCCGTTTTGGTTTTGTGTTTCTTTATCACCTACGTCTGCTCATGAATTTCATAGGGTTTCCTTTAAACATGCCTTATTATCTGTGGAGGAGCCTTTACAAAATGGCTAAGAGGTATAAAACGCAACGTTTGGATTCAAGCCTTTTCCACCACGGTTTAATAAAAATTATGCTTGCACATCAATTGAAGTTGCAGAATGATGATTGGGATTCATTTTTAACCAGAAATGGTTTCACTAACCCCAATGCTGAAGAGGTTGACAATCCTGTGATTGAGGAAACCTTAGTCTATCCTACAATGCCCCCCTTACCTACCCAGGCCTATATTATGACCACCTACAGTAAGCCTTTACCTAACCTAAAAGTTGATGAGCAGGCCCATGAGCAAGCTGCACAACCTAATGACTCTATCAAAAATTCAAACAGACCTACAAGAAAGACGTCTAAAGGCGATGTTGATTTGGGTTTTAAAAATAAGAGAGTTGGAAGGTTGATTTCGAGGAAGATCCGAAACAAGTCAAACCCTCATGTGAGCTCGATCAAGATGATTGAGATCTATGAGAGTTCGGATTCTGAAATTGATAGATTTATTGTTGAAGAAGACCCTCTTTCTTTCCAACCAGACCTCGATCAATCTTACAGCTTCGTGGACAATCTACCGCCTTGTCTAAAACATAGTGAAGGGTTTCTTGCTATTAAGTTGGGTAACAAATCTACAGTCCATGTTGGGGATGTTCCGATTCACAACCGTGGTTATTCCCAAGGGACCGTCGCACAATTGTAATGTGAAGCTTGCCTATTCTGGATTGATAAGTACTACACCGATATACCTATTTTACAGTCATAGATTAAAGCTCTCACTGATAAGGGAAACGTATGAAAACTACAGGGAATGTGATATTAAAAAACATTGAGACTGCAATAGCAATAATAAATTTTGAGATCATCTTATATGATTTGATTTTACAGTTAGAGGTAAGATTTCTTTTATCTTAAAATAGGGTTATTCATTAAATAAATTAGATTGTTTTGTTCATTGAATAAATTGGATTTCATTACTAAAATAGACCAGCTACAGAATCAACAGATTTTGTAGCCAGTCTATTCTAATTCAAAATTTACAAAATAATGGTTAAATATATATCTAAGTTTCTCTATTTTTTCTTTTCGTTTCAGGATATCTAGGAGTTTGTGGTGACTAAGTGATCTGAAGCATTTTTGGGGCTTGTTAGCCATATCTATGATACATTTTTGTATAAACAGAAATAAACTTTTTTTAGCTTTAGAAGATTTAGTATGATCTGGGTGGTTATATCCCCCCTCTATTTTTGTAATCAATATATGATCTCAGAAGATAAGACAGTTACCTTTCTCAAGGCTTTAAAAACTCATTATTTTTTGTAATCAAGACATCTTGGCCTGAGGCTGAAGGTGGACAGCTTATACACGAATTTGGACAGAACATATGTTTACATTTCTGTTTTAGCTATCTGTAAATATTGTTGTTGTCTATGGTTTATTTATCTTGATAATTCGATAATTGTTGATAGTTTTTGTCTTCACAAATTATTATGTCGTCAAGATAATTTCTTTCATACAGTCCACAATTTTATGCTTCAGTTATATGTAAATAGTAATTGATCGTTCAATTCAAATGATAAGGTTTATCTTAATCTTGTTGAATGATTAAAAGTAGGTTGTTACTGTTAGATTTATCTTATGTAATTGCTTGCAGTCACAAATATCACAGTTATTATTTGCGTCCTATCGTTCTATCATTAAAATTCAGCAATCAATATACTGTTTGGCATTTATTCCGAACATCGTAAAGGTTCACTGCATATTTATCTCGTGGACAGACTGGATGGATGATTCATGATCATACAGACGTCAGATGCATGCTCATCAACTCATTAATAGGTTAGTTTGTTTCTTTTATTTGTTTGTTTATTTTTGAAACTCTTATATGTGTTCTGGTTTCCGTCGTCTACATATTCTTGTTCCATAGTATTTTGATATTTAATCTTATAGATACATAGAGATAAAAAACAAAAACAAAAGAAATAGTTTATTTTGTTTTCTTTATCTATTTTTATCAAAAGAACCATCTTTTCATAGATTTTCGTGAGATTAGATTAAAACTCACAAATTGTATAACACGCACATAAATTAGAGAAATAGATCTGTTGTGTAAATATTATTTAAAATAGTTATATACATACATGTACATATATATATATATATATATATATATATATATATATATATATATATATATATATATATCAATGATTAGTAATTAGTTAGTTATTTCATTCATTCATTTATTTGTTTGTTTCTTTTAAGACTTTTAGATTGGCCAACGGAGCCATTAAACCCATCATAACGAGTCATACCAAACGGCTTGGGTTAATTAGACAACCCCGGACTAGACTCGTTCTTCCAATTGACGGACGATCATTTTCGCCCATCAACAAATGGCGCTAGAAGGAGAGCCTAAACACTATTGATGGCATGTGGAGGTCGCAAGACTCCTCCCCCACACACTCGCTCACCTATAGTAACAAGAAGTCTTTCTAACGACAATATTACCTCTCAAACAACAACCACATCAAACGAAAATCCACAGGTTGTCGTTGAACCAGTAACACCAAACCCCCTGAGGGCCGACGTACAAGAAATTGTTCGTCAATCACTTCTAAGGACACACGTTGCTTTGGCCTGTATCAGAAAAACCAGGTAAGCCATTGAATCAACCGCTAGATTTTTCTGATATTATAGAGCAACTTGAAGGAGCTGGTCTTACCCTAAATCCTATAGATCCAGATCACATCATCACTCCTGCAGTTGGACCCCAACATCCTTTTCCTAAACATCCAGAGAAATGGCTCCCTAAATTCGATAAAGATTCCAAGCAGATCGTTGAGGATCATATAAAAAAATTCAGGCTAGCCATTCGACTCCGAAGCGTAGAACATGAAGACGTAGTATGTAGACTTTTTCCGTACACATTTGAAGGCAATGCCTCTACCTGGTATTTTTCCCAACAACCTCACACCATTGTATCTTGGGATAGATTCAAATCTTGTTTCCTTGAAAAATTCAGAGACGACAAATATCCCGAAGTCCTAGTCATGGAACTCTCCAGTTTAAAGATGAACCCCAAGGAAAAAATAAAAGACTTTAATCAAAGGTTTCTAACATTAAAGAATCGAATCCCCACTGATTCAATGCCTGCTGAAAATATTATTGTCGCATACTATACCAAATCCCTGCACCAGAACATAGCAATCTGGGTAAAAATGTCTAAGAAAGCAACATTATTGGAAGCCTTCGAGGAGGCAAGCCAAATTGAGAAAGATATTCTAAGCCTAAAATAAAATATCAGTAACAAGGCAGAGATTACCTCATCTTCCAAGAAGAAAATAGAAATTCTTCCTAGACCTCCCCAAACCAAAACTCAATCAAACAGTTCAGATCTAGAAAGTTTACACAAGGTCGTTCAGAAGTTGTCAAATCAGGTTATAGATTTAAGGAGATCAACAGAAAAGTTTCTTCAAGCAAAGAGTCTTACAAACCCCCTTTTAGAAAGACTTTTTCCCACAAACCGGCCTAACTCAAATTCTGAAGGCCTAAATCTAGAAAGCCTACAGTATGTTATCTAGACAATTTTGGAAGCACATGATAACTTAGTTCCCCCCGAGATTTATGAAGATGTGGTTGAACAAGAAATAGTGGAAGAGGACGAATCCTCTCCCAACATTTTTGGGCATTTTTCAGATAGTATCTTTCAAGCCAATTTTGAAACGGTTCATCCTTACAATACCAGAAGAAAAACAACGAATAAATCCTCTTCTGAAATTGGAACTAATGCACCTCAAAAATAGTCTAAACAAATTGAAACTAAATAGAATTCAACGAATCCAAGTTTAGAATATGATTTGATTGAGGATCTCAAAAAACTTAGAGCTAATATCTCTATTTATGAATTATTGAAATTTCTTTTTCTTCTGCAAAAGATGCTTCAGAATATTACAAAAAACAACAAAAACAACAATCTGAACAACAACAAATTTGCAGAAAACAACCCTAAAACACCTCAAAAGGTCTCCGTTAAAATGACACTAGAATCCTATGATAAAAGAGACCTTGCTATAAAAAGCATAACAAATGTAGATAAAATAGTTCCAGGGGCTGCGACTAAAAACCAACAAACTTCTGTTGTTAGTACTCGCAGAAATGTCCCACCCTTTTTGTTGACTTTTGAAATTTTCAATAGGAATGTACATAATTGTATGGTAGATTATGGTGCATCGTCAAACGTAATGTCTTGGTCTGTCTGCTAAAAAATCAATGCTGAATTTCAACCTTCTAGTCTGAAAATTAGTCAGCGTGATCGGACCAGTGTTAAGGTAATAGGTGAATTAAAAAATGTACTTATCAGATTATCATCTAATCTTGAAGTCCACCAGATTATTGATATTATTTTCGTTGATATCCCTGAAGTATATGGCTTATTTTTAAGTAGGGATTGGTTCGAACAACTGCATGGTTACTTTGCGACAGATTGGTCTCATTTGTGGCTGCTAGAGAATGGAAATCCTAACAGAATCAAGATCAATCAACAGTTCTCTCTAAGGTATCAAATACAGCTGATGAGAATCATATCTGGTCTCTTTACTTCGATGGATCTAAATCTAAAGAAGGAGCCGGTGTAGGATGTGTGCTCATTGATCCAATACGTAACAAAACTTTGATCGCTTTCCGATTAGAATTTGAATGCACAAACAATACAGTTGAATACGAGGCGCTCCTGCAAGGTTTTAGAAAGGCACTAGATTTAAGAGTTCAAAATTTAATGGTTTTCGGCGATTCAGAAATTGTGGTCAGACAGGTAAGAAACTCCATTCATTGCCTATCTCCACACCTGAAAAGTTATCAAGCTGAGGTATGGAATCTAATGAACAAATTTTCTACGTTTAACATTAATTCTATTCCAAGATTGAATAATTCTGAGGTTGACTTGTTGGCTAATGTCGCTTTTAAACTTTTTCCCGCAGAAGGCCTTTCTCTAAACCCTTTTTCCGTCGAGTTGTTGTTCAGACTATCCATCCCGGACAACATCACTAATTGGAGAGTTTTCGATGACGAGCAACAGATCATCAGTTTTCTACACATGGAAGATACTTTCCAAGGTGCAGTTATCGATGAAGGTACCCATGACGAAGACCTCTGCAATTTTATGGTAATATCAGACCCAAGATCTCCTCAATCAACATCGGATCTGGTAAATTCTATCCCAAAATCCATGGTAAGATTAGAAAAGTTTTACGATTTGCAAGATAAATTTAGAAAATCAGTAAATTGTAAAACGAATAGTTATTCCTTGACCCATGAAAAGGTAAATCTAAGAACTAAAGATAATCCACAATGCATCAATTTGGGAATGGAATGTTCTAAGCAAGAAAAATCAACATTTATTAATTTATTTAAGGAATTTAAGGATGTCTTTTCTTGGACATATGATGATCTAAAAACCTTCGATCCTAACATCATACAACACATTATTCCCATGAAACCCCAGACTCAACATTTTCAACAGAGGTTAAGAAAGATGCACCCAAAACTTGAACCAACGGTCAAGAAAGAACTAAACAAACTTTTGAATGCTAAGATAATCTTCCCGGTAAGACATACATAGTGGGTCTCTAATCTTGTCCCTGTAAGGAAGAAAAGTGGCAAAATCTGACTATGTGTCGATTTCTGAAATTTAAACTGAGCATCTAATAAAGACAACTACCATGTTCCTCCCATGGAACAGATTCTCCAGTAGGTATCCAGTTCTAAAAGAGTGTCATTGTTAGATGGTTTTTTAGGGTATAACCAAGTCCTAATGTCTCCCCCAGACCAGCTGAAAACCACTTTCCGTACTCCATGGCATATCTATGCCTATAGAAAGATGCCCTTTGGGCTTATAAATGTCGGTGCCACTTTCCAGAGAGCGATGGATATCGCTTTTTGCGGTCTAATCAATCAATCTGTAGTAGTCTATTCAGATGATGTCACTATCTTCTAAAATAATAAAGGAGATCATTTAGCTCATCTAAGATCTGTTCTACAATGATGTCGTAAATACAACCTTTCTCTAAATCCCAAAAAATATGTCTTTACA
>ML788676.1:850914-864591 GCA_009831015.1 Picea engelmannii
ACCTTGCAATGGATGCTCAAACTAGACTCGAAAACCTAAGGTGACCGTTGGAGGGGAAAACCTAGTTTCGAAAACGTCGCAATTGCGACATACATTTTCACAAACGTGGCAAGAGAGACGTTCTAGTGGAAAACGTGGCAAGACTGACGTTAACGTGGCAATTGTGACATACAGCTTCAAAAACATGGCAAGAGAGACGTTCCAGTGGAAAACGTGGCAAGAGAGACGTTCCAATGGAAAACGTGGCAAGAGCGACGTTAACGTGGCAAGACCGACGTTAACGTGGCAATTGCGACATAAAGCTTCACAAACGTGGCAAGAGAGACGTTCCAGTGGAAAACGTGGCAAGAGAGACGTTCCAATGGAAAACGTGGCAAGAGAGACGTTAATGTGGCAAGACTGACGTTAACGTGGCAAGAGAGACGTCAACGTGGAAAGAGCGACATTATCGGGCAACATGATTTTTTTTTTTATAAATTTCCTCTATTTTGCGACAATATGGACAATTTTGTCCATAACGCCGCAAATAAAACGTCGGAATTTTTACAATATGTAGTAGTGTTAGAATTTTTATGGCAATGGTTGACTTATGGGATTAATTCATTACGCCTTCAGGACAGCACAATTTTTAACCTAACAACACCCGACTATTTGAACTTTGAGTAACCTCCCAGAATCCTCCTTCCTCACTCTTCCACTTGAATAGTGGTCTACGTAAAGGTTAAATTTCGGCAAAGAAATTATTCACCGGTATCCTGTGATCACTGCTCAGAAGAAAGTCCCAGGGTTTCAGTTTTACATTTGATAGTTTGAGCTCATGATGAACCTTGATGGTTGGTTAAAGCAGGTGTTTTTAAAATCGACAACAAACCTTTGGTTGTTATCTTAGCAGATTCCTTAATGAACACACTTCCACCCAAGTCTCTTTTTAATGTTATTTTTATCATGCTTATTAAATATTTTTGGTGTTTAAAATTTTAAAATCAGATTATTATGTTCTGGATATTTTGTCACTTTTAAGGCATTTAGTACCAAGGATAATCCTTTTCAATCATCATTGCTTTGATTCTTTTTCCACCTATTTTACTTAGATATTTTGTGAGTGAAGCTATTAAAAGGTAGAGAAGTAGTATTCCATTGATAGGTGCTTCTACTTTGCAATTGAAGAAGAGGTTTAATCTCTTCAAGACTTTATTCTAGAATTTTTATGTGGTGTACACCAAGGTTTAATGAGAGGGATATATTTCAATGTCCACCTTAGAAATTTACTCTATAGCTTCTTCACACCGACTTAAACTTTTGGAGCTAGGAATTTCTCATGGAAGCAAGACATGCTTGTACACCCTAAAATTTATGTTGAGTTGGGTTAGATTACGTTTGATTGTTGTTAGAGAGAAGGGTTGTCAATTAATTGATGTTTAATAGGTGATGTGATTAGATCCCTTGCACCATGAGTTTAAACGAAGACTTCTCTTGTGCCACTAAAATGATGTACTGTATGTTTGATGGAGTTGATAGATTTTCTTGCACCTTGTAGATAGATTGATGATTACCTTGTGCCTTGATATTAAAGTGGATGATTACTCATGTGTTAATAATAATTTGATGTATTGTTGAGTTAGTAAGTGATTAATCACACGTTTGAAATTAATAGATTCTATTTCACCACTAAACTATGTTGATGCATGATTTCCTAAGTGATTAGATTGTTGCGCACATTGAATAATGATGATGTATGTTTAATTAAGTGATTAAGATTAAACGTGTGCATTGATTGATTCTGATTTATGATTAATTCAGTAATTGGATCATGTGCACATCTTAAAAATAAAGTGATTAGACTTGTGCCTCAAACTTTTTCGTTGCATGATTGATGAAGTATTTACATTCTCTTGCACCTTTGATTTTAATGTTGATCACTCTTGTGTCTTGAATAAGTTGCTAATTAATCTTGCGTCACGAAATTATGTCAATTTATGACTGATTTAGTAACTAGTTTTCTCTTGCACCATTAATTAAGTTGACGTGTGATTGTTCTAGAGTTCTTTTACTCTCGTGTGCAACAAATATTTAATGTTGATGAAGGATTGTTAGAATTTGATATCACGCGCGCCTTGAATTAACGTTGTTGTATGATTGATAAAGTTGATGATTACTCTTGCACCATGTTTAATTGATGACCATGATTGATTGATTGATATATTGATTGTCGAATTGATTGGTTTTAGTGGGATGTAGACACCTCCTTGTTCCTCAGAACAGTCGCCAACCCTGAGACCTTTAATGGTTAAAATCAATTGGAACTTGGGCTTGAGCATTGCGTATGTGTCCTAGAGGTCGTAACCATGCATGGTAGGTTGGGCGGGTAGCTATTTCATATTTAGTGGCATGGTTGATCCTTTTAGTTGTCAAATAATTTGATTGTAATGTGTTGGACTGCGTCACTATTATGTTTATGTGTGGATCATGTGTCACTGTGATTTATGATGATGCATTGGCCTTGTGTTGTTATTTTTTCAATGATGTGTCACTTGTAATGCGTTTATATATGATGTCATTGTTTATGTGACGCTTTAATTTAAGTGTAGATGTCATTTTTACTATTAATTTAAAACAAAAAAATCTTTACCTATTTATGCTTCGATTTTCTTAGTCATAACAGAGGGGTGTTACATATGGTATCAGAGTGGGTTCAACCTTGCGACTGTGGATTGCCACACATTCCCCTTATTATACACTTGATTAATAACTTAGTGCTAATTAAAATATTAACCTATCCAGGTGGTAATCATGGTTAGAGGATGTCAGGAAGGTTCACAACGTGGTGCTAGGGGAGGAGGTGAGATGCCTCCAGAAGTGCCTGTGCCCTAGGGGTCTAACCCCCAAGGGAAAGAACAAGTCTTTGGGCAGGAGTCAATTGCTGTAAGGGATGTGGATGGTCTGAAAAAGTCCTTCCAGGGACATGTCAGAGGCCTTGATTAGCCGTCTGGTGAGAGATGAGGCTAGGGCGCTTGTAACCCCAGAGGGTCCACAACGCTCGCCAACCGATACTAGTAGCATTCATAGAGAACTCGAGAAGGCCAAGTTTCATGAGTTCTTGGGTGCCACGGATGACAGAAACACCAAGGCATGGTTGGATAACTTGGCAATGTGTGTCACACTTCACGACTACACCTCCAACATGAAAGTCTGCATGGTGGTATTTCAACTAAAGGGGAGCACTCTTCTATGGTGGAAGATGCTCCTGCCACAACTAAACATGGTCGTCGAAGAAGTGTCATGGGAACTATTCGAGGAGCGGTTTCAGGAGAGGTAATTGTCAGAGGAATTCATTGAGTGCTAGCTCAATGAGTTCAATGCCTTGCAATAGGGCGGTCGTACGGTGCCCAAGTATGAGGCCCATTTCATGGAGTTGATTAGGTATGATCCACATCTGACCATGGAGAAGTTGAAGGTAAATGATTTTTGATGGACTTAAATGTTAACATTCATGTGAAGAGAGGTTCCTAATGCCTCAGAAGTTGCACAATGCAGTCTAGAAGTCCCTCATTGCTGAGGAAGAGCTGATCAATGGGGGTCAGGGCAGGACTCCTGCGAGACCGACAGGACAGGCAACGTCTGGTGCACAATAGCATCAGACTCTAGCTAGACCTTCTTCAAGGTATTAGGATACATCGAGAGGATCCATGTTCACGAGACCTCGACGACTGGCTCCCCAATGGGGAACTCCCCATAGGGGACCACCACATCAGCAACAATAGTTATTAGGCATGTTTAGCGAAACAGACTAGGGTTTCAGGCTGGTGGGCCAACAGCTTCTACTTCAAGGACCAGGAGTACTGGACCGAAGACCATATACTGGATAGGTGGAGAGTCACGTTAACAACGCGACTGTCCGGTTCAGAGAGCCAGAGCGGTCAAATCAATAGGACCCAATACAGTTGGAGATTTTGGCAAGGCCCACAGGATTCATGTAGCAATGAATAATCGCCAGGTCGAGCACCAGTCCACTGTGCTCAAGACGCCAGGCACAATCACCAACCAAACTTTTGGTTTTGGATAGAACTAGGTACTATAGAAGAGCATGTGAAAGGATGCAAGTTATATGCATCCTTACTGTTGAATGACTAGGGCGTGGAGGAAGGATTAGAAAATTGTTCGGCAGTACGAGAGTTGTGGATGTGTTCCCAAAAGAGTTACCAGGTTTTCCTTCCGAAGGCAAGATGGAATTTAGTATTGACTTAAAAACTGGAACTGAACCGATAGCAAGAACACCTTATCGAATGTCGACCCTTGAGTTACAGGAGGGGAAAATGCAACCGAAGGAGTTTTGGACCTAGGACTTATACCTCCAAGTGTTTCACCTTGGGTCGTGGAGACTCTGCATTGACTACCGTCAATTGAACAGGGAAACATTCAAGAACAATTATATATTGCCAAGAATAGATGATTGTTTGATCAAATGAAGGGCGCAACGGTGTTTTCAAAGATAGACTTGAGATCAGAATATCACCATTTATGGATCAAAGAGGAAGACATTCCTAAGACCGCATTCAAGATGAGGTTTGGGAATTACGAGTTTACCATTTTACCATTTGGACCGAAAAACGCCTGAGGGGTATTCATGAGCTTGATGAATGGGGTGTTCTGTGAGTACTTGGAAATGTTTGTTCAAGTATTCATTGACGACATTTTGGTATATTCTTAGACGAAGGAAGAACATGATGAAATTTTGTGCTTGGTACTATGGTGTTTACGAGAGAACAATTATATGAGAAACTATCAAAATGTTATTTCTATCAATCAATGATTCTTTATTTAGGGAATGTTATCTACAATGAAGGTATCGATGTGGATCCAATGAAGGTAGAGGCTATTATGGAATGGCTTGTGCCGAAGAAGGTACCATAAGTATGTAGCTTCATGGGTTTAGATGGATATTATCGGCGGTTCATCGAAGGTTTTTCAAAGATAGCAAATCAGATTACGAAATTGAAGAAGAAAAACAAGAAGTTTGTATGGACCGTGAGATGCGCAGAAGCATTTTGAAGGCTCAAGTAGCTATTGACGACAACGTCGATACTAAAAGTCCTCGACATGGAAAAGGACTTATTGGTATGCATAGATGCATCCAAGGAAGGCTTAGGCAGAGTCTTGATGCAAGATGGTCGAGTGATCGCTTACATCTATAGGAAATTAAGAAAGCATGAGGAGAACTACACGACGCATGATTTGGAGTTGTTGACCATTGTGTATGCCCTAAGAGTGTGGAGACACTACCTGATTGGATGGAAATTCGAACTAAAAACATACCACTGTGGGTTGCAACACTTTTTACGCAAAGTGACTTGAACATGCGACAAAGGTGTTGGTCAAAACTGCTGAGCGAGTACGATTTTGAGATTACCTTCATAAAAGGAATAGTGAACAAAGTGGCAGATGTGTTGAGTCAGAGACCACACATATTTTCGGTGATATCTCTCCAGACTAATATTCATGAAAATATTCTAACTGTACAACGTGATGATGACTGGTATAAAGAGGTTAAGGAAAATATCGGACAAGACACCATGTTGGTACCAAAATTTGAGGGATTTACTGTGGACAACGACGGATTAATGAGGTATGATAATTGGATTTACGTACCCCCTAATGATGAGGTGAGAAGTTTGATATTAAACAAGGCTCATTGAGAAGTGTACATGGCTCATCCAAGAGTCACGGAGATGAGGGCATACCTGACACCCTTATTGTTCTGGAAAGGAATGAAGGTAGACATAGTCAACTGCGTGGTGAGATGTCTAGAATGTTAGCAAGTGAAGGTCAAACATAGACATCCGACATGATTACTATAGCCCCACGCTATTCCATAATTGAAATGGGAGGTCATTTTGATGGACTTTATTGTTGGATTGTCTCTGAAGACAAGGAGGCATGACTCGATTTTCGTGGTAGTAGACACTCTGACTAAGAGTGCACATTTTATCCCTGTGCATACAGTGTATCAAGTTCCAGACACAGCTATAGTTTTTATCAATGAGATTGTGAGATTGCATGGCATTCCTAAGAGGATCATATCCGATCGAGGATCGGTGTTTATAGGATGATTTTGGACTAGCTACCAAGAGGCCTTGGGAACCTAAATTAACTCTAGTACAATGTATCACCATGAGATAGATGGGCAGACATAAATAACAAACCAAATTTTGGGAATATTTGTGGCGTATGATTGTAATGGACCAACAAAAACATTGGGGAGATTCCTTGCCACTGGTAGAGTTGGGATAAAACATCAAATATCAAGGTATTGTTAAGATGGCACCGTTGAGTTTCAAGACGGGCGACCGTGTCAGACACCATTGAGCTGAGATCGAATTGAGGATAGGGTCTTAGTAGGATGAGAAGCGATCCAAGCAAGGGAAGAACAAATACAAATGATAAGAAAAAGGGATGTAAGAAGTGCAAGACCGGCAGAAGAGTTGTGCCGAGGCACATCGCGTTGACCATAATTATGAAGTTGGCCTATCCACTAGTCGTGCCTCATTCATTGAGGCATTGAACAATGTTTATCTTGTATCTGTTTGCAACATTATGTTAGTGATCCTACGCATGTGATTTACATGATCTCTTTGTAGGTTTCAGACGAGGGTGCTCTTACGACAGAGCCAATCTGCTTTCTGGACCCTCGCATTCGACAACTATGGATTTGAACAGTCAATCAAGTTGAGGTCTAGTGGGACAATTATGGTCCACACTCGGCTACCTAGGAGGATGCATATGATATGCGCCAACAATTTCGATTTATGTTTTATAGTTAGACATTTATATCTTGTCAAATACTTTATTTACTACACATATATACTGTGAAACTTTGGGACGAAGTTTAAAAAAAGAGTGGGTGTATGTAACATCCCGCTCTTGTGAGCATGTGATTTGACTTATTCTTTGAGGACACTTGCATGCAAGTGATCTGGTTTAGTATATGGTTGTATGTTTCTCTTATGGATTCTGATGATGATGTTGTTGGATTATGATGTTATGTTATTTGATATCTACGTATAGACAGTGCTATTGACGGATTTCTCCTGAGTGTGCAGGACACTTGAAAGATTGAGGATGTCGATGGCATCAATAGATCTCCTTGGACTCCGGATTGAGTCAGGGAGTGGACTGTATATGGTTTGGGTATTTCTATTTATGCATATGTGACATATGATCGGGTGTATTATGATGTTGTTTATGGATTGTTGATAGTGTTTTGTTGATGGATGCAGGCTGACGATTTCTTGTAATCAGAATCACATAAGGAGTAAAGGGGTCATGCACATCAACCATATATTGAGGGAGAGGTGTGGAAACAACCCTTCCATAGCCTACTATCACTCCCACCGTGGCTCGAATTTTAGGTTAACGAATACCTATTTCAAGAGATCCATGATGCCATGAGGGCAGATTGAGACAGTCACTCACAAATATTCTAAGGGGCGTGCGATAAGGCAGGGTCCTTATTCCTTAGAGGCCCTTAGTCTCTCACAAGGTTTCCTCATGGAGTATTGAATCCAAGGGTTGGACAACTTGCAAAACCATTCAAAGGCGAGTGGCACCCTTGGAGCATGTAGTGCATATTGAAGGGCACATCGTGTAAATAAAACTTGAAATAAAGGTGAGTGGCACCCTTGGAGCACGTAGTGCATCTTGAAGGGCACGTCACGTAAATGAAACTTGAAATAAAGGTGATTGGCACCCTTGGAGAATGGAGTGAGTCTTGAAGGACACGTCTTGGTTTAAAAAAAAAGGGGGTGAGTCAATGAATCTAGGTGGCCTAGAACACTTAGAGAAAATGTTAAACCTGTAAAATCATGAGCACTGCCGAATTAATTAATTAAGTAATTAATTGATTAAAGACTGAATTTATTTCCCTAATGGTCTAAGATTTTGCAAATATAAAAACTAACTAAGCCTAAGTCTAAGTTAATGAGAAGACAAAAACTAAATTACAAATTAGATGAAACAAGAAAAAGGGTAAACCAACTAAAGAGATTAAGGGAGATGAAACAACCTAAGGAATTAATTCAATACACATGTGTGCAAAAAATACCAACTTAGAAATTAAATTAAGAAGGGAATAATGCATAAAAGAATGTGTAAGCATGGAAAGGTATCTAGAGTCTAGTCTAACTAGGAGATGTTCCCTAGTTTAACTCAACTCTGTTTTAGAAGAGCGTCAATCATAAATGGGAAATAAAGGGAATAAAGGGACAACTAGGAGTGATTTTAAGAGCCCTTTTTGGATGGGTGAGGGAAATTGACATTTAATTAAATTAAATTGTGAATTTATTGGTGCAACTAAGGGAATGGGTGACAAGTGTACGGGGGGAATAATTCATATTAATTTTTTAATAAAATGAATAAAATGTGAAAAAATGGCAAGTGGTCACTAAGGAAAATCTATAAAACAAATGGCTAAGAGAAGGAATGGGGGGATGACTGGCATGAGTAAAGTTATGCTGCCGAAATTTCTTGACTGGTTTTTCTTGTGAGAGTTGGGATACCCATCTTGAGAGAGAGAGAGTGGTAGCTCAACCTCACGAAGCGAGTTGGGAGCTAGAGTGTTCTGGTTGTGGTTGTTCGTGGCCCCTTTGTGGCTCGAGGGGCTAAGGGTGAAGAAGATTACCCCTAGTGTTGGCTGGGAGGTACCAGTGAAGTCTCAACAATTAAAGAGGGAAGGACGGAAGGAGGACCATGTGTTGAAGATCATCTTCGACTTCATCGACGTCGGTTACAATATTCTATTCCTAAGTTAGTAATTGTATTAAGATTTAATTATATATGTAGCTTGTAGAATTTCTCCCAGACTTCTTGTAATTTAAAAATCAATGGATACGTTCCTTGTGTTGGCATGTTTTACAGGAAGCATGTGCTTGTCATTGATGGCAAGAACAACAACGACGATGGAAAACGAGAAAATCATAATCTCAGGAGGAGAAGCAAAAAGTATGCAAAGATCAAAGCTCAGAAGGGAAAGTGCAATACAAAAACGTGATTCGGATCAAAATCCTTGATCGTGGATCTGCTTCGAGAATATTCACAACCGTCAGATCAAATTAAGTGAAGGATAGGATAAACGGGGAGAAAAGTTTGAGATTTGAAATCCCCAAAGTCTGTAGAGCCAGAGAGTCAAAGTAAATTTCAACCGTCAGATCATTCTAAAGTGGAAGGACAGGATAAGTTAGAAGAAGGTTGTGCTAATCTCAGCTACTGATAATCGGGCACTCAGATCTATGGTCGACAAGGCATATCGGACCCCCCCCGGGCCTTTCTGCCTTTAACTGTGGGGGGGGTGGTATGAGTTGATGGTATTTCCCATGTGGGACCCTCATACGTGTCACCTTCCTATCAACTCGAACCCCCCTTTCTCATTACCACTTACCGCCTAACCCCCCTCCGAGTAAACCACCAGTGATTAAAATGAGAGACACTTGCCTCTTATTTATACTTTTATATAGCTTCCTCAAGGGGTTATCTTCTAACCATCTTAAACCACTTTCCTTATTTTAGGGCTAACCCACTTGTCCACTTAGTAATTTCTCCATTAACTTTATTATTTAAATAATTTCTTTTGTATCCACTTTGACTTATAGTACACTCATCACTTCACTTTATTATTTACCTTCTAAAATTTCTTAAACCACTTTCCTTATTTTAGGGCTAACCCACTTTTAACCACTTGTCCATTTAGTAATTTCTCCATTAAATTTATTATTTAAATAATTTCTTCTTTTCAACCACTTTGACTACTTTGACCTTTTGGGGCTTCTAGATGACTCATGAGCGTTCTCCAACTTCACATGGCCATAACTCTCTAACCGTGAGGAGTTATGTGACGTTCCACATACCACCGAAAATGGCATGACATGTACTATCCATATAGAATAGTGTTACCTTCAAATATATTAAAACTCATACCATTATACATCAAACAAACTTGGGTCCATTACCTAAACCTTTGTGCTACCGAAATTATCTACCAAACTTTCTTCAAGGGTTGACATCAATGAAAACCAACCCAAATAATCAACATCCATTTCACTAGTTGGATTTAGCATTAATCTCTATCTCCTTCTATTACTTATTTCAAAACCCTAAAAAAAAACAAAAGTTTGTTTTACTAAGGTTACTCTCAACTTCACCTAGTGCCTTATTGCTTGGTTGCAGTAATCCTTCTAAGGATACCTTCCTTAAGCCAGAGGAGAGTCAACCTAAAGAGAAGAATATAGGCTGCTAAGGTGATAGTGGTGACTATCCTAACATTTTCCCTTGAGTTGTACCTTGTGGATTAGGGATTTTATCATTGAGTATAATTTGAGAAGTAACACAATCTATACCCACAAATAAACATGTCCAAGAAAACATTAAAAAATAAATTATGCATTTAGAGTGCTTCATTAGAGTAACTATAGGTTGTGGTTGTGTGAATGGTATTAGGGAGACAAGTTTACTTTTTGACAAGTTTAAGACAATAGATATACTATACACCATTGCTAATAATATGTTTGGGGGTCTTCTGACTTCATACCAATTGAAGGATGCAAACAACTTATCGAATCCTAGTAACCTTACATATAAACATCCAGAAGTCACTCACTATTGCATAGAAAAGATAAAAACAATTGCAAAACATGGATACGGTACTAACATTAAGGGATTGGAAAAAATAAAATCTCTCCATGAGAAACATGAGATCAAGCTCAAGAAAAGAAAAAAAAGTAGGAAGCAGAGATACCATGAACGTCACCAATCCTAAGTTGAGGAAAAAACAATTCCTACAATGAATGCAAGTTGTCTACAAGCAAGTTCATTACACAGAATGATGGAAAATTGTCTTGGACAAATGATATGGTGTACCCACTATCGAAAGTTACAAGGGTCATATCAAAAAACCCTTTGGAATTTACACTGGATAACCCAAACCCTTGACAAAATCCAAAACCACTCATTCCACTCTCAAGCAACTACACATGGGATATGTTCCATGTAAGTTTGATGCCAAAGAAAAAACCTAGTGGTGTATCACCTACGAACCAAACCAAATCCCTTACATAGATTAAAAATCGCCCAATACATATCCAAGCAAACACAATAAGCACAATGACTACATCATGACAATGTATTTGAGCCCATGAAAATGCATGTAAACCCAAAACCTCACACATAACCAAACCTAGTGACACCCTAACACATAATCTACTTGAATATAAACAAATTTCCATGACATATCTAGTGTGTTGAAAAACACAATGAGTGTCATCAACTTTATATGAATAAAATCCTACAAGTTAAGATTTTCTTCATTGCCACCATATCATCCTTCACTAGCATATTATGGTATGTTTTTGCCACTCCATGAACTCCATTTTTTTGCAATAAGAACCACATGACACATTAAAATTAGACAAGATTGTGGAAACAAAGAGCATAGAGGAGATCATTTCAAAAACATCATTAAAATAACTTTATATATTATAGCTATTGGTTGTTGTACACTACAAAAGCCATGGAATTCAATTTATTTCTCCATAATCTTCTTATTTCCCCCACATCAACGACTCCAAACGTCTCACCATTTCCCACTGAAACAGATGGTAACCTTAGAATGGAAATGATAGAGACAAATGGATTGATCCCACCTTCCTTAGCTATGAAAAAGGAAACCACAACAAATTCCAAATAAACATGGGGTCAACACACTATTGTAAATGAACGGAGGAGAACAAGAGGGGAAACCAATGGTGCAATGAACTAGTGACTTCAAGCATGGTTGGGAAGATGATCAGAAAAACATGCAAAATGAAGAGTACCAACTACAGGGAAGGATGAACGATCTCTAGTATCGTCTATTAATAAGTATTAGACCCCATCAAAAAATATCAAAGAATGAAACAACTAAAGAAAATGGACAAAAAAGCAAAAAAAACAATTTACTGTGATGTGAATTGAATAGCTCTCCTACCCTCATCACATACCAATTACAATGTAATAATATTTAAATAACCAAACAAAACCTCCTTTTAAGGATTTTGAAGGCCACTATTGGTGTCCCTCCTTAGTCATATTCATTCATAACCCCTCAAGCCTATAACAATGAAGATGAAAACCCATAGATCACAAAACTATTACAATTTATTAAGCAAGCATCATTACTTTTATAAATACTAATCAAAATTAATCCATCATTACTTTTATAAATACTAATGAAAATTAATACATCAAACAGCGTATTCTTGTGAATAGCGTTGATTATAACTAGCACAGCAGCAAAATAGCTGCTAGTGAACGCCGAAAGCCCAAGAAGATGAAATGAATCCTTAAAAGAATATATTAAATTTTATTATCTATTAATAAATAAATTGTTGGGCTTCATTTATCTGGTGTTAATATTTTAATTTTTTTTAATCACTTACGTGGCAATCAGTTAGCTATCAAAGTAATTTTTAAATATGATTAGGTAAATGTAAAAAAGTAAACACATAAACTGATGTCTTTATAATAGCTAGGAAGTTAATGATTGAAATCACAACCATTTATTTTGTGTGACTACTAAGAATATTCCAGCCATATTTAATCATGTCCATAGAAAACTTATTAAGCACTAAACCCCTATTAAATCTGCCCATTGTCAATAGGTGTACGCCTTTCGGCGTAATTATATATTATTTTCTCAAAATATTATTAAAGATATAAACTGTTAATTATTGCAAGGATTTCAAACACACAATGATATCATAAGATAAGGGAATGATATGGACGCCTAATTGTCCCACTATTAAGGTATGTGAAAATCAAAATCGATTATAATGAAACCAATAATAATCTACAAAATAAGTAAAATTATAAAATTATAATGATGTCAAGGAAAACTGAAGTAATTAATCAATTATAGTCAAACCAATAATAATCCTAAACAATTAAATAAAATTATAGTGATTACAATCAAAACCAAAGTAAGTGGAGAATCCATGTACAACCAACTTCACTGTCCCACGCCACTAGTGAAGAAAAACTTATCATGAATGTTAAAAGGTACTTGTTGTGTCCCACATCACTAGTGCAGAAAAACTTATGATGAATGTTAAAAGGTATTTACTAATGGTTATGATTATGAACTTTAATAAAATTTATGATGAATGTTAAAAGTGGTATTATTATAAAATTTATGATGAATGTTATGAATTTTAATAAAATTAATAAAACTTCTGATGAATGTTAAAAGGTATTTTAATACAACTTATAATGAATGTTAAAAGGTATTTTTCCAGGAAAAAATTGGCTCAATTATATTAAAATATATAAAAAAAATTCTTCGCGAATCTTTTCAAGGAGATTCTTTCTACAACATCTTTTCCAAAAAGATACCAAAATATATATAAGTTCCATTACAAAGTGCATATCATAGCACATAATCTCCAAACCGAGAAAAATTGGAATACGAAGATACATATACGTTGATTTACTATACATCATACCAAAACTGTTGGAAATACTAGAACAATTGAGAGGGGGGGGTGAATCAGTTGTTCATAAGCTTAAACAATTTTATGCCTTTTAATTAATTATTAAGATTTCTTCATGTGTCATCAACCAATCATACAACATATGGACAGAAAGAGTAAAGATCAT
>ML788676.1:864828-886889 GCA_009831015.1 Picea engelmannii
TGAAAGAGCTTGTTAATTCTTTTATCCTAATTTTCCACCCTTCCAAAGATGCAACCTTGAGTCTGCCTTTGTTTAATAGCCAATCTATAACAACTTTTGAATCTCCCATCACCTGGATACTAGAAATAGTTAGTTTTTTTGCAAGCATGAAGGTTGCTCAAGCGCTAAGAAGCTTAGCTTTGGTATTTGTTCCATTACCACAATTGAATGCCCACTTATACTCTTCAGCTTTAGAGGTTTTTATGATCCCACCTGCTCCACACTTGCTACCTTCCTTCTGAGTTGCCCCATCAAACCAGGCTAATGCATCAACACTGTTATGAGAAATCAAAAGATCCCGAGGAATCATATCTTTTTTATCTGTGGCTTTAAAACTAAGAAGTGCCTTCGTCGTGTAGATCACAGTCATCATAGAAGGGCAAGCATATTCAAAGATTGCTTTATTTATTTCATGCCAAATATTCCAACAAACATAAACTGGAAATTGGGGGGATGTCGAAGTGTCCTCAATCCAAGTTTTTATGCCTTCTGCCAACTTAGTTCCATACCAGCCACACTTAAGGTTAAACTCAAGTATCAATGTATCCCGAATTTGTCTAGCAAAGGAGTAGGAAATAAAAAGATGGGTAATTGATTCTGAATCTATCCTACAGAGAGGACACCTCCCAGGTCCTACCCAGCCCCTTCTTTGTAATGATTCTCGGGTAAGAATTTTCCCCCTCATTGCTAGCCACATGAACAGTTTTATCTTCAAAGGAACCTTCCACTTCTAGATAGTATTTTTCCATGCTTCCACCTTGATAAGATTTTTAGATTCTATGATAGTCAAATAAAAATTCTTAACTGTGGGAATGCCCGATGCATCCCCTCCCGCCCACCTTAAACTGCCTTTTTTTTTTTTGTGATGATAGCGCCCGAATCAATGAGAGCAGTTCTAAAACGATTCCATTCCCTGTCATGTATATCTGTGAGCCCCAAATCCTTGCTTCCAAGCCAATCAAAGGAGGATGACTGGTCTACTCTGGACGAACTAATATAAGAAAGAGTCTCAACATTTCTGAGCTGCAAAACATTTAATAAGTTTGGAGATAGAAATGAAGAATTGCCCATACCTAGGATTTGGTCCTTTCCTAAGGCAATCTAGGTGCCATTCCGCAGAACCCAAAGCAGACCATGAGTGATAAGATGAATCGCTTTTATCAACCCACTCCAAATTCTGGACGCTCCAAGAATCATAAAAGAGGATGATCTGAGCCATTTTATAACTGAGGTGTCATGAAGATACTTATCACATATGACTCTATGCCAGATTCCTTTCCTTGTTAAGACTCTCCAAAGTGTATTAGCAACCAATGAAGAACTGAAATAAAATATATTATGGATACCCCAGCCTCCATATGATTTGGGAAGAGCTAAATGGTCCCGCCGACATAAATGAAGATTATTTGTCTCATTTGTTCTATGCCAAAGAAAATTATACATCAACTTTTTCAATTCCTTCAAAATAGAATTAGGAACCACTGCCAATGACAGCCATTATATGGGTTGGCTCTCCAAAACATCCTTTAATAGTGTGAATCTTCCACCTAAAGATAACCATCTATAACACCAATTACTTATCTTTTTTTCCACCTTTTTTATCAACCAGCTCCAATCCTCTTTACATTGAAGACTCGCTTTAATGAAGAAACCTAGATACTTGAAGCCCTGCTCCAGTTCTATAAACTTATAAGGGAAGAGTGACTGGTATGGAATCAAATCCAAATCAGATAAACTTGCTTGATGAAATGTAGATTTTGAAGCATTAATAAAGAGTCCTGAGGATGAACAAAAACTTTTAAGAATCTTATCAATTTCCCACTATTCCTGCACATTTGCATTAGTCATAATGACTACATCATCAACAAAGAGGATATGTAAGATCTTTAATGATCTTGAGACTTTTATACTAAACAATCTACCATCATTTTGGTTGTCTTTCAGCATCAGAGTCAAACCTTCCATAACTAGGATAAATAAAAGTGGGGAAAGTGGAAAACCTTGTCTAATACCACGTCCACTCTTAAAAAACTCAGTAGCCTCCCCATTTATAAACACTGCGAAAGTGGACGAAATCACACAGCTCATGATCCATTGTGTCATATTCTGTCCCAATCCAATCTGGAGGAGGATCATTCTAAGCATGTCCCAATTAATACAATCATATGCTTTTTGTAAATCCAATTTTAAAACCATTGATTTGGATTTTTTTTTTTAATACTATGGATACATTCATGCACAGTACAAATTGCATCTTGAATATGCCTTTCATGAAGGAAGCCCAATTGTTCCTCCGATAGGGACTTCGATAGAATAGGTTTTATCCGGTCTGCAATAATCTTAGAGATAATTTTATAACTTAAGTTACACAGTGAGATCGGTCTGAAGTTTCCAAACTAGCTAGGTTTATCTACTTTAGGAATCAGTGTAATGAAAGTAGAGTTTAATGCACCCGAAATAAAACCTTTTTGCCTAGACTCTTCAACCATATCCATCAGATCATCCCCCACAATTTCGAAATGGTGCTTAAAGAACTCCACTGTCCAATTGTCCGAACTCGGACTCTTGTCCACTTTAATTTTTTTTAAGACCTTCAGCAGTTCCTCTTTATCAACCAGCTTATAAAGACCCTCCGCTTCAGTTCCCTCAATCATTCCGGGAAAGAAAGAAGCCAACCTAACCTGCTCTGCAATCGGTGACCCTTGCTGATATGAAAGGTACTTGCTAATATGAATTTTAATAAATTTCTTACCAATGGTTAAGATTATGACTTCAATAAAATGTATTTGCTAATGGTTATGATTATGGACCTCCCACATCACTAGTAAAGAAAAACTTATGATGAATGTTAAAAGATCCTTGCTAATGGTTATGATTATGAACTTTAATAAATTATGATTATGATCTCAATAAAATGTATTTACTAATGGTTATGATTATGGATCTTAAATAATAAATAGATTTATTAGTTTTCCACTTGCCTTATCTTACATGTTGTTATTAATAATTCTAAGGTTACCAAAGTCAATAATGATAAATTTGTATGAATAAGGGGTGATAAATGTGGAGTAATCTTTACAATTTTGGAGAAAAATGGTAGATACTTTCACTTCGGGACTTGGTCAAGTAACAAACAACTAAGCAAAGGCATATGCACTTTTGTGTGACCTCATTCTAGCCAAGGAAGCCAATATTAGAGCTCTATCAATTATTTGGACTCCTTAGTGGTCATTAAAACAATGCTAGAGAAATCTCCCCCATAGGACAACAAGATAGCAATTGTCATAGCTTGAGCTAAAAAGGATGTTAGCTCATTCCTTAAAATATCATATTACCATGTTAAGCAAGAATTAAATGTCGAAACTAATCTTTGGGATAAGAAAGCCACCAAACTTAGTCTAGGAGAATATTTTAAAAATGGGGAGCAAGCTAGTTACTCTATCCCCTAAGGTTTGGTTTGGAATGGAACACCTATCACCATTTAATTATCACATGATTCAAATCCTAACAAATCAACATTGTGGCATCGATATGGGAGCAATGAGGACATGCTAGAGCCTTCACTGCATGTGATCCTTTACCTCAGATCTGGTTATTGAATGTGGTGGTATGCTTCACCGTCGACATTGTGGGATAATGGAGATGTTGTGGTTTGGAATTGAGTGCAAATGTGGTTAGCAACTGGGAGCCGCAGACCACTTGGTAAGTGCTTCCTTTGCATTCGGGTTGTTTATAGGTTATTTCATTTCAACCTAGAAATAATTTCATTGGAATGTGGTAGAGTATTTTGGTTAGGCATTTGGTGAAAGTTTGAGAAACTCTCTCTGTGGAAAGGTGGATTTGAAATCTAGTTTTTGTATCCTTATCTATCCAGTTATCCTTTTCTATGTGTTTCTTTTTGGGACTACCCTCAATTGGGAATTTTGTGGGGGAATTTTGGTTTTTGGCCTCTTTATAGACTTCGAGCTCCAGTGGATGAATATGGTACTTGGCAACGACTCTTCTATTTGTCTAGATAGAGACTCCTTCATTGATTCCATCTTCATTTTCCTAGTTCAATTGGCATGGAACCCAAGCATGGAGAGTAGAGACATTTTGGAATTTTGAAGGATTTTGAGAAGGAATGAGGACTTCATACAGTCTAAAAGGATCTCATTCTCTTAGTGACTTCCAAAGTATACGAGAATGAGCACCATTGTATATCCCAACATGCAACTATCATGAGTTTATTTGTTCAATAGAAGCAAAGGATTGATATTTTAGAAGTAAAATGTAATATGTTACAAATTTTGGCTCTCAACCTCTGCAATGACACTTTTTCTACGGCCTCAAATAATAAGGTATTGGTTAATTATGCTCAAGTTGATCTCAAGGAAGAAAAAATTGTTCGCCAAATCAAAGAACCAATGGATATCAAGCAGTAGAACTCTCCTCTTTCATATGTCGGCCAAGACGAAGAAAATAGTCAACATGTATTCCGTCAGTCTATATGTTCTTTTGTGTTATTAAACTTTTAGGTGTTTCTGTAATCGCAAGAAAACTTGAAACATTTACTATATTGTTTGTTGTAAACTTTTTACTATAGCATTAGAAAACTGTATATTTTAACGAGTGAAACTCTCGAATAGTCTCATGTATATCACTACTACCTTGAATTTAATATATGATGATGATGATTAACGTCCTATGAGACCAAATTGGTCTATCGGACCTTAAGAAGACGAATTCTTTAGAATTTTATTCATGCACCCCAAATTCCTATTCATTATGATCATTATGGTCTCTATCCCTAACAATAGTTTTTTAGTTTCTAATTATTGCCCATTTGCCTTCATTCTTGGCTTCTTTTATCTTTTGAACTTCCTTCCTTAATTCAACTTGGTCTTTTGGAACGAGGTCTTCATTTATAAATATTCCTGACTCTTTTAAGCTTGGAGATTGATTGAGTATGCTATATTTATGGTCATTATAGCTTACTTTGACACGGATCAACTTGTCTTTTTGTTCAATTATTTTCCCAACCTCTTTGCTTCTATGATGTAAGTTGTTTCAATTTGTGATTTATTTTTTAGTTCTTCTTTTACTATTGCTAACATGTCCTCATCTTGTTGTTTTCTTATACCAAAAATTATGAGGTTCAAGGCTCTTTTGTTACTCTCATGATCCAACTCAATTAGCTTATTCATTTCTTCTTTGATGGGTTTGATATCCAATATGTTATTCGACTTAAGAAGAAAGGTCATTTCGATGACTCACTAACAATCAAAATTTGATAAATAATTGGTGAGCTACAATAAAATATTTTATAAAATATGAAATTATAAAAAAAACATACAAGGTGCATTAAAAATATAAACAGTTGATAAACATTAAATTATCTATTGGATTGTGATGGAGTAGTTGAGATTGTGCGTTGTCACGTTAATGTTTTCTATTGAGAAGTTTGGATTATTAAGTGGTTTAGTGTGAAAAGTTTGGAGCTGTGTAATAATATAGTATAAGTGGTTTAGTGCCAAAAGTTTGGAGTTATGTAATAATATAGTAATTTGTAATTGTATGGAGATAGTTATAAAATTTTATATTTTTATTTTTAAGTTAAAATATGGTTATATATTCATAATATATAAATGGTATAAATACTTTTGGCCGAGGTTTGAAATAGGGGAAATTAGGTTTTCTATTAGTTGAATAGAAACATACTTGTTCATAACTTTCAAAACGATATCTATTATTCAATATATAAAGTGATAATAGGCTGAACTAGCAACTAATCATTAAAAAATAAAACTAAACATAAAATCATTTCATTTTTGAATTAAACAGTATTAAGTAGGGAGCTTTTTCATCTATAGTTTTTCTCACTGTTTAGTTTCTACTTGTTCATTTTCATTTTGAGCCCACTCTTCATCTAAATAGATGAGGTTGGATTGTGTTTTCACATAGCTAAAGGAGCCTTCTTTTTTTTCATTTTCATCTGGAACCTTAAAAATAATAATTTATATCTTAAACATAACTTTGTATACAATCACAAATTTTCCATTCAACAAATCAATTTTATGTCAAGGTTGTCTTGTTATCCCATGAATTAGACAATGAAGGTAATTACTAGTCAATAAGTTTTAGTGATTATGAAGAACTTGGTGTTACATGTTTATGAAAAGCACGGGTCTTAAATCCAACTCTCGAATTCCTCTTCAACCTATTAGTTGAAGAGTCTTTGTCTTCTTGTCTTTTTATTCTTTCCTTAATAATGCCTTCCAAATCCTCCAATTTAGCTTTAAGAGAGTCCAGAGCCTTAACTAGGGAAAATTTGAGAGAGAGTTATTTCCTTTACTTTGAATCCATAACCTTACTTTGAGTTCAGAACCTTAATTAAGAAAAATTTGAGAGAGTTATTTCTTCTACTTTAAAACTTTAATTAAGAAAAATTTGAGAGAGTTATCCCCTCTACTTAATTAGGGAAAATTCGAGAGAGTTATCCCCTCTACTTCCTAGGGTTGTAAAGGAGCTTTCAAGACCTGACCATGTGCCCCTAGCCTCTTCCCACTAATAGAAGTAAGGATAGATATCATGGGTTGTTATCCACAAGCTAACTCATCAACATCACTCAAGCAAAACTAAACCCCCAAAAATAACCCACTAATAATAATAAAAAAAAATAATCCTTCTAAATGAAATTCGAGAAAAAACACATAGTTTTAATTATTGAATTTACATTTTCCCTGCATACGCACGGGGACCGAGAACCATGTACCACCAAACTTCTAAAAAGTCAAAGACCTTGATTGCATACGTATAAGATAAAGCCCAACTCTCGCACGACACGTTTGTTTGACATTTAAATTGTCCAGTTGTTTTTGGCATCACTCATTGTCTGCGTGTAAAAAGCGAAAAAAGCGTGAGCCGTCTAGAACTCCGAAGCGTCTAGAAACTCAAACCCCTATTCTCTGGAAGTCAATTCGACTTGTCCCCTGCTCAACCTTGTGGTTTTTTCAAAACAATATGGCTAGCTTGTCGCGCACGGTTCCCTTTTCCAATCTCCCATAAATTTATCAGCACGGTTACCAGCACCTTCAATTTAGCATTGCCTTCCTCCATTCCTTGGTCGGCTATTCCTTGGTCGGCTGGATCCTGCTATCAATCCATCACCTCTCTAAGCTTATTTTGGGTATATGGGGACATTTATAGGCCATGTGGTGCCCGGATCAGGGTTTCTGCTCATCGGTCTGTGGCACCTCTTCAGCACAATCAGAAATTACACGCAGTCTCCATGGGATTTCCACACTCGGCCATGGTTTCCCGCTAGATTTGGAAGAGGGAAGCTAAAGTATATGGAGCTGGTAGCCATTATAGCGGGCTCCTGTTTATCGATTTTGGCTGAGCTGTTCATCGGGCCGAGGAGGCATCAGCCCCTGGCAGATGACTGGAGCATCCCGCAGGAGCACCTCAACAACTTCGAGCACTCCTGCATATCGTTGTTCTTCCTCATCTACTCTTCCGTTGCTTTGTACGCGGAAGTCCGTCAGCTGACAGTTCCACCGGGGGCGCTGCACGTGATCGCAGCACTGGCTTTCAGCCAGGAGTTGCTGCTCTTCCACCTTCACTCGGCCGACCACATGGGGGCGGAGGGGCACTACCACTGGCTCCTCCAGCTCATCATTGCCGTCAGTTTGTCGACCACGTTGCTCGAGGTACCGTTCCAGCAGAGCTTTCTGGTGGCAATAGTGCGCTCCGCGTCGTTGGTGTTCCAGGGGGCGTGGTTCATCCACATGGGGTTCATGCTCTGGATTCCGGCTTTTGTCCCCAAGGGCTGCCAGATGCAGCGCACCGAGGGTCACGATGTGGTCAAGTGTGCCAGCCACGACGCAACTATGCGGGCCAAGGCGCTCGCTAACTTACAATTCAACTGGTACCTGGCCGGCATAGTGGTGTTCACGATCATTCTCTACAGCAAGATGGCCGGACACCAAGACAAGGCTCCGCTCACGTATCAGCCCCTAGAGGTTATGGCCGTAATTGACCACGATACTCAGCTGGGAAGCACCGATAACCACGGCGGCTGCGCGGGACACCGGCGGTCGATGGATGGATCCCACATCTCCATGGACATGGACAGCATGACCCCTCTTAATCTTGAAAGATAGCTCATATTCCAGTTTGTCAATTTCCCGATTTTCTCTTTTTTTGGGTTCCTCTGTATATTGACGATAAATTGTGTGTGGATTTTCATCTTCGCCAAATTTGACTAGCCCCTGTAATTTGCAACAACGAAACGATTTTCCGTCTCTTGCCGTCAGTTTCCCTACTGGAGTTGTAAGAAGTAGGTAGTACGCGCACTGTGAAAATTTTGTAAATTATTATTACTCTTTGTGAAATTTTGTAAAATATTATTACTTTTTTTTAAATGGTTATTATTTACATTTTATTCTCAATACTTATTTTGAGAACACGTTTTTCATGATTATATTTTTGTAAACCATTTTAAATTAACACATTTCGAAGAATAATACTTCGCTTGTCATTAAAATGTCAAAAAAAAATCAAATATTTTAAATAAATTGTCAAAAAAATCAAATATTATAAATGAAATTTGAGACAAGTTTAATTTCTCTTCTCACATTAATGAATCAAGATTCTTATTTTTAAAAAGTAATGATTATTTTAAATTATCAAGATTTTTTTTTTTTAAATTCAAATGTTGTTTGAATTAAAATATTTAACTTTCAAACCAAATTAAATTGGAGTGGATTGTTGAATGGTTCGTTTTTAAATTTTAAATCAATTCATAATTGTGATCGATTTTTTGATTATTTGAGTTGGTTTAAAATAAAGCAAAACCAAATATATGGAATTTTGATTCATGAGAAACTCAAATTACCCTTAAAAATTTGATCTATTTGAAGTACATTTTTTTTACCTAAAAAAACAAAATTGAAAAACAAAATTGAAAAGAAAAAACGTTTGTTAGCATACTTCAATTACATTACTTAAAAGTTTGTAAATATATACCCGTTTAGATATAATACTAAAACTAAAAAATATTATTTAAAAAAATTAAAAATCAAACTTCTCATCTACTAGGATGAGACTAAGTTGAGTTTTTAGGCATGGCAACCACCGTAGAATCATGAGAGATTTTAGGTTGGTCGTGTGTAGGAGTAAGGTTACGTTGGCGAAACACACACCACAATATTGGAGTGTCCAAGAATGACGTCATTCTCAATTTTTTACATTTTCCTTTTAATAATGAATTTTAATAATGAATTTTAATAATGAAGAGTGATTAATTTGGTGCAGATTCTATGATTAAGGGATAGTCATTTTATCGAATTTTTCTAAAACTTACATCTAGTCTCTTATGTTTGTTAGGCTCAATAAAACAGTAGATATTAGAAGATGGAAGAATAATTTATAGAAATTTTGATATTAGAAGATGGACGAATAATTTATAAAAACTTTCATTTTTGTATTATTAATGCTAACTATATTTTAAGATTATCAATAATTTACAATTAATTGATATAACAATTATTGATGATTTTCTAAAGTTCACATCTATGTACTCTAAGAGTAAATTTTTTAATTGATGTGTTTGCGTCTACAAATCAATTATAATCCACCAAATTTATCGTTAAACATATTAAACAATACCTAGAAATACTATAATAAATTTGAAGTCAAAGACATGTGTAAGATATCACTAAAACACACTCACAAAATATAAAAAATGAGATATTTTAAAGATATTTGGATATTAATAAAAAAACATAAGAATAGTAGGTTAAGTATAAATTTTAAACTTTTGATATTGAATTACATATTTATGAGCTTGATATACTATTATGTATTTGATGTCTATTGTTACATAGAGAGAAGCAAGGTGTTTTATAAAATTTGTCATTGATAAACTTGGTCTCATAATTTCTATATACTAAGTCTCTCTCTCTCTCTCTCTCTCTCTCTCTCTCTCTCTCATGATGATGATGATGGTCAACTTCCACTTAGGCCAAATTTGGTATATCAAACCTTAAGAAAGGTAATGAATTACTTAGTTTGCGATAAAAAATTATTTTCGGATCTGGATTATTTTCGGCACGAAATGAGAGTGGAGATATAATAAAGAAATGTACAGAGATATCTCAGATATCCAATAATATAAAAGAAATATATCAGAGATGAAACCATAAACAGAGAGATACAATAATACACAATTTCTATTAATGAGAGAAATGTACAAAATTGTAGAAATACAGAGTGAAAGACTCGCTAGAATGGTGGTATCTTATCTCTAAGAAGAGATGCGACGTCTACTTGCATTCGCAAGAAGATGATTACAATGAGACTCTAAAGGTCTTTTTAACATAAAGAAAATCCAAAACTCAAACCCCGGAAGATGAAAAGACAACAGTTTTATGGTCCACGTCTTGGGACTGTTTTGTGCCAGTTGGAATAGGTGGGTGGCCATCGATATCGACTTGGATCAATCCTCCCTCCTTAGGAATCAATGGTCTCCATTGTGTTGAGTGCCTAGGGAAGAGGGGAAAGTGATTGTTGAATCTTAATCTTGGTGAGCTACTTGCCTTGTTGGAGACGTTGCGCTACTTGGTTTATGGAAGGTTTTCACGAACCTGTTGTTGGCGGGGTTGAATCTGTTCAACCAGTCAGGCTACATGAGATGACTGTATGCAAAAGGAATCTTTGTGCTTTCTTTCAATCTTGTCGACCTTCTTCTGTTGGATAGAAGGTGCTTGGACCGAGGCTGTAGTGGTTGCAGTGTCCTTATGTTCACCCTTTGAACATATTATGAAGAAACTGAATTTTGTAGTATGAGATACTACCTTGCAACACTGTTTAGGTGGGACAGTAATTGGAACTATCGAGCTCGTATCATGTAGATATGACCCCCTAGGTTAACAATGACACTACAGGGTCGAGACTCATAGATAGCATGGCGCTTCCACATATATGGTTGGCCCAAGAGAACATCACAGACATCCGGCGGGGAAACATCAAATAATACATCATCCTTGAAGGGCTGGATGTCGTATGACAATCGACATTGTTGGTTGACACGAAGATCTCTTCCCTGGCGAAGCCACCCAATGTTGTATGGCTACAGGTGTGGTGTTGTCGACAATCCCAACTGTTTGATGACCTCTATTGAGATGACGTTCTTCTGGCTTCCACTATCAACAATAAAATGAAGCAGGGTCCCCTTCACCCACATCTGTGAATGAAAAATGTTCTCCCCCTTTTCAGGATCTGCTGGTTCTTCCGGTTGAATTGTTGCAGTCGCGACAATAGCAGTGGGATATGTGTCGATGATCTATCTTCTACCAGTATTTTTAGAATCAAATTCTGAATCAAGGTTCGATTCCTTGTCTTTGATCTCAGCCACCAATGACCATTTTTAGCGACATTCATCGGTGTTGTGCTAGGGGATTTTGTGTAAATCACACCATTTTCCGGTGTCCTTCTTAGTATTTATGTTACCCTTCTTTTCCTGTGGTTTGGACTGGTTTTCTTAAGGCTGGTTGTTAGAGTCGTCTTTACCATACTTTGGTTGCTATGGATTTGCAGACCCGAAATCCCACTTGTTCCGGTGCTTAAATTTCTCCTCCATTTTAATAGCATATCGATAAGCAACACCCGGTGATGAGATGTCTAGAAAATCCATTTCAGTTTGGATGTATCTGTGTAGAGCCCCGCGGTATTTTAGAACCAAATGTCGCTAAGAATATTTGATACCCAACTTGGTGCGCAAGGTATGAAAGGTATTGGTGAACTCTAGCACTGCTTGGCCCCTCTCTTGATGCAGCGTGGTCCATATCATGTACTGTTCATCATAGTTACCAATAGGGTAATATTGTTCCTTGACCACATCCACAAAAAAAATCTCAAGTGGGCTCGACCCCATATATTCTAGACTCTTCTATGGAAATTTTATCCCAGTAAGTTTCCCACCAATGTTTGACATGGGGGAGAGCCTTAAGGAGTGTGAAGGTGATCTTTTCCCTGTAGGAAAAATTGTGAACAAAGAAATAACCTTCTAGCAGATTTAACCATTTTTCTAGTGCATCTGCATCTATCTGTCCTTTAAATACAGGAATATCAAAATTAAATTGTACCTTGAAAGGCGAGGTGACTCCAAAGTGGCCTCTTGATGAAGACGTGTCGGTTGTTATCAACATGCATTGAAGGATATGGGAAAAATTCTTCATCATTTCGTCCCTATGTCGTGTGAGAGCTTGCTCAAGCAACAAATTAATAGAATTGTCTGCTCTGTCATTTTTATTTTCTTCCTCCATGGAGGGTTTCTTGGGAACGTGGGAGTGATTGTCCTCAAGAGAGACAAGCTCGAGACCCAACTTGCTATACTCAGACCTCGTCGGGGACATGCACTGAAAAAAACGATCAAGAGCAGCCTGCTTTGATACCACTGGTCTGGATTATTTTTGGCACGAAATGAGAGCGGAGATATAATAAATAAATGTACAAAGATATCTCAGATATTCAATAATATAACAGAAATATATCATAGATGCAACCATAAACATGGAGATACAGTAATACACAATTTCTATTAATGAGCGAAATGTACAAAACTTTAGAAATACATAGTGAAAGAATCACTAGAATGGTGGCAGCTTATCTCTAAGAAGAGATGTGACGGCTACTCGCATTCACAAGAAGATGATTACAATGAGGCTCTAAAGACCTTTTTAACATAAAGAAAATCCAAAACCCTAACCTCGGAAGATGAAAAGCCAACATTTTTGTGGTCCCCTTTTTGGGAATGTTTTGTGCCAGTTGGAATAGGTGGGTGGCCGCCGATATCCACCTCAATCATTTATGTACTCAAAAATATTTAAGAGAGGCATTCCTAAATAACCATAGTTTTGATGAGTTAAAAGGTTAGGAAGGTTGGTATTGTAATAGATATTTTGAAATTGTGATTAAATGTGGGTGTAGTAAGGACATTCTAAGAAAAAGTGTTTTCATTTTCAACCCTCTTAGTGTCACAAAAATAACAAATTCTTTCCACCCATGATGTTTTAGTAAGCAATTGTTCAATGCCCTATTTCACTATGGAGCTTGTGAGTGTGTGCGTGTGTGTGTGTGATGATTAACATCCACTGAGACCAATTGGTCTATTGGACCTTAAGAACATAAGGGATTACTTTGATTTATTTAAAATTGTACTCCATGCTAAAAAAACATTGAGAGAAGTGTTCCAAGATCACCGTAGTTTTGATGACTTAGGAGGTTAGAAAGGTCTGTATTGTGGAAAATATTTTTAAATTGGGATCTAATTTGGGAAAAGGCAGGGAAATCTAAGAGGAAGTGTATTTCATCTTCAACCCTTTTAGTGTCACAAAGAAGACAAATTATTTCATCCCGTTGTGTTTTGGGAATTGTCATATGCCCATTTTCACTATGTAGCTTGTGAGAATTTGTTCTTATTTTAGCAATGTTGATTTTCTTCTTTGCACTTCTCAAAATTGAGGCACTTTTGATCTTCTAAATTAGAGTTCACCACCTCCTTATAGTATCTTAATTTCCTTTTATCCTCTATTTTTTTTTTTATCACAACACATATTCTTCTTAAATTTAGAAGTGATAATATTTGTAATATTATCAATATTTTGCATGATGGCTTCTTCTTGTATTCCACACTGATTTAGCCAAGATTTGGCATCTTTATTCCATCCCTGCTTGAGCCGTTGGTGGTTTTGGATAGAGTTTGAAGACATTTTGGGGAACCTCTTGTCATCCATGTTGTTTATATTGTTTTTGTAAGTTAGATATCTAATCATAGCAATGATCTTGATGGGGGAAAGGCTTGCTTCTACGATGAGGATATGATAGGGTGTATTTCCCTTAATGTTGAGATGATAAGTTATAAAATTCTTTTGGATCTATTCTATCTTTCTTGAAGATTCTTTAGAGATACTGCAACCCCAAACTTCACATCCATACAAGATAACTGAAGTGACGAGAGTGTGAAAGATGCATTTTTTCTTATCCCAGAGCCAAAGGTCTGCTAATTTACAATTTTTTTCAAGCCCATAATAAGCTTTCCACCCTCCATTTATCCTTTCTCAATGCTATAGCTCCAATTGAGCTTGTGGTGAATATCGATTCCAAGATATTTGTATGAAGGCACTTCCTCCAAGCTATTGTTGTCATATACAAAAGTATAATAGGTGACTTTTTTAAGATTTCATTATCATAACCTTTTTTTTGTCAATGTTCACAGTCATGCCCATACTAGAGAAAAATTCCTTGAGGATTATAAGTTGCTTACCTAGGTCATAGGGACTCTTTACCATAAGAAAAATACCATCAACATAAAGAAGAAGGATGATGATTACACTAGCAAGAGTCGGGCCAACACAACCTGCATCCTCCAAATAATATTTTAACTTATCAATATAGATGCTGAAAAGGGTAGGGGATAGGGGGAAACCTTATTTGACTCCTATATTACAGTTAATTTCTTTCGACCAGCCATTAGTGTTCCTAAACTTGGAAATAACTTTATCAGATAGCCTTATTGTAGAAAATCTTAACTCGAAAGAGACTTTAAGCTCTTCTAACATGTTCCAAGGTTAGTCCTGGGCACAGTGTCAAAAGATTTTCTAAAATCAACGAAACAACAAAGGAGATCAGTTTTATCATTATGACACTCCTATGCAATTACACTAAATGTAACAAAGTGGTCTACAATTGAATGGTAGCCTCTAAACCCAACCCGACCTTTAGTTCCTTTTCCATTGCTTTCTAGCGTTGTACTGATCTTCTTTTCCAAATTATTTCTATATAGCTTAGCTAAAAAGGAGCTAATCATAATGGTCCTATAATTAGAGGGATTGTTTTTATCCCCACTTTTAAAAATAGGTACAATGAGGATTTGAGTCCAAGGTTTTGGGAAACCTTGTTGGATAGCTAAATTGAAGAGCTTATGTATGTGAGGGATGAGGATATGTCCTCCAATTTTTATTATTTCAGCTTGGTAACCTTTGATGTCCTTAACTTTTCCTTTTGACAGCCACTTAACCCCAAACTTAATGTCTTCTATAGAAAACACTTCATCCTTTGTAGAACTGTTTGGAATGTTGTCCATGACATTGGGGGATTTGTAAAATTTTTTAAGGTAGAAATTCCAATCCTTCAAGCGAATCCTATTATTTTCTTTAGTTTTACGAGTTAGCATTTCCCTCCAAAATTTATTACTATCTATCTTAAATAGCTGCAAAATCTTCTCTTTTTTTATATTTATATAACGAGTACCAAGATTCCCCTTTTTCATAATATAAGACAAGCATATATACATTTACCATATTAATATCCTCCCCTATATGTCGACTTTTGAGATAGGTAAATAACCAATGTTGTGATTGCGTAATATGATTTTTCCGCTAGAGAGAGCCATTCCATACAATACACAAACCCATTGAGTCCCCTCTGACACTAACTACTAATCCTTCACTATTTTTCCATAGCTTATTGCATCTTAGAACAACTTCTTCCATATCTAGTTTAGTCTCTTGGATTAGTAGAATCGAGTGATTTTTTTTCTTGACCAAACTTATTACCGATTCAAATTTTTCTTTACTCCCTAATCCCGTATAATTCCAAGAGACAATATTCATTACTTACTTGGAGGTTTTAGGAACCCACCCATAGAAGAATTCATTCCACTTTGATTTCTTGTGGTTCTTTTTCCCATTAGACGTGGGAGGGTGTGCCATTTCCCTCTTAACAATACATATTTATCTTGTTGTCCCTTTTAACCCTACATATTTAGGCCCTAACTCTTTCTCCCTAGATGTGCTAGCCTTAGATATTACTCCTCATGTTCTCTTTGTACATGTATGCTGTGTTGTAATTACCACTGATGGGTTTTTCTGTGTTTGTTGTGTTCTTCCTAATTTGCTATTGGTTTTATTTTTTTTAACTTGCAACCACCGATCCTCTTTTTCCTAATCTCCTTGCTCTGCTTCAACATTCTCTGGGCATGTTTTTAGCAAAGTGCTCATATTCATGGCATTGTTTGCACCTAAAAGGAAGTTGCTCATAATCCACTACTTGGATATGCTTCCAATCATCAAGGATCTGTTGTATTTCTTCGGGTAAGTCGTTTTCCAAATCCAACTCTACACATATACATTATTTAATTCACCAAATTAAACCTCCTTTTAAAGATGGAACACTATTGATTTCCCTCCCTATTCATATTCATTCAAAATCCCCTCATTCTATGAAAATGAAGATGGAAACCCATCAATCACAAACCTATCACAATTTAGTAAGTAAACACAATTACTTTTATAAATGGCAATGAATATTAATACATCAAACAACATATTCTTGTAAATAACGTTGATTATAATTTTATATTATTTTATCAAAATATTATATTTTTTGTAAATACTAAATAACGTTGATTATGATTTTATATTTTTTTTTATCAAAATATTATAAAAAAAATATAAATGATTGCATTTTTAATTAATGGAAGGATTTCAAACACACAATGATATCATAAGATAAGGTAATGATATGGATGCTTAATTGTCCCACTTTGTGAAAATCAAAATCAATTATAATCAAACCAACAATAATCTTAAATAATTAAATAAAATTATAATGACGACAACAAAAACCAAAGTAATTGGAGAATTCATGTACAACCAACTTAAGTGTCCCAATGTATGAGGTGAAAAAGAAACATGAGGTGAGAGGAAAAATGGAGGAACCAGAGTCGAGGTGTTTTTTGAAATTTTACTGGAAGGACGTCTGGTTTTGGAAGGGTTTGTTCTAAGGTTTGATAGGATGGCCATTGGCCATTTAGATTTTTAGAACCTTTCTTTAGATCCAACGATTTTTCCTCGGTTTAGTCTTGTTTTCTATCATATTTTCTTTACTCTCTTTGGTTACTGTTGTGGTATTTTTTACTTTTAGTGTTAGTTGAGCTCGGGCCCGCTTTGATCTTCTTTCATTACTCTTACCCTGTGACTTTATTGTCCATTGATTAATTGACCTAATTCTGATTTCTTATGATTTTCCTATCTTTGGAAACTGGATCGGTGGAGCGTTGTTGTTAGTGTGTTCTAGGTGTCCTGACCTCCTCAGTTTACCCTGCCATTACCTTAAACCTCTTGTCAGTTCACCTATGGGTCCACCTGATTTGATTGGTGGGAAGGGAGAAGTTTTAAAGTCGCCACACTTACCAAAGATTACTTCGCAGTTAACCCAACTACTGGCTTCCAATGACCTTAATTATCAACTTAATCCTACTGTGCCTCGGGATAACTTATCCTTTCTACCTCGACCTTTATGCTTTCAGACTTGTGTTACTACTCATACCAGTCTGAAATCTATCACTGCGGAGAAATTTTTTCAAAGGTCACAAGAGTCTTTCTTCGTTCCAGCCCAAACTACCGTCAGGGTGACCCCCAAACCTACTGGTAGAAGGCGAAGGATTTGGAAACCTAACAGGGTTCCTAGAAAACTTGTTTTGGGGACAGATATTGGACTAAAGGAGACCTGCAATATGGATTTGTGTGGGCTGGTAGGCCATGTCTCTTACCATTACCTATCGCAGGAACCCATCCAGGAGTGGATGGAACAGACTTGGAACCCGATTTTAGGATACATTCCACAACTCACCATTCTGGAAAAAGGGTGGTCATGTTTCTTGTGCAGAAAGCCCGAGGATGCAGAAACTCTTATGGCCACACAATGGATTTTCGGTGCAAGTAGCATAATGCTGAAAAGATAGCGCTTATCTTTCGACCCGCAGAGTGAATACTTCTCAAAGCGAAACCTCTGGGTTTTATTACCAGGGCTTCCTCTCCAATTCTGGAATGAAGGGGCACTTAGAGTCATTGGAGACTCCCTTGGTTCTTTTATCACAATCAATAGATCGGCCCTCAGTGCAGCAAACAGGAAAGTGTGTCATGTTCTGGTGGAAGTAGATATTCACATAGGCTTACCAGAGACACTTGAAATTATTTGGCATGACTGGAGGAAAAAAAAACTTTAGACTACTTGGGGATACCTTTTAGATGCAATAGATGTCACTGCACTAGTCATTTGCAAAGGGACTGTGTAGGTATGAAAGAACTGGAGGAACTTGATGAACAATTGGAAAATTGGGATGTTCTAGATAGCACCATGGAGGTGTAACTTTTTGGGGTTGCGGATACTAGCTTACAAAAGGAGTCTAGGCATCAGGAGGATTTTTGGGAGTCTTATACGGGTAAGTTAAAATTCTTCTTTCCTACCTTGTTTGATTCTTTAACCCTGTGGGAAAGGGAATTACCGGAAAAGTCACAGGGAGATGACATTATGTCTAGTAATACTTTCCCTCATACAAGTTCTGATAAAGGTGTGAAGGAAAAGTTTTCTTTTCCGACAACTGTGTTAAACTTGGGGACCAAAAATTCCTCGGGACGTGATAGTATTTTTGAAGCTACTGTTAGTATAACATCTCCCTCACTAAACCCGTTTTTAGAAGCTTCTAATTTAGCCATTGCTCACCGTCTATCCCAGTCGGGTTCTTTGTCTTCTACTCTATCAATCTTTGAAGAAAATCTACAAGGTTGTAGGGAGTCAGAAGTTAATGATGAAGCCCTTTTGGCTATTTTTGACAACCTTCTTCCATCGGCTCGGGATAAAGATCCTCCCATCCCACTACCTATCTTCCTCAGAAAAGAGATTATTGCTGAGACTCCAGGTGGGGAACATGCTTCCTCGTCAAAAACAAATACAGAAGGAAAGGGAAAGGAGTACGCATGGTTGCGTGGTCTAGGTATTGAGATATCACCCATAAAAACTAGAAGCTCGCGGAAAAAAATGGAAGGGGGTTTAGTAATTTTTGAAGGCAAAGACATTACCACTTCTGATAGTGGGGCACTTAGAGCGCTGAAGGCCCTAGCAAGGGAAAAATAATGATATTATTTTCTCTAAATATTCGAGGGATAGGGGGGCCCCTAAAAGCCGTCGCGTTTCATCGGGTGTTGGATCATGGTCGTCCAGATATCGTTTTTTTTATAGGAGACTCTTGTGGAGGATTACAAATTTAGAGCTTTCTTACAAATTTTTCGGCCAACCTGGGTTGCTTGTGCAGATAGTTCTCTAGGTACTTCAGGGGGTTTAATAGTGGTCTGGGACCCAAATTCCTACTCCTTACTTCCCTCTCTGGCTTGTGGGGGTATCTTATTAACTGGAAGATGTCTATCTACTCAATGCCATATTACTTTTCTCAATGTATATGGGCCCTGCACAGAAAAAAAGAGCTTTTTGGGATAATTTGGCGGATAGTGGTATTCTTGAGGCAGAAAATTTGATTATTGCGGGTGACCTAAACATCACTCTATCTACTGAAGAGGTATGGAGCAGTACTAATTTCTCGGTTTCTTTGGCAGATCATCTCAAAGCACTTTTTCAATCAAAGAATTTAGTGGATATTCGTCCAGATAGGTTGGTTCCTACGTGGAGGAATGGACGACATGGATCCAAGGCTATTGCAAAAAGGTTGGATCGGTGTTTAATATCATATAGTTTATTAATCACAAAAGATTTCTATCGGTCATGGGTAGAATATCCATTTATTTCGGATCATGTGCCTATCATATTTCAGATGGATCTAGTTGCTGTCAGTAAGAATTATCCTTTTAAATTCAATCCATTATGGTTGATGGATGTTGAGTTTTCGTTGTTAGTTAATATGGTTTGGAAGGATGAAAAATACTTAATGGAAGGGGGTTATCAACGCAAACTATTATGGAAACTAAAAGACCTTAAAAATCAGACAAATATATGGGCAAGGGAAAAATAAGAGTTTTTAACTAAACGACTGGATACTCTGGAAGCTCAGATAAAAGATAATTTCATTTTTGCAGTGGAGGAAAAGACAATTTATGAAAAAGAATTTATCCTAGGAAAGTGGGAAATGGAAAGGAATGAAATTTTGAAATACAATGAAGAAAAATGACGCCAGAGGAGCAGAGCGATTTGGATCAGAAGTGGTGACTCAAATACGAAGTTCTTTCATCATTTTTCTAATCAGAGACACATCCACAAACATATTTGGGAATTGGTTGATGATGATGGTAAACAGGTTAGAGGTCAAGCAAATTTGAAGAAGGTAGCTACAAAGTATTTTAGAAATTTTTACAAAGCCTGAGATGAATCTTACAATCCGGAAAAGATTGAAGTCACAGAACTCTATCCAAGAATGGTGCAGACATAGGATATAGATTTACTAATGAATCTTGTTTCGACTGAAGAAATAAAAAATGTTCTCAAATTATTCCAAATGGACAAAAGTCGAGGCCCAGATGGCTGGATGGTGGAATTATTCACATACTTTTTTGATTTGATTTTGTATAGATGGTGGAGGAATCTAGGTTATTTGGGAATATTCCAAGCTGTCTAAATTCTACCTTCTTGGCTTTGATTCCTAAAGAAAATAATCCGGCCACTTTTGGGGATTATAGGTCGATATCCCTCTGCAAATTAAGCTACAAACTGATTTCAAAAATCATATCAAACAGGATAAAGCCAATTCTGTCCCATAAGATGTCTGAAGAACAACTTGGATTCTTGGAAGGGAGAATAATTTAGGATGCTATAGGTACTGCCTTTGAGTGTCTGCATAGTTTAGCAAAAAAGAAAAAAAAAGAAATCATTGCTTCTTAAACTGGACTTGCGCAAGGCATATGATTGTGTGGATTGGGACTTTCTCCATTTGATTCTTAATCAAGTTTGTTTTGGCTCTCAAATGACAAGATGGATAATGAGCTATGTTACATCACCGTTGTATGTTGTGCTCATAAATGGGGAGGTTATAGAATTTTTTAAAAGTGAAAGGGGCCTAAGGCAGGGGTGCCTATTGTCTCCCCTTTTATTCATCTTAGTAATGGAGGCACTCAACATTCTACTAAAAAAAAGTAAAGTGGAGAATAATCTTTCAGGTGTTAAAGTTTCAAATTTGATAAACATATTACATCTGCTTTTTGTAGATGATGTTTTGATTCTGTCAAAGGCTGATTTTTCTGAATGGAAGGAAATTTTTGATATTATAAATCTGTTTTGTAAAGTCATGGGCCTACAAATAAATACTTCAAAGACTACGGTGCATTTTGAAGGGTTGTCCGAAGCTGAGTTGTTTCCTTCAAAATCGTTACTGCCGTATACTTTCTTGGCCTTAAGCAATGGCTTCAAATATTTGGGATTTCATTTGAAAACAGGACCACAGAGGGTGGCGGATTAGGCGTGGTTGTTAACAAAAATTGAAAAAAATATTGGTAATTGGTGCTATAAGTGGCTCTCGTTGGGAGGCAGGTATGTTTTACTAAAGTCGGTTCTAGAAAGTTAAGTCGTTTATTGGATGGCCGTAGAATTACTCCCTAAATTTGTAATAGCCCAGATCCGAAAACTTTGTTTCAAGTTTTTATGGAGTGGAAATTTGTCTATGAGTCACATCCATTTGTGTAGCTGGGAGGTGTTCTTGCGACCAAAATCTTCTGGTGGGTGGGGTCTTCGAGACTTAACTCATTTCAATACAACTTTGTTGGCAAATACCCTTTGGCATACACTCTACGCAAAGGTATTTGGTACAACATTGTGATGGATAAATATTTAAAACACCAGGATGTGACAAAGTGGTTCAGGTCGACAAACTTTGAGTAGAGCACGACTTCTAGATTATAGAGGAACTTACTAAAAATGGTTCATGTGATAACACATTGGCATAGTTGGCTGTCGGGCTCGGGGGAAAAAATCTATATAGGATAAGACTATATCTTGGGATTGCGCAAAAAATCTCTTTTGTCTCAGGAGCTTTGAGATCATCTTATTAGAAGGTGTTTAAGGATAAAATCCGTAAGTGCGGACACAAACCGATCTCCCCAGATCCACCTGGATCTGGAACAAAACGTGACAGAATATACCGCTTTCCCTAGATCTAACTATTGAATTAAATTGGAAGTGAGAAGAAGATATGTACC
>ML788676.1:886989-902861 GCA_009831015.1 Picea engelmannii
CACATCCCCTCTCAGCAGTTCTGCAATAAATTTAATAATATTAAATCTATCATTTACATCACATATTCATACTTATGAGTTTTGCCATAGTCCTTTGGCTAGTTCAGTTATATTTACAATCTGGGGGAAACAGGGCGTTACAGGTGTCCTGACCTCCTCAGTTTACCCTGCCATTACCTTAAACCTCTTGTCTGTTCACCTATGGGTCCACCTAATTTGATTAGTGGGAAGGGAGAAGTTTTAAAGTTGCCACACTTACCAAAGATTACTTCGCAGTTAACCCAACTACCAGCTTCCAATGACTTTAATTATCAACTTAATCCTACCGTGCCCTGGGATAACTTATCCTTTCTACCTCGACCTTTACGCTTTCAGACTTGTGTTACTACTCATACCAGTCTGAAATCTATCACTGCGGAGAAAGTTTTTCAAAGATCAAAAGAGTCTTGCTTCGTTCTGGCCTAAACTACCGCCAGGGTGACCCCCAAACCTACTAGTAGAAGGCGAAGGATCTGGAAACCTAACAAGGTTCCTAGAAAACTTGTTTTGGGGTCAAATATTGGACTAAAGGAGACCTGCAATATGGACCTGTGTGGGCTGGTAGGCCGTGTCTCTTACCATTACCTATCGCAGGAACCCATCCAGGAGTGGATGGAACATACTTGGAACCCTATTTTAGGATACATTCCACAACTCACCTTTCTGGAAAAAGGGTGGTTATGTTTCTTGTGCAGAAAGCCCGAGGATGCAGAAACTCTTATGGCCACATGGTAGATTTTCGGTGCAATTAGCATAATGCTGAAAAGATGGCGCTTATCTTTCAATCCGCAGAGTGAATACTTATCAAAGAGACACCTCTGGGTTTTATTACCAGGGCTTCCTCTCCAATTCTGGAATGAGGGGGCACTTAGAGCCATTGGAGACTTCCTTGGTTCTTTTATCACAGTCGATAGGTCGGCCCTCAGTGCAGCAGACAGGAAAGTGTGTCATGTTCTGGTGGAAGTAAATATTCATGGAGGCTTACCAGAGACACTTGAAATTATTTGGCGCGACCGGAGGAAAAAACAAACTTTAGACTACTTGGGGATACCTTTTAGATGCAATAGATGTCATTGCACTGGTCATTTGCGAAGGGACTATGTAGGTATGAAAGAATTGGAGGAACCTGATGAACAATTGGAAAACTGGGATGTTCTGGATAGCACCATAGAGGTGGAAATTTTTGGGGTTGCGGATATTGGCTTACAAAAGGAGCCTAGGCATCAGGAGGATTTTTGGGAGTCTTATACGGGTAATTCTTATTTCCTACCTTGTTTGATTCTTTAACTCTGTGGGAAAGGGAAATACTGGAAAAGTCATAGGGAGCTGACATGATGTCTAGTAATACTTTCCCTCATACAAGTTCTGATAAAGGTGTGAAGGAAAAGTTTTCTTTTCCGACAACTGCGTTAAACTTGGGGACTGGAAATTCCTTGGGACGAGATAGTATTTTTGAAGCTACTGTTAGTATAACATCCCCCTCACTAAACCCGTTTTTAGAATCTTCTAATTTAGCCACTGCTCGCCGTCCGTCCCAATCAGGTTCTTTGTCTCCTACTCTATCAATATTTGAAGCAAATCTACAATGTTGTAGGGAGTCAGAAGTTAATGATGAAGCCCTTCTGGCTATTTTTGACAGCCTTCTTCCATCGGCTCAGGATAAAGATCCTCCCATCCCACTACCTATCTTCCTCGGAAAAGAGATTGTTGCTGAGACTCCGGGTGGGGAACATGCTTCCTCGTCAAAAACAAGTACAAAAGGAAAGGGAAAGGAGTACGTATGGTCTCATGGTCTAGGTATTGAGATATCACCCATAAAAACTAGAAGCTCGCGGAAAAAATTGGAAGGGGGTTTAGTAATTTATGAAGGCAAAGACATTACCACTTTTGACAGTGGGGCACTTAGAGCGCTGAAGGCCCTAGCAAGGAAAAAATAATCATATTATTTTCACTAAATATTTGAGGGATAGGGGCCCCCCTAAAAGCCGTCGTGTTTCGTCAGGTGTTGGATCATGTTTGTCCAGATATCATTTTTTTTTATAGGAGACTCTTGTGGAGGATTACACATTTAGAGATTTCTTACAAATTTTTCGACCAACCTGGGTTGCTTGTGCAGTTAGTTCTCTAGGTACTTCAGGGGGTTTAATAATGGTCTGGGACCCTAATTCCTACTCCTTACTTCCCTCTCTGGCTTGTGGGGGTATCTTATTAACTGGAAGATGTCTATCTACTCAATGCCATACTACTTTTCTCAATGTATATGGGCCCTGCATAGAAAAAAGAGCTTTTTGGGATAATTTGGCGGATAGTGGTATTCTTGAGGTAGAAAATTTGATTATTACGGGTGACCTAAAAATCACTCTATCTGCTGAAGAGGTATGGGGCAGTACTAATTTCTCTGTTTCTTTGGCATATCATCTCAAAGAACTTTTTCAGTCAAAGAATTTAGTGGATATGCATCCTAATAGGTTGGTTCCTACGTGGAGGAATGGACGACATGGATCCAAGGCTATTGCAAAAAGGTTGGATAGGTGTTTAATATCATATAGTTTGTTAATCACAAAAGATTTCTATCGGTCATGGGTGGAATATCCGTTTATTTCGGATCATGTGCCTATCATATTTCAAATGGATCTAGTTGTTGTCAGTAAGAATTATCCTTTTAAATTCAATCCATTATGGTTGATGGATGTTGAGTTTTCGTTGTCAGTTAATATGGTTTGGAAGGATGAAAAATACTTAACGGAAGGGGGTTATCAACACAAACTAGTATGGAAACTAAAAGACCTTAAAAAGAAGACAAAGATATGGGCAAGGGAAAAATAAGATTTTTTAACTAAACGACTGGATACTCTGGAAGCTCAGATAAAAGAGAATTTAATTTTTGCAGTGGAGGAAAATACAATTTATGAAAAAGAATTTATCCTGGGAAAGTGGGAAATGGAAAGGAATGAAATTCTGAAATACAATGAAGAAAAATGGCGCCAGGGGAGCAGAGCGATTTGGATAAGAAGTGGCGACTCAAATACGAAGTTCTTTCATCATTTTGCTAGTCAAAGACACATCCACAAACATATTTGGGAACTAGTTGATGATGATGGTAAACAAGTTAGAGGTCAAGCAAATTTGAAGAAGGCAACTACAAAGTATTTTAGAAATTTTTACAAAGCTCGAGATGAATCTTACAATCCGGAAAAGATTGAAGTCATAGAACTCTATCCAAGAATGGTGCAGACAAAGGATATATATTTACTAATGAATCATGTTTCGACTGAAGAAATACAAAATGTTCTCAAATTATTCCAAATGGACAAAAGTCCAGGCCTAGATGGCTGGACGGTGGAATTCTTCACATACTTTTTTGATTTGGTTAGTGATGATCTTGTACATATGGTGGAGGAATCTAGGTTATTTGGGAATATTCCAAGCTATCTAAATTCTACCTTCTTGGCTTTGATTCCTAAAGAAAATAATCCGACCACTTTTGGGGATTATAGGTTGATATCCCTCTGCAACTTAAGCTACAAACTAATTTCAAAAATCATATCAAATAGGATAAAGCCAATTCTGTCCCATAAGATGTTTGAAGAACAACTTGGATTCTTGGAAGGGAGAAGAATTTAGGATGCTATAGGTACTGCCTTTGAGTGCCTGCATAGTTTAGCAAAAAAGAAAAAAAAAACAAATCATAGATTCTTAAACTGGACTTGCGCAAGGCATATGATTGTGTGGATTGAGACTTTCTCCATTTGATTCTTAATCAAGTTTGTTTTGGCTCTCAAATGACAAGATGGATAATGAGCTATGTTACATCATCGTTTTATGATGTGCTCATAAATGGGGAGGTTACAAAAAAAATTTAAAGTGAAAGGGGCCTAAGGCAGGGGTGCCCACTGTCTCCCCTTTTATTCATCTTAGTAATGGAGGCACTCAACATTATACTAAAAAAAAGTAAAGTGCATAATAATCTTTCAGTGTTAAAGTTTCAAATTTGATAAACATATTAAATTTGCTTTTTGTAGATGATGTTTTGATTCTGTCAAAGGCTGATTTTTCTGAATGGAAGGAAATTTTTGATATTATAAATCTGTTTTGTAAAGTCACAGGTCTACAGGTAAATACTTCAAAGACTACGGTGCATTTTGAAGGGTTGTCTGAAGCTGAGTTGTTTCCTTTAAAATCGTTACTGCCGTATACTTTCTTGGCCTTAAGCAATGCCTTCAAATATTTGGGATTTCATTTGAAAACAGGACTACAGAGGGTGGCGGATTAGGCGTGGCTGTTAACAAAAATTGAAAAAAATATTGGCAATTGGTGCTATAAGTGGCTCTCATTGGGAGGCAGGTATGTTTTACTAAAGTCGGTTCTAGAAAGTTAAGTTGTTTATTGGATGGCGGTAGAATTACTCCCTAAATTTGTAATAGCCCAGATCCAAAAACTTTGTTTCAAGTTTTTATGGAGTGGAAATTTGTCTACGAGTCACATACATTTGTGTAGCTAGGAGGTACTCTCGCGACCAAAGTCTTTTGGTGGGTGGGTTCTTCGAGACTTAACTCATTTCAATACAACTTTGCTGGCAAATACCTTTGGCATACACTCTACGCAAAGGTATTTGGTACAACATTGTGATGGATAAATATTTAAAATACCAGGATGTGACAAAGTGGTTCAGGTCGACAAACTTTGAGCAGAGCATGGATTCTAGATTATAGAGGAACTTACTAAAAACGGTTCATGTGATAACACATTGCCATAGTTGGATGCCGGGCTCGAGGGAAAAAATCTATATAGGACAAGACTATATCTTGGGATTGCGCAAAAAATCTCTTTTGTCTCAGGAGCTTCGAGATCATCTTATTAGAAGGGATATAAAATTACTTGTCAATGCAAAAAACTCTTCTAATATAAGAGACAGTTCTGATTATTGGCGAGGTAGCAATACTTTGGGTCTTTGTGGTGCACTCGCAGAGGAAAGGGAAAGCTATACAAAGAAACTCTCAGCAGCTGGATTTATCCTGGGTGATACATATGACACTCTTATGTGGATGGGAGGAGATGCCTCAGGCAAAACAACTGTAAAAAATTTCTATTCATCTCTCGTCTCTACTAAAAATTACCTTCAGGAAACACATTGGAAAAATAAATTGTGGAAATGGAATACTCAATTAAAAATAAAACTTTTCACTTGGCTGACCATCTCCAGGAAGATATTAACTTGGGAAGGGCTTCAAAAAAGAGGATGGGAAGGTCCTAGTAGGTGTGTTTTTTGTAAAAGAAATACTGAAAATATTGAACACCTCTTCATTGAGTGCAGCTTCACAACACAAGTTTGGACTTGGCTAAAACATCTGTTGAACATAACAAATGTTTGGTATGGACAGGATATCACAGATTGTTATTATCATTGGGTAAATGACAAGTCATTCCTTCCTGAATTAGTGGCCATAACTTGTTGGGGGCTGTGGCTTGAAAGAAAAATTTGTATTTTTGAAAATAAGTCTCCTTCAATCCACATAGTATTATTCAAAATCTTGGGACTTTACACACCAAACAAAACTTCTTTTACAAAACCCCTTATAAAAAAATGTTTTATTCAAAATGAGGAGGGATCAATCATTGCTTTCTTTGACAGGGCAACAAGCAGCGATCAATTATCTTGTGGAGCGAGAGGTGTCATTAAAACAAGTGAAAATCTGGTTTATAGATGGTATCTAAATGTTGGTGCAGGTTTGAATACTAAGGCAAAATTATTGGGTATTTGGGCTACCCTAACTCTAGCCAACCATCTCAATATTCAAAGGCTTCAAGCCTTAAGAGACTCAAGAGTGATCATAGAATGGTTGAATGGCAAGGCAAAGCTGGATGTCTGCTACATTGAGGGATGGAAGAAGTGCTCAAAAGACCTCTTCAAAAATTTCAAGAGCCTAAGTTTCCATCATATCTACATGGAGTTTAATAAGGATGCCGATAAACTATCCAAGGAAGCTCTCTTGGCTCCTGAAGGAAGGTTATATTTCTATCAGTGGGAACCGGGTGGAACAAAGAAGCCTCATCACCTGAATGTTTAATGATATCCTAGCCTAGTTATCTCATGTGATTATAGATCATAACAGAATTTTGGAGTCTTTTCTGTTGACTTTCAGATAGTTCTTTTGATAGTAACTATGGCAGATTATAGTCTGTTCTGACTTTTGAAGTATTACTAGTGAAGTTTTTAGTTTATGTTTTTTTTGTGCCCTGGACATACCCTCATCTCAAGGTTGTTGAATGTAACTCATGGGTCATCAGATGTAAAGAAAATTATATCTCTAATATAATTTTGAGCAAATTTCTTTTTGGAAAAAAAGTGTCCCACGCCGCAAGAAAAAGTTATGACGAATGTTAAAAGGTACTTGTTGATGGTTATGCTTATGAACTTTAATAAATTTCTTCCATATGGTTATGATTATGACCTCAATATAATGTATTTACTAATGGTTATGATTATGGATTTATATTTTTTTCTAATTGAGGCTCACTTTGTGTAGATTTTGATATTAATTGTTAATTTTGATTAAGTGAGTTATTTTTCTTTTTTGTTTTAATCTCTAAATCCTAATACTTGAATAAAATAAGCTAATGTTTTGGAAGGTTTTCTCTTGATCTCATTTCCATTTTATTCACTTTGTTTCCATTTTGCTAGTTGGATTTGGCATGGATGTCTATCTCCTTCTATCACTTATTTCAGAACTCTAAAAAAACCCAAAAGCTTGTTTTACAAATGTTACTCTCAACTTCACCTTGTGCCTTATTGCTTGGTTGTAGTAATCCTACCAAGGATACCCACCTTAAGCCAGAGGACAATAAACCTAAAGAGAAGAAGATAGTCTGTTGAGGTGATAGTGGTGATTGTCCTAACATTTTCCCGTGAATTGTACCTTGTGGATTAGGGATTTTATCATTAAGTACAATTTGAGAAGTAACACAATCTATACCCACAAATAAATCACGTCCAAAAAAACATGAAAAACTAAATTATGCATGTCGAGTGCTTGGTTAGAGTAACTATAGGTCGTGGTTGTGTGAATGGTATTAGGGAATCAAGTTTACTTGTTGACAAGGTTAAGACACTAGATACACTATACACCATTGCTAATAATGTGTTTGGGGGTCTTTTAACTTTAGAACAATTGAAGGATGCAAACAACATATCGAATCCTAGTAACCTTACATATAAACATCAGACAATCACTCACCATTGCATAGAAAAGCTAATGACAATTGCAAAACATGGATATTGTACCAACATTAAGGGACTGGAAAAAATAAAATCTCTCCATGAGAAACATGAGATCAATCTCAAGAAAAGCAACAAAAGTAGGAAGCAAAGATACCATGAACATCACCGATCCTAAGTTGAGGACAAAGAAATTCCTATAATGAATGCAAGTTGTCTACAAGCAAATTCATGATAGAAGATGATGCGAAATTGTCTTGGACAAATGATATGGTGTACTCACTATCCAAAGTTACAAGGTTCATGATCAAAAATACCCTTTGTTATTGACACTGAATGACACAAGCCATTGAAAAAGTCCAAAACCATTCATTCCATTCTCAAGCAACTACACATGGGATATATTCCATGTAAGTTTGATGCCAAAAAGAAAACCTAGTGGTGTCTCACCCACAAACCAAACCAAATCCCTTACATAGATTAAAAACCACCCGATACATATCCAAGCAAACACAACATGCACAATGAATACATCATGACAATGTATTTGAGCCCATGAAAATGCACACAAACCCAAAACCTAACACATAACCAAACCTAGTGACACCCTAACACATAATCTACTTGAATATAAACAAGTTTCCATGACATATCTAGTATATTGAAAAACATAATAAGCATCATCAACTTTATAGGAATAAAATCCTACAAGTCAAAAAATCTCTTCATTGCCACCATATCATCCTTCGCTAACATATTATGGTATGTTTTTGCCACTCCATGAACTTCTCCATTTTTTTTCAATAAGAACCACATGACACATTAAAATTAGACAAGATTGTGGAAACAAAAGAGCACAGAGGAGATCATTTCCAAAACATCGTTAAAATAGCTTTATCTAATCTAGCTATTGATTGTTGTACACTACAAAAGCCATGGAATTCAATTCAATTCTCCACAATCTCCTTATTTTCCCCACATCAACGGCTCCAAACGTCTCACCATTTCCCACTCAAATAAATGGTAACCTTAGAATAAAAATGACAGAGACAAATGGATTGTACCCACCTTTCTTAGCTATGGAAAAGGAAACCACAACAAATGACAAACAAACATGGATCAACACACTATTATAAATGAACGAAGGAAAACAAGAGGAAAATCAATGTTACAATGAACTAGTGACTTCAAGCATGGTTGGGCAGATGATTAGAAAAACATGCAAGATGAAAAATACCAACTACAAGAAGGGATGAACAAGCTCTAATTATCCTCTACATAAACTATGGGTATGGGTATCATCTATAAATAAGTATTAGACCCCATAACAAAAGTCAAAAAAATAAAACAACTAAAAAATTGACATAAAAAAAAAACACAAAAAAAAATAACTTTGATGTAAATTAAATAAATAACTCACTCACCTACCCTTATCTAGATACATACATACCAAATTATAATGTAATACTATTTAAGTAACCAAATAAAACTTCCTTTTAAGGATGGACCACTATTGGTATCCCTCCTTAGTCATATTCATTCATAATCCCCTCGTTCTATAACAATGAAGATGAAAACCCATCGATCACAAAACTATTACAATTTATTAACCAAGCATCATTACTTTTATAAATACTAATGAAAATTAATACATCAAACAACATATTCTTGTAAATAGCGTTGATTATAATTATACTTTATTATATCAAAATATTATAAAAATATATAAACTATTAGTTTTTTTAATTATTGCAATGATTTCAAACACACAATGATATGATAGTAATGATATGGACGCCTAATTGTCTCACTATTTAGGTATGTGAAAATCAAAATCGATTATAATGAAGCAAATAATAATCTCACAATTAAGTAAAATTATAATGATATCAAAGAAAACCAAAATAATTAATCAATTATAATAAAATCAATAATTATTAATTATCTACACAATTAAGTAAAATTAAAATTATAATGATGTTAAGGAAAATCAAAATAATTAATAAATTATAATAAAATCAATAATAATCCTAAACAATTAAATAAAATTATAATGATAACAAACAAAACCAAAGTAAATGGAGAATTCATGTACAACCAACTTCAATGTCCCACATCAATAGTGAAGAAAAACTTATGATGAAACTTAAAAGGTAACAATTAAATAAAATTATAATGATGATAAACAAAACCAAAGTAAGTGGAGAATTCATGTACAACCAACTACAATGTCCCACATCACTAGTGAAGAAAATCTTGTGATGAAACTTAAAAGGTACTTGGTGTGTATCACATCAAAACTAAAGTAAGTGGAAAATTCATGTACAACCAACTTTAGTGTGAAGAAAAACTTATGATGAAACTTAAAAGGTACTTGTTGTGTACCACATCACAACCAAAGTAAGTGGAGAATTCATGTACAACCAACTTCAGTGTCCCACATCCTTAGTGAAGAAAAACTTATGATGAAACTTAAAAGGTACTTGTTGTGTACCACATCACTAGTAAAGAAAAACTTATGATGAATGTTAAAAGGTACTTGCTGATGGTTATGATTATAAATTTTAATAAATTTCTTACTAATGGTTATGATTACGATCTCAATAAAATGTATTTTCTATTGATTATGATTATGGACTTCCCACATTATTAGTGAAGAAAAATTTATGGTGAATGTTAAAAGGTACGAATATGACCTCAATAAAATGTATTTGCTATTGATTATGATTATGGACCTCCCACATTACTAGTGAAGAAAAATTTATGGTGAATGTTAAAAGGTACTTGTTGATGGTTATGATTATGAAATTTAATAAATTATGATTGTGATCTCAATAAAATGTATTTATTAATGGTTATGATTATGGACCTCAAATAATAGATCCATTAATTTTCCACTTGTCCTATTTTACATATTGTTATTGATAATTTTAATGTTTCCAAATACAATAATGATAAATTTGCATGAAGGAGTGAAAAACATAAGATAGTCTTTATGATTTTAGAGGAAAATGGTAGATACTTTTACTTCGATACTTGGTCAAGTATCAAACAAAACCTTGAGTACCATATTACTCAAGAAAACCTTGATATTTCTACATATAAATATCCTTAGTAGATCCTTATCCAATAAAATTGACTTCACATCCATCTGGTAAATGTGTCACTAAAAATTGACAATAATTTTAATGTTTCCAAAGACAATAATGATAAATCTGCATGAATGAGTGACAAACGTAGGGTAATCTTTACGATTTTAGAGGAAAATGGTAGATACTTTCACTTCGAGATTTGGTCAAGTAACAAACAACTAAGCAAAGGCCTATGCATTTTTTTGTGGGCTCATTCTAGCCAAAGAAGCCAATATTAGAGCTCTATCAATTATTGGGGACTCCTTAGTGGTCATTAAAGAAATACTAGATAAATCTTCCCCCTAGGGCAGTAAGATAGCAATTGTCATAGCTTGAGCAAAAAATGATGCTAACTCATTCCTTAAAATATCATATTACCATGTCATGTAAGAATTAATTGTCGAAACTAATCTTTGGGCTAAGAAAGCCACCAAGCTTAGTCTAGGAGATTATTTTAAAAATGGGGAGTAATCTAGTTGCTCTATCCCCTAAGGCTTGGTTTGGAATAGAACCCATATCACCATTTAATTCTCGCATTACTCAAATCCTAACCCATCAACACCATGGCATTGAGATGGGAGCAACGAGGACATGTTTGAGCCTTCACTACATGTGAGCCTTTACGTCAGATCCGGTTATTGAATGTGGTGGTATGCTTCACCGTCGACACTGTGGGATAATGGAGATGTTGTTTGGAATTGAGCACAAATGCGGTTAGCAAGTAGGAGTCGTTGACCACTTGGTAAGTGCTTCCTTTGCATTTGGGTTGTCTATCGGTTATTTCATTTCAACTTGGAAAGAATTTCATTGGAATGTGGTAGAGCATTTTGGTTAGGTATTTGGTGAAAGTTTGAGAAACTCTCTCTTTGGAAAGGTACATTTGAAATCTAGTTTTCATCTCCTTATCTATCAAGTTATCCTTTTCTATGTGTTTCTTTTTGGGACTACCCTCAACTGGGAATTTTGTGGGGAAATTTTGGTTTTTGGCCTCTTTACAGACTTTGAGCTCCAGTGGATGAATAGGGTACTTGGCAATGACTCTTCTATTTGTCTGGATAGAGACTCCCTAATTGATTCCATGTTCATTTTCTTGGTTCAATTGGCATGGAGCCCAAGAATGAAGAGTGGAGACGTTTTGGAATTTTGGATGATTTTGAGAAGGAATGAGGACTTCATATGGTCTAAAAGGAGCTAATTCTCTCAGTGACTTCCAAAGTGCACTAGAAAAAGCATCATTGTGTATCCCAACATCCAACTATCATGAGTTTATTTGTTCAACATAAGAAAGGATTGATATTTTAGAAGTAGAATGTAATATGTTACACAATTTGGCTCTCAACCTCCGCAATGACACTTTTTCTATTGCCTCAAATAATAAGGTATCGATTAATTTTGCTCAAGATGATCTCAAGGAAGATAAAATTGTTCGCCAACTGAAAGAACCAATGGATATCAAGTAGTAGAATTCTCCTCTTTCAGATGTCAGCAAAGAGGAAGCAAATAGTCAACATATATTTTGTTAGTCTATATGTTCTTTCGTGTTATTAAACTTTTAGGTGCTTTTGTCAAGGGCACTTACAAGAAAATTTGGAACATTTACTATATTGTTTGTTGTAAACTTTTTACTATAACATTAGAAAATTGTATATTTTGATGAGTGAAACTCTGGAATAGTCTCAGGTATATCACTAATACCTGGAATTTAATATATGATAATGATGATTAATGTCATCTGAGACCAAATTGTTCTATCAGACCTTAAGAAGGTAAATTATTTGGAATTTTATTCGTGCACCCCAAATTTCTATTTATTATCATCATTCTGGTCTCTATCCCCAACAATAGTTTTTCGGTTTCTAATTATTTCTCATTTGTCTTCCTTCTTGGATTCTTTTATCTTTTGAACTTCCTTAATTCAACTTGGTCTGTCTTCATTTATAAATATTTTTGACTCTTTTAAGCTTGGAGATTGATTGAACATGCCATATTTATGGTCATTATAGCTTACTTTGACACAAATCAACCTATCTTTTTGTTCAATTATTTTTTCCAGCATCTTTGCTTCTATGTTGTAAGTTGTTTCAATTTGTGATTTATTTTTTATTTCTTCTTTTACTATTGCTAATGTGTCCTCATCTTGCTTTTTTTATATACAAAAAATTATGAGGTTCAAGGCTCTTTTGTTACACTCATGAACCAACTCAAGTAGCTTATTCATTTATTCTTTGATGAGTTTGATATCCACTTTATTTTCAAAACTAATTAGGGTAAAATTGTTAGTTAATTTTTCTTCTAACTCTTTAATCACATGTCTCATCTTTAATCATATCTCTCATATTTTCTAGTTTCTTATATTCTAATCCTCATTTTGTGCAACTAATATATATATATATATAATTTCTAAATCAAATTTAAAAGACCTTAAATACCTTTGAAGATGCTAAAGGCCTCGAAACTAAATTATGAACCTTTACTTCCATAAAACAAACACTAAACCACTCTCCATATCAACCTTAAATATAAATATGTATTATTATGTTACAAGTTTATAGTATCTTTAAAATATTAAAGATCACTTACAGTAAAGGCTCGATAAAAAATATTCGACTCGTTTATAAATAAGATTTTCAATTATTTAATAAAAAAGGTCATTTTGTTAACTCACTAACCATCAAAATTTGATAAATAATTGGTGAGCTACAATAAAATATATAAACATTTAATAAAACATAAAATTAAAAAAAAAAAAAAAAAAACATACATAATTGGCAAGGTGCATCAAAAATATAAACACTTGATAAACATAACATTATCTATTGGAGTAGTTGAGATTGTGCGTTGTCACTTTAATGTTTTCTATTGAGAGTTTAGGATTATTAAGTGGTTTTGTGTGAAAAGATTGGAGCTATATAATAATATGATAATTTGTAATTTTATGGAGTTAGTTGATAAAAGTGTATTGTAATTTGTAATTTTATGGAGTTAGTCGATAAAATTGTAGATTTTTATTTTTAAGTTAAAATATATTTTTATATTCATAATATATATATAAAAGGTATAGATATTCTTGAGGCACGGCCCCAAGAGGGGAAATTAGGCTTTCCATAAAAGCATATGTGTCCATAACTTTCAAAATTATCTACCTAACGTTCAATATACTTAAAGAGATAATATGCTTAATTGGAAACTAATAATTGGAAATTAAAATTAGAAAACATGGAACCATTTTTAAGTCAAACAATAGTAAGTAGGGAGCTTTTATCCATAGGTTAGTTCAGTTTGAGAAACACCAAAAGGTTGGGCAGGGCTTTATCTAAATAGATGGGTTGCACTGTGTTTTCATATAGTCATAAGAGCCCTCTTTCTCTTCCATAGTTTCATTTTCATCTGGAACTTAAGAAACAATAATTTTTATTTCAAAGTTTTATTTTTAATTTTTATTTCAAAGTTTCATTTTTATGTGGAACCTAAAAAACAATAATTTTAATTCCAAATATAATTATAACTACAAATTTTCCATACATCACTTTTATACCAAAAATGTCTTGCTATTTTAGTAAGAAACAATAATTTATATTCCAAATATAGTTACAACCACAAATTTTCCATATTTTCCATAAAACAAGTCAATTTTATGCCAAGGATGTCTTGCTATTTTAGATTCCTAGCCCTTAAGACAATGAAAGCATGTAATAGCCAATAAGTATAAGTGATTATGAAGAACTTACATTGTCCCTCAATACACACGTGATCAAGAACCATCCACCACAAGATGTATAAAAAGTCAAATACCTAGATTGCATACGTATCAAATAAAGTTCAACTTTTGTAGGACAAGTTGGTTTGATATTTAGATTAATAGTAGTTTAAACTTTTTATCTTTTGGCTGTTTTTTGGTAACTTTTTCTTTTTGATTTTATTTAAAATCAGGTGATGAATGGGTGGATCTGCATATTTGAGTGATTAAGTTTGTATAATCGGAGTGTTCCAGAGATTTTTCAGCATGCTGAATCCATTTATACATTCTAAAATACAATTTAAACAAGAAAATAGCAATTTTATTCAAATTTACATGACCAGATTTCGACCAAAAAAAATTCAAAAATTAGAACGTTTAACCAACACCTTTAGATTATCCAGTTGTTTTTGGCATCACTCATTGTCGACGTGTAAAAAGCGAAAAGAGCGCGGGCCGTCTAGAACTTCGAAGCGTCTAGAAACTCATACCCTTAGTCACTGGAAGTCAATTCGACTTGACTTCTTGACCCCTTCTCAAGAGTGTAGATTTTTCAAAACAATACGGCTACCTTGTACCGCACGGTTCCCTTTTCCAATCTCCCATAAATTTATCACCACGGTTACCCCGCACCACCAATTTAGCATTGCCTGCCTCCATTCCTTGGTCGGCTGGATCCTGCTATCAATCCATCACCTTTCTAACCTTATTTTGGGTATGGGGACATTTATAGGCCATGTGGTGCACGGCTCAGGGTTTCTGCTCATCGGTCTGTGGCACCTCTTCAGCACGATCAGAAATTACACGCAGTCTCCATGGCATTTCCACACTCGGCCATGGTTTCCCGCTAGATTTGGAAGAGGGAAGCTAAAGTACGTGGAGCTGGTAGCCATTATAGCGGGCTCCTGTTTATCGATTTTGGCTGAGCTGTTCATCGGGCCGAGGAAGCATCAGCCCCTGGCAGACGACTGGACCATCCCGCAGGAGCACCTCAACAACTTCGAGCACTCCTCCATATCGTTGTTCTTCCTCATCTACGCTTCCGTTGCTCTGTACGCGGAAGTCCGTCAGCTGACGGTTCCCCCGGGGGCGCTGCATGTGATCGCGGCGCTGGCCTTCAGCCAGGAGCTGCTGCTCTTCCACCTTCACTCGGCCGACCACATGGGGGCGGAGGGGCACTACCACCGGCTCCTCCAGCTCATCGTTGCCGTCAGTTTGTCGGGCACGTTGCTCATTGTACCGTTCCAGCAAAGCTTTCTGGTGGCAATAGTGCGCTCCGCGTCGTTGGTGTTCCAGGGGGCGTGGTTCATCCACATGGGATTCATGCTCTGGATCCCGGCCTTCGTCCCTAAGGGCTGCCAGATGCAGCGTACCGAGGGTCACTATGTGGTCAAGTGTGCCAGCCACGAAGCAACTATGCGGACCAAGGCGCTCGCTAACTTGCAATTCAACTGGTACCTGGCCTGCATAGTGGTGTTCACGATCATTCTCTACAGCAAGATGGCCGGACACCAAGACAAGGCTCCGCTCACGTATCAGACCCTAGAGGTTAAGGCCGTTATTGACCACGATATTGAGCTGGGAAGCACCGATAACCACGGCGGCTTCGCGGGACACCGGTTGTCGATGGATGGATCCCACATCTCCATGGACATGGACAGCATGACCCCTTTTAATCTTGAAAAATAGCTCATATTCCAGTTTGTCCATTTCCCGTTTTTCTCTCTTTTTGGGTCCCTCTATATATTGA
>ML788676.1:902911-919750 GCA_009831015.1 Picea engelmannii
ATAGAAAAAGCAACTTCTTTTCTCAGGAAAAGTTCTTCTTCCTTCTCTCTTCAGGAACTCAGGCCACTGTGACCCCTCTAAAGGCAATAGATAGGTTTACATCATTAACGATCATAGGGATGACGAAAATAATGTGTAACAGAAGGGATATAAAATTACTTGTCAATGCAAAAAACTCTTCTAATATAAGAGACAGTTTTGATTATTGGCGAGGTAGCAATACTTTGGGTCTTTGTGGTGCACTCGCAGAGGAATGGGAAAGCTATACAAAGAAACTCTCAGTAGCTGGAGTTATCCCAGGTGATACAGATGACACTCTTATGTGGACGGGAGGAGATGCCTCAGGCAAAACAACTGTAAAAAATTTATATTCATCTCTTGTCTCTACTAAAAATTATCTTCAGGAAACACATTGGAAAAATAAATTGTGGAAATGGAATACTCAATTAAAAATAAAACTTTTCACTTGGTTGACCATCTCCAGGAAGATATTAACTTGGGAAGGGCTTCAAAAAAGAGGATGGGAAGGTCCTAGTAGGTGTGTTTTTTGTAAAATAAATACTAAAAATATTGAACACCTCTTCATTGAGTGCAGCTTCACAACACAAGTCTGGACTTGGCTAAAACATCTGTTGAACATAACAAGTGTTTGGTATGGACAGGATATCACCGATTGTTATTATCATTGGGTAAATGACAAGTCAGTCCTTCCTGAATTAGTGGCCATAACTTGTTGGGGGCTGTGGCTTGAAAGAAATATTTGTATTTTTGAAAATAAGTCTCCTTCGATCCACACAATATTATTCAAAATCCTGGGACTTTACACACCAAACAAAACTTCTTTTACAAAACCCCTTATAAAAAAATGTTTTATTCAAAATGAGGAGGGATCAGTCATTGCTTTCTTTGACAGGGCAACAAGCAGCGACCGATTATCTTGTGAGCGGGAGGTGTCATTAAAACAAGTGAAAATCTGGTTTATAGATGGTATCTAAATGTTGGTGCAGGTTCGAATATTAAGGAAAAATTATTGGGTATTTGGGCTACCCTAACTCTAGCCAACCATCTCAATATTCGAAGGCTTTAAGCCTTAGGAGACTCAAGAGTGATCATAGAATGGCTGAATGGAAAGGCAAAGCTAGATGTCTGCTACATTGAGGGATGGAAGAAGTGATCAAAAGACCTCTTCAAAAATTTCCAGAGCCTAAGTTTCCATCATATCTACAGGGAGTTTAATAATGATGACGATAAACTATCCAAGGAAGCTCTCTTGGCTCCTGAAGGAAGGTTATATTTCTATCAGTGGGAACCAAGTGGAATAGAGCAGCCTCATCACCTGAATGTTTAATGATATCCTAGCCTAGTTATCTCATGTAATTATAGATCATAACATAATTTTGGAGTCTTTTCTATTGACTTTCAGATAGTTCTTTTGATAGTAACTATGGCAGATTATAGTCTGTTCTGACTTTTGAAGTATTACTTGTGAAGTTTTTAGTTTATGTTTTTTTTGTGCCCTGGACATACCCTCGTCTCAAGGTTGTTGAATGTAACTCATGGGTGATTGGATGTAAAGAAAATTATATCTCTAATATAATTTTGAGCAAATTTCTTTTTGGAAAAAAAAGTGTCCCACGTCGCAAGAAAAAGTTATGACGAATGTTAAAAGGTACTTGTTGATGGTTATGCTTATGAACTTTAATAAATTTCTTCCATATGGTTATGATTATGACCTCAATATAATGTATTTACTAATGGTTATGATTATGGATTTTATATTTTTTTCTAATTGAGGCTCACTTTGTGTAGATTTTGATATTAATTGTTAATTTTGATTAAGTGAGAGTTATTTTTCTTTTTTGTTTTAATATCTAAATCCTAATACTTGAATAAAATAAGCTAATGTTTTGGAAGGTTTTCTCTTGATCTCATTTCCATTTGATTCACTTTGTTTCCATTTCTCTAGTTGGATTTGGCATTGATGTCTATCTCCTTCTATCACTTATTTCAAAACTCTAAAAAAACCCAAAAGCCTGTTTTACAAATGTTACTCTCAACTTCACCTTGTGCCTTATTGCTTGGTTGTAGTAATCCTACCAAGGATGCCCACCTTAAACAAGAAGACAATAAGCCTAAAGAGAAGAAGATAGTATGTTGAGGTGATAGTGGTGATTGTCCTAACATTTTCCCGTGAATTGTACCTCGTGGATTAGGGATTTTATCATTAAGTACAATTTGAGAAGTAACACAATCTATACCCACAAATAAAACATGTCCAAGAAAACATTAAAAACTAAATTATGCATGTCGAGTGCTTGGTTAGAGTAACTATAGGTTGTGGTTGTGTGAATGGTATTAGGGAATCAAGTTTACTTGTTGAAAAGGTTAAGACACTAGATACACTATACACCATTGCTAATAATGTGTTTGGGGGTCTTTTAACTTTAGAACAATTGAAGGATGCAAACAACATATCGAATCCTAGTAACCTTACATATAAACATCAGGCAGTCACTCACCATTGCATAGAAAAGCTAATGACAATTGCAAAACATGGATAGCGTACCAACATTAAGGGACTGGAAAAAATAAAATCTCTCCATGAGAAACATGAGATCAATCTCAAGAAAAGCAACAAAAGTAGGAAGCAAAGATACCATGAACATCACCAATCCTAAGTTGAGGACAAAGAGATTCCTACAATGAATGCAAGTTGTCTACAAGCAAGTTCATGACATAAGATGATGCAAAATTGTCTTGGACAAATGATATGGTGTACTCACTATCCAAAGTTACAAGGGTCATGATCAAAAAGACCCTTTGTTATTGACACTGAATGACACAAACCATTGAAAAAGTCCAAAACCATTCATTCCATTCTCAAGCAACTACACATGGGATATATTCCATGTAAGTTTGATGCCAAAAAGAAAACCTAGTGCTGTCTCACCCACAAACCAAACCAAATCCCTTACAAAGATTAAAAACCACCCAATACATATCCAAGCAAACACAACAAGCACAATGAATCCATCATGACAATGTATTTGAGCCCATGAAAATGCACACAAACCCAAAACCTAACACATCACCAAACCTAGTGACACCCTAACACATAATCTACTTGAATATAAACAAGTTTCCATGACATATCTAGTATATTGAAAAACATAATGAGCATCATCAACTTTATAGGAATAAAATCCTACAAGTCAAAATTTTCTTCATTGCCACCATATCATCTTTTGCTAGCATATTATGGTATGTTTTTGCCACTCCATGAACTTCTCCATTTTTTTTCAATAAGAACCACATGACACATTCAAATTAGACAAGATTGTGGAAACAAAAGAGCACATAGGAGATCATTTCCAAAACATCGTTAAAATAGCTTTATCTAATCTAGCTATTGATTGTTGTACACTACAAAAGCCATGGAATTCAATTCAATTCTCCACAATCTCCTTATTTTCCCCACATCAACGGCTCCAAACATCTCACCATTTCCCACTCAAATAAATGGTAACCTTAGAATGGAAATGACAGAGACAAATGGATTGTGCCCACCTTTCTTAGCTATGGAAAAGGAAACCACGACAAATGACAAACAAACATGGATCAACACACTATTGTAAATGAACGGAGGAGAACAAGAGGGAAACCAATGTTGCAATGAACTAGTGACTTCAAGCATGGTTGGGCAGATGATCAGAAAAACATGCAAGATGAAAAATGCCAACTACAAGGAGGGATGAACAAGCTCTAATTATCCTCTACATAAACTATGGGTATGGGTATCGTTGATAAATAAGTATTAGACCCCATAAAAAAAGTCAAAAAATAAAACAGCTAAAAAAAAATTGACATTAAAAAAAACAAAAACAATTAACTTTGATATAAATTGAATAACTCACTCACCTACCCTTATCTAGATACATACATACCAAATTATAATATAATACTATTTAAGTAACCAAATAAAACTTCCTTTTAAGGATGGACCACTATTGGTATCCCTCCTTAGTCATATTCATTCATAATCCCCTCGTTCTATAACAATGAAGATGAAAACCCATCGATCACAAAACTATTACAATTTATTAACCAAACATCATTACTTTTATAAATACTAATGAAAATTAATACATCAAACAACATATTCTTGTAAATAGCGTTGATTATAATTATACTTTGTTATATCAAAATATTATAAACTATTAGTTTTTTTTAATTATTGCAATGATTTCAAACACACAATGATGTGATAGTAATGATATGGACGCCTAATTGTCTCACTATTTAGGTATGTGAAAATCAAAATCGATTATAATGAAGCAAATAATAATCTACACAATTAAGTAAAATTATAATGATGTCAAGGAAAACCAAAATAATTAATCAATTATAATAAAATCAATAATTATCTACACAATTAAATAAAATTAAAATTATAATGATGTCAAGGAAAACCAAAATAATTAATCAATTATAATAAAATCAATAATAATCTTAAACAATTAAATAAAATTATAATGATGACAAACAAAACCAAAGTAAGTGGAGAATTCATGTACAACCAACTTCAATGTACCACATCACGAGTGAAGGAAAACTTATGATGAAACTTCAAAGGTAACAATTAAATAAAATTATAATGATGACAAACAAAACCAAAGTAAGTGAAGAATTCATGTACAACCAACTTTAGTGTCCCACATCACTAGTGAAGAAAATCTTGCGATGAAACTTAAAAGGTACTTATTGTGTATCACATCAAAACCAAAGTAAGTGGAAAACTCATGTACAACCAACTTTAGTGTCCCACATCACTAGTGAAGAAAAACTTATGATGAAATTTAAAAGGTACTTGTTGTGTACCACATCACAACTAAAGTAAGTGAAGAATTCATGTACAACCAACTTTAGTGTCCCACATCACTAGTGAAGAAAATCTTGTGATGAAACTTATAAGGTACTTGTTGTGTATCACATCAAAACCAAAGTAAGTGGAAAACTCATGTACAACCAACTTTAGTGTCCCACATCACTAGTGAAGAAAAACTTATGATGAAATTTAAAAGGTACTTGTTGTGTACCGCATCACAACCAAAGTAAGTGAAGAATTCATGTACAACCAACTTCACTGTCCCACATCCCTAGTGAAGAAAAACTTATGATGAAACTTAAAAGGTACTTGTTGTGTACCACATCACTAGTAAAGAAAAATTTATGATGAATGTTAAAAGGTACTTGCTGATGGTTATGATTATAAATTTTAATAAATTTCTTACTAATGGTTATGATTACGACCTCAATAAAATGTATTTGCTATTGATTAGGATTATGGACCTCCCACATTATTAGTAAAAAAATTATGATGAATGTTAAAAGGTACAATTATGACCTCAATAAAATGTATTTGCTATTTATTATGATTATGGATCTCCCACATTACTAATGAAGAAAAATTTATGGTTTTAATGTATTTGCTATTGATTATGATTATGGACCTCCCACATTATTAGTAAAAAAATTATGATGAATGTTAAAAGGTACAATTATGACCTCAATAAAATGTATTTGCTATTTATTATGATTATGGATCTCCCACATTACTAATGAAGAAAAATTTATGGTGAATGTTAAAAGGTACAATTATGACCTCAATAAAATGTATTTGCTATTTATTATGATTATGGACCTCCCACATTATTAATGAAGAAAAATTTATGGTGAATGTTAAAAGGTACTTGTTGATGGTTATGATTATGAAATTTAATAAATTATGATTGTCATCTCAATAAAATGTATTTACTAATGCTTATGATTATGGACCTCAAACAATAGATTCATTAATTTTCCACTTGCTCTATTTTACATATTGTTATTGATAATTTTAATGTTTTCAAATACAATAATGATAAATTTGCATGAAGGAGTGAAAAACATAAAGTAGTCTTTACGATTTTAAAGGAAAATGGTAGATACTTTTACTTCGATACTTGGTCAAGTATCAAACAAAACCTTGAGTACCATATTACTCAAGAAAACCTTGATATTTCTACATATAAATATCCTTAGTAGATCCTTATCCAAGAAAATTGACTTCACATCCATCTGGTAAACGTGCCACTAAAAATTGACAATAATTTTAATGTTTCCAAAGACAATAATGATAAATCCGCATGAATGAGTGACAAACGTAGGGTAGTCTTTACGATTTTAGAGGAAAATGGTAAATACTTTCACTTCGAGACTTGGTCAAGTAACAAACAACTAAGCAAAGGCCTATGCACTTTTTTGTGGGCTCATTCTAGCCAAAGAAGCCAATATAAGAGCTATATCAATTATTGGGACTCCTTAGTGGTCATTAAAGCAATACTAGAGAAATCTTCCCCCTAGGGCAACAAGATAGCAATTGTCATAGCTTGAGCAAAAAATGATGCTAACTCATTCCTTAAAATATCATATTACCATGTCATGTAAGAATTAATTGTCGAAACTAATCTTTGGGCTAAGAAAGCCACCAAGCTTAGTCTAGGAGATTATTTTAAAAATGGGGAGTAATCTAGTTGCTCTATCCCCTAAGGTTTGGTTTGGAATAGAAACCATATCACCATTTAATTCTCGCATTACTCAAATCCTAACCCATCAACACCATGGCATTGAGATGGGAGCAACGAGGACATGTTTGAGCCTTCACTACATGTGAGCCTTTACGTCAGATCCAATTATTGAATGTGGTGGTATGCTTCACCGTCGACACTGTGGGATAATGGAGATGTTGTTTGGAATTGAGCACAAATGAGGTTAGCAAGTAGGAGTCGTTGACCACTTGGTAAGTGCTTCCTTTGCATTCGGGTTGTCTATCAGTTGTTTCATTTCAACTTGGAAAGAATTTCATTGGAATGTGGTAGAGTATTTTGGTTAGGTATTTGGTGAAAGTTTGAGAAACTCTTTCTGTGGAAAGGTACATTTGAAATCTAGTTTTCATCTCCTTATCTATCAAGTTATCCTTTTCTATGTGTTTCTTTTTGGGACTACCCTCAACTGGGAATTTTGTGGGGAAATTTTGGTTTTTGGCTTCTTTACAGACTTCGAGCTCCAGTGGATGAATAGGGTACTTGACGATGACTCTTCTATTTGTCTGGATAGAGACTCCCTAATTGATTCCATGTTCATTTTCTTGGTTCAATTGGCATGGAGCCCAAGAATGGAGAGTGGAGACGTTTTGGAATTTTGGGTGATTTTGAGAAGGAATGAGGACTTCATACGGTCTAAAAGGAGCTAATTCTCTCAGTGACTTCCAAAGTGCACTAGAAAAGGCATCATTGTGTATCCCAACATCCAACTATCATGAGTTTATTTGTTCAACATAAGAAAGGATTGATATTTTAGAAGTAGAATGTAATATGTTACAAAATTTGGCTCTCAACCTCCGCAATGACACTTTTTCTATTGTCTCAAATAATAAGGTATCAATTAATTCTGCTCAAGATGATCTCAAGGAAGATAAAATTGTTCACCAACTGAAAGAACCAATGGATATCAAGTAGTAGAATTCTCCTCTTTCAGATGTCGGCAAAGAAGAAGCGAATAGTCAACATATATTTTGTTAGTCTATATGTTCTTTCATGTTATTAAACTTTTAGGTGCTTTTGTCAAGGGCACTTACAAGAAAAGTTGGAACATTTACTATATTGTTTGTTGTAAACTTTTTACTATAAGATTAGAAAATTGTATATTTTGATGAGTGAAACTCTGGAATAGTCTCAGGTATATCACTAATACCTGAATTTAATATATGATAATGATGATTAATGTCATCTGAGACCAAATTGGTCTATCAGACCTTAAGAAGGTAAATTATTTGGAATTTTATTCGTGCACCCCAAATTTCTATTTATTATCATCATTCTGGTCTCTATCCCCAACAATAGTTTTTCGGTTTCTAATTATTTTCCATTTGTCTTCCTTCTTGGATTCTTTTATCTTTTGAACTTCCTTCCTTAATTCAACTTGGTCTGTCTTCATTTATAAATATTTTTGACTCTTTTAAGCTTGGAGATTGATTGAGCATGTCATATTTATGGTCATTATAGCTTACTTTGACACAAATCAACCTATCTTTTTGTTCAATTATTTTTTCCAGCATCTTTGCTTCTATGATGTAAGTTGTTTCAATTTGTGATTTATTTTTTATTTCTTCTTTTACTATTGCTAATGTGTCCTCATCTTGCTTTTTTAATATACAAAAAATTATGAAGTTCAATGCTCTTTTGTTACACTCATGAACCAACTCAAGTAGCTTATTCATTTCTTCTTTGATGGGTTTGATATCCACTTTATTTTCAAAACTAATTAGGGTAAAGTTGTTAGTTAGTTTTTCTTCTAACTCCTTAATCACATGTCTCATCTTTAATCATATCTCTCATATTTTCTAGTTTCTTATATTCTAATCCTCATTTTGTGCAACTAATATATATATATAATTTCTAAATCAAATTTAAAAGACCTTAAATACCTTTGAAGATGCTAAAGCCCCGAAACTAAATTATGAACCTTTACTTCCATAAAACAAACACTAAACCACTCTCCATATCAACCTTAAATATAAATATGTATTATTATGTTACAAGTTTATAGTATTAGATCACTTACAGTAAAGGCTCGATAAAAAATATTCGACTCGTTTATAAATAAGATTTTCAATTATTTAATAAAAAAGGTCATTTTGATAACTCACTAACCATCAAAATTTGATAAATAATTGGTGAGCTACAATAAAATATATAAACATTTAATAAAACATAAAATTATATAAAAAAAAAACATACATAATTGGCAAGGTGCATAAAAAATATAAACACTTGATAAACATAAAATTATCTATTGGAGTAGTTGAGATTGTGCGTTGTCACTTTAATGTTTTCTATTGAGAGTTTAGGATTATTAAGTGGTTTTGTGTGAAAAGATTGGAGCTATATATAATAATATGATAATTTGTAATTTTATGGAGTTAGTTGATAAAAGTGTATTGTAATTTGTAATTTTATGGAATTAGTTGATAAACTTGTAAATTTTTATTTTTAAGTTAAAATATATTTTTATATTCAATATATATATATATATAAGGCATAGATATTCTTGATGCACGGCCCCAAGAGGGGAAATTAGGCTTTTCAAAATTATCTGCCTAACGTTCAATATACTTAAAGAGATAATATGCTTAATAGGAAACTAATAATTGGAAATTAAAACTAGAAAACATGGAATCATTTTAAAGTCAAACAATAGTAAGTAGGGAGCATTTATCCATAGGTTGGTTCAGTTTGAGAAACACCAAAAGGTTGGGCAGGGCTTTATCTAAATAGATGGGTTGGACTGTGTTTTCATATAGTCACAAGAGCCCTCCTTCTCTTCCATAGTTTCATTTTCATCTGAAACTTAAGAAACAATAATTTCTATTTCAAAGTTTCATTTTTATGTGGAACCTAAAAAACAATAATTTCTATTTCGAATATAATTACAACTACAAATTTTCCATACATCACTTTTATGTTAAAGATGTCTTGTTATTTTAGTAAGAAACAATAATTTCTATTCCAAATATAGTTATAACCACAATTTTTCATATTTTCCATACAACAAGTCGATTTTATGCCAAGTATGTCTTGCTATTTTAGATTCCTAGACTTTGGACAATGAAATCATGTAATAGCCAATAAGTATAAGTGATTATGAAGAACTTACATTGTCCCTAAATATATATGTGATTAAGAATCATTCACCACATTTTGTTTGAAATCAGGTGATGAATAGTTGAATTTGCATATTTGAGTGGTTAAATTTGTATAATTGGAGTGATGAATAGTACGATGAATCCATTTATACATTCAAAAATACAATTTAAACAAAAAAACAACAATTTTATACAAATTTACATGACCAGATTTTGAAAAAAAAATTCAAAAATTAAAACGTTTATCCAACACCTTTAGATTATCCAGTTGTTTTTGGCATCACTCATTGTCGACGTGTAAAAAGCGAAAAGAGCGCGGGCCGTCTAGAACTTCGAAGCGTCTAGAAACTCATACCCTTAGTCACTGGAAGTCAATTCGACTTGACTTCTTGACCCCTTCTCAAGAGTGTAGATTTTTCAAAACAATACGGCTACCTTGTACCGCACGGTTCCCTTTTCCAATCTCCCATAAATTTATCACCACGGTTACCCCGCACCACCAATTTAGCATTGCCTGCCTCCATTCCTTGGTCGGCTGGATCCTGCTATCAATCCATCACCTTTCTAACCTTATTTTGGGTATGGGGACATTTATAGGCCATGTGGTGCACGGCTCAGGGTTTCTGCTCATCGGTCTGTGGCACCTCTTCAGCACGATCAGAAATTACACGCAGTCTCCATGGCATTTCCACACTCGGCCATGGTTTCCCGCTAGATTTGGAAGAGGGAAGCTAAAGTACGTGGAGCTGGTAGCCATTATAGCGGGCTCCTGTTTATCGATTTTGGCTGAGCTGTTCATCGGGCCGAGGAAGCATCAGCCCCTGGCAGACGACTGGACCATCCCGCAGGAGCACCTCAACAACTTCGAGCACTCCTCCATATCGTTGTTCTTCCTCATCTACGCTTCCGTTGCTCTGTACGCGGAAGTCCGTCAGCTGACGGTTCCCCCGGGGGCGCTGCATGTGATCGCGGCGCTGGCCTTCAGCCAGGAGCTGCTGCTCTTCCACCTTCACTCGGCCGACCACATGGGGGCGGAGGGGCACTACCACCGGCTCCTCCAGCTCATCGTTGCCGTCAGTTTGTCGGGCACGTTGCTCATTGTACCGTTCCAGCAAAGCTTTCTGGTGGCAATAGTGCGCTCCGCGTCGTTGGTGTTCCAGGGGGCGTGGTTCATCCACATGGGATTCATGCTCTGGATCCCGGCCTTCGTCCCTAAGGGCTGCCAGATGCAGCGTACCGAGGGTCACTATGTGGTCAAGTGTGCCAGCCACGAAGCAACTATGCGGACCAAGGCGCTCGCTAACTTGCAATTCAACTGGTACCTGGCCTGCATAGTGGTGTTCACGATCATTCTCTACAGCAAGATGGCCGGACACCAAGACAAGGCTCCGCTCACGTATCAGACCCTAGAGGTTAAGGCCGTTATTGACCACGATATTGAGCTGGGAAGCACCGATAACCACGGCGGCTTCGCGGGACACCGGTTGTCGATGGATGGATCCCACATCTCCATGGACATGGACAGCATGACCCCTTTTAATCTTGAAAAATAGCTCATATTCCAGTTTGTCCATTTCCCGTTTTTCTCTCTTTTTGGGTCCCTCTATATATTGACGATAAAATGTGTGGATGTGAATCTAAAATGTGGTTACTAATAGGTTTTTAGTTTTCAATACGTTTTTTTTATGGACAAAATTAAAAATGTTTAGAATATTTTTAATCGTCACAATAAATGAATGGTTCTGATTTCAATTATTAATTTTCTTGTTGTTATAAAGATATGGCGGACGTTTGGTGGTCGCGTTTCTGTGGCGTTTTTTTATGACTACCTTTATCCGGGGGCATTCTAAAGCATTCTGGGCATTTTCCCAACACTACCCAGTTTACAACTCTAGACACTATCAAATTATTCATTTTTCAATTACTTATTTTTAGCATTTTTTCCATTTGGGTGGGTGCCACTTTGGGTGATAATTTGGATGGTTAAGTTATTTTGGGGGTGGTAGGTGTGAGAGGGTTTTTTTTTTTAAATTTTGAAGGAAATTTGAACTAAATTTCATGTAGGGATTAAGGGAATTTATTAATAATTAAGTAAAAGGGTTGACCTTATATTCATGGTTGAACCTTCTCAAATCAAAGAAAATAAAAAATATCATAGTAATTAAAGAGTCTTCAATCACAAATTGTTAAATGAAAATCAATACATCTCTCAAAACACGATCCTCTTCAGATTGATCCAAAAAATCCAAGATGTGACAAGTAGCTATGAATGTATTGATTACTTCCAAGTCCCAAGGAATTACAATTAATGAATTTATTTAATTCATGGAATGATGAGCCTAAATCAATTCATCACCTTTCTTTCTAACCTTATTTTGGGTATGGGGACATGGACAGCATGACCCCTCTTGATCTTGAAAGATAGCTCATATTCCAATTTGTCTATTTTTCGATTTTCTCTCTTTTTGGGTCCCTCTATATATTGACGATAAAATGTGTGGATGTGAATTTTTTTAGTCGTCACAATAAATGAATGGTTCTAATTTTAATCATTAACTTTCTTGTTGTTATAAAGACATTCGTTTATATGTTTATTTTTTTATATTTACCTAATCGTGTTTTAAAATCACTATGTTCACTAACTTATCGCCATATTTATCTTAGTTGGGAAAAAAACTAGATTAATTACTGTGGTAATGATGAATGCCATGTTTATCTTGACGTTTCATCTTTCTGCTAACAGACATTTGATGACCGCGTTTCTGTGGCGTTTTTTTTTTTTTTAATGGTTACCTTTATCCGGGGGCATTCTGAAGCATTCTGGGCATTTTCCCTGGTTGATGGGCATTATCCCACTCCTTCCACCTTCACGCTGCTTCGTAGCATAGAAAACAAACGGGGAAGGCTTTAACTCCGGCGTCATCACCACGATTATTTGAGCTGGAATTGAGACTATATAATATGATGTATTATTAAAATTTATCATTTTGTTTCAAAAAGGAATTTGATTATTTTTAAATATGATATATTTGTTTTGTTTCGTTAAATTGAATTTATTTTTAGTTTTTTTGATATTTTCTTAAAAGGTATGATAAAAAAGTCAAAAATAAAAAGGAAAAATTTATAGGATTAAAAATTATTTTTTAATAAGACAATAATTAAATCTTTATTAATATTTATTAATATCACTAAAATATTTGAAGTAAAGAGGATCGTCTTTTTATTTCTTATGAAATCCTTCTTTAAAATTTATAAAATGTAATTATTTTTCTTTCTCTCCAAAAAAAAAATTACAATTTATTTATTTTCTTTCTTTCTTCTTTAAATATGTTTATACTATACATGTATAACATTCAATCACAATTATTATGTTTTAGCATAAATATAATGCATAATATAGAGAAAATGTAGGTTAAGTATGTAGGTTAAGTATGGATATGTAAGTTTAAATTAAATAGAAAACAAATATATTGTGTATGTGTTTTTTGCTTGGTTTTATGATGAACAWTTTTTTTTAATTACATGGAAATATGATGATARATGAATTTATTAGAAGATTTTAGAGAAATACTACCCAATTTACAACTCTAGACACTATCAAATTATTCATTTTTCAATTACTTATTTTTTGCATTTTTTCTATTTGGGTGGGTGCCACTTTGGGTGGTTAAGTGACACYTTTTGTTTTGGGGGTGGTAGGTGCGAGAGGGTTTTTTTTTTTAATCTTGAAGGAAATTTGAACTAAACTTCTTGTAGGGATTAAGGGAATTTATTAATAATTAAGTAAAAGGGTTGGCCTTATATCCACGGTTGAACCTTCTCAAATCAAGGAGGATAAAAAATATCATAGTAATTAAAGAGTCTTCAATCACAATTTGTTAAATGAAAATCAATACATCTCTCAGAACACGATCCTCTTTAGATCGATCCAAAGAATCCAAGGTGTGGCAAGAAGCTATGAATGTATTAAGTACTTCCAAGTCCCAAGGGATTACAATAAATGAGTTTCTTTAATTCATGGAATGATGAGCCTAAATCGGTGCAGGGGGTGGCGGTGGTTCCATATTTAGCTTAACTCCCATGACTCATCACCATTCAAACTTTAGAAATGACGTATATCTGAAGTTCATTAACAAGTGGCATATATCATTATGATGGATGAGATGGAAATTAACAATGGCTCCCCTAATTATTCTCCCCGAAATAGCCATGAACATATCCATGTCATCCAAATGTGATGAGCATGTCCCTGTCGTCGCATTATGACAAGCATAACAACATCGCAATCTAACAAATAATTTAATGTCGTAATATCCCAAACATAGCCCTTTTGTTGTAATGTTACAAGCATATCCTTGTCCTTGTAATGTGTCAAACATATCCTCATAAAACAATGTGATGGAAATATACTAATGTCACAATGTGACAAACGTTTCCAAATGTCACATGTGATTGAAATATACTAATGTCATAATGTGACAAACATTTCCAAATGTCACATGTGACCAACATAGCCCATTGAACAAAAACCAACCTTGTCATGCGATGAACATAACTCGACATTGCAATTTGATGAACAAAGTCAGATGTTGCAATGTCACAAACATAGTAATGTTGAGATGTGATGAATGTAGTAATGTCGCAATGTGATGAACATAGTAACGTCCCAATATCACAAACAATGCAATATAGCAATGTGACGAATATAGCCATGTCGTTACAATGTGACAAACATATCCTTGTCGTCACAATGTAACGAACATAATAACATTGCAATCTAATGAACATTGTAATGTCACAATATGATGAACATAGTCATGTCATTGCAATGTTACAAGCATATCCCTGTCCTCACAATGTGTCGAACATATCCTCACATTGCAATGTGACAAAAATATACTTACCTCACAATGTGTCAAACATTTCCAAACGTCACAATGTGATTAACATAGTCCATTTTCACAATGTGTCGAACATATCCTCACGTTGCAATGTGACAAAAATATACTTACCTCACAATGTGTCAAACATTTCCAAACGTCACAATGTGATGAACATAGCCCATTTTCACAATGTGATGTACACACCCAATGTTGCAACATGCCATACATATCTCAACATTGCAATGCAATGAACATTCCTTGTCATCACAATATGACTAACATAGTAACATTGCAATCTGATGCAAATATTCTTACCTCACAATGTGTCAAACATTTCCAAACGTCACATTGTGATGAACATAGCCCATTGTCACAATGTGATGTACACACCCAATGTTGCAACATGTCATACATATCTCAACATTGCAATGAGATGAACATTTCCATACATCACAATGTGACGAACATAACCCACTATCAGAATGTGACATACCTATTCCAACGCCATAATGTCACAAACAAAAATCGTACATCGTAATGTGATGACCATAACCTTATGATGTCATGTGACAAACAAAACCTTGTCACAATGTGACCATCAAAACATGATCAACATTAGAATGCGATGGTGCCATAGTAAACCATGGTTAAACATAATTAACACGACCCACCATAATCAACTCCACATGGTCTATGAAGGTCAACCATAGTCGTGGTCAATCATAGTCATCCCGAGTCAATCATAGTCAACCATGGTCATGGTTAACGATGAAAAACTATACTCAACTTTGGTCCACTTCAATCTCAACCATAGTTAACCATAGTCAATTATGGAAAATCATAGTCAACCATGGTCAAGGTCAACCATAGTAAACCATACTCTTGGTCATGATCAACAATAGTTAACCATAGTTAAGGTAATTGTCAACCATAGTCATAGTTAAAGTCAAACATGGAGAATGTCATCCATATTCATGGTCAACCATGGTCATGGCCAGCCATGGTAATCTATGGACAACAATTGTCAAACATGGTTAACCAAGATCTACCATAGTGAAGGTTATGCTCAACCATGGCCAACCATAGCCAACCATAGTAAACCAAAGTCAAATGAGGTCTAGCAAGGTTAACCATGGTCATTGTTAGTGCCATGGACAATAACTATCAACCATGGTTAGTCATGGTCAACCATGTTCATCCGTGGTCGAGGTCAGCCACATTCAACCATGGTCATGTGGTAATGCGCAACCATGGTCAACCATAGTCAACAATAGTAAACCAAAGTCAAAGAAGGTCTATTAAAGTTAACCATGGCCATTGTCAACCATAATTAAGCATGGTCATGGTCAATCAATGTCAATGAAAACTAAGCATGGTCATGGTCAACCAATGTCAACCATAATTAAGCATGGTCATGGTCAACCATATTTAACCATAGTCAACCAAGTTGTACAACAAAGTTAACCATGGTCATCATCATTGTCATGGTCAAGCATACGAAACCATGGTCATGGTCTACCATAGTCAACCATGGTCATGGCCAACCACAATCACAATCAAGTTCAACCATGCAGTCATGGTCTACCATAATCAATCGTAGTCCATCGTAGTCAACCATGGTCAACCATTTTGTAAATATTTCATTATTATTTTTATTGATATTTTAATTTAGAAATATACTAATCATCTTCATGCATGGTCATGGTCAAGTATAGTCAACCATAGTCAACCATGATCTTTTTCAATAAATGTATTAGTGTATTATTAATGTATTACTACTTTAATAATGTATTTATTAAGGTATTAATACTTTAGTAATGTATTTATTAATTTATTTTTACTATAATAATGTATTACTTTATTAGTGTATTAATACTTTAGCAATGTATTAATTAATAACATTAAGGTATTCTCAATTAATACATTACATGATAAATGGATTAATACTTTAATATGTTACATTATACATTAATGTATTAATACTTTACTAATGTTTTATTAAATATATAAAGGTCAATGTATTATTAGTTTCTTAATGTATTAATTTATTTGTGTATTTGTATTTTAACAATATATTAATGTATAAATTAATTAATACATTACATTATTAATGTATTAATAGTTTAATATGTTACATTATACATTAATATATCAATACTGTTGGCGTCGGAAGTCACTCCTGGATTGCTTGCAGGAGCAGAGCCCGACGCCCAT
>ML788676.1:923898-937641 GCA_009831015.1 Picea engelmannii
ATTTTTCTCTTTCAAAGTCGCGATGGGTGTAACGGCCGCCACGTGTCCCTCCAAAAAGAATGGCTGAAATGGATTTTCAGTGCTTTGGGACCTGAGTGTCCAAATGTCAAACACAAGCGCCCCTCCTCCAGGCCTGTTCTCTTATGACCAGGCACCAGAACCATGGGCCCAGTCCTGAGCGCTATCGGGAATTCGGGGTTCGAGGTTTCACAATGCATGAAACGAGGGGTGCCTACTCCTCGAAACCCCGATATGCGATATGCCGACAGGCTTGACACCTGTCCCAATGAGATCGGACGGTCCAGATTCATTTCGGCCCATGGCGCTTCTCACTGCTAAACCTCGGGCAACTGGTTAGCCCCAAAATCCTGATGGCCATCGATCCGCTTCTATGGATGGATCTCGGCTGCCGATGGCAAAACTTCGCCCGCTCGCTTGACTTGTTGCTACAAAATGGGATTCTCTCGTGCTATGCTCAGGTGCTTCCCGTGCAAACTGTAGACCTGGGTACGCCTAATTCCGAGACAAGAAATATTGCTAACAAGTACCTTAACTTATACATTACATTTATAAATTGTTATTATTATTATATGTTACATTAATATAATACAATATATTAATATATTGTTATTATATATTCGATTAATGTAATACTTTATTAATAAATTAATTATGTACTAATATATTAATGGTCGTCTCTGAGGTATGTCCATCATCAACTAGTAACAACCATTTTATAAAAGTGGTTGATATACGATCGATCGACGTTATTTTTCACCTTTCCAAATTAATAATATCGATTTGCGTATATCAACCACTTTTATAAAGTGGTTGTTGCTAATTTGTATAATATTATAAGTTTTTTATTTTAATATATATGAAATTTTGTAAAATATTATTATTTTAAAAAAAACATTTGATATATATAAAATAATCAAAATCAAAATCTAATTAGAAAGACGAATAATCAATTAATAATTTAACTTTTCGAAAGAACTTATGAGAATTGGCTTAAGGAATATCTTCGATCTTTATATTTATGAAAACAAATATTAATAAAGGAAAAAATTAAAATCACTTTATAATAATCTTTAAAAAGCGTACATTGAAGATATCGTTATCTTCATAGTTATTAATAATATCATTATCATTAAAAAAATGTTTATAGAATTTTGTTGAGAAAAAAAATACTAATAATATCATTATCATAAAAAAAAATGTTTATAGAATTTTGTTGAGAAAAAATACTTTAATTTTAGTGTGTAGAGTTTTTTTAATGTTTAAAATATTATAATAATCTTTGAAAAATGAACTTTATATGGTGTGCGTTGAAGATATCACTATCTTCATAGATATTGATAATAGCATTATCATTTCCGAGGATGGGGTGATATGTGTTATTCCATGCAATGAATGTGGATGATACTTGGTCTCGGGGTTTAGGGCGAGTCAACCAAGGGTATATATGGAGTGGATATTTGATGAAGGTTTGGCTCGGGCCCAATCACACCATCTTTTCTTGGGATGATAGCACATTTATGGCAGCAAGAGGCATAGTACATCGGAGGGATGTTGGGTTTGGGTGTGTTAGCACAGAAATTTGCAGTAGCAAATTTGGTCATTTTGCAGCATCGCTGAATCAAGAGATTTCGTAGCACATCTTGAGTGCATCTTCCCTCATTACCATTATTGCATTTATGAAGTTGGTGTTTGTCGATCTCATTGTTTTCAACATCCATGTTTTAAAAGGAAATAATTGAGATTTGGTCATTAAAGTTGTCTAACTGTTTTATCAAAGATTTGAATTCTACTCCTAGTTCGAACAGGCGTTGCGGAATCTGCTGTAGATTGGTTGGCAAAGGGAAATTGGAGATGATGATGATCCATTTTTTATGGTAATTAGTTTTTGCAAACTTGAAGTGTTAATAAAATATTCTAATTGCACCTATTGGAGGCATCTACAATCTCATCATCCATCAACTAAGATTTTTTGTGTTTTTGAAGCGTTGTTGCATCGCACAGAAAAAAACAAAGATTTTGTAGTGCCTGGCGCTACGGAATCATCTACATAGACTGTTCTGTAGTTGCATTACCAAAGGCACTACGAAATCACCTAGCTAGAAACATAAAAGGCATTACAGAATCACCTATCTAGACACAGAAAAGACGCTACAGAATCCACAGAGTAGTTTTATAGGAGGGCGCTACAGAATTTCTTGTAGCGGCTACTATTACAAATTTGATCATAAAACGAAAACGACAAATTGGGTTTCTCTGAATTTTTTTGTGGAGGAAGATGATATCCCTGTTGACTTGCTGACCAAATTTTAGCCTGACCCAATTTTGAATTTGAGAGAAACAATTAAAACACCAGCGTGCTACGAAATGTGCTGCAAATTCTTTGTTTTGCATAGTTGATTGAATATTCGCCCTGTTGGGAGGTTGCCAGCTATCAAGGAGAGTTCAAATCACTTCTCATGGATCAGTTAGATGTCAATGGAAACCTGCACCTAATTTTTAGCTCCATTAAATACCTCAGGTAGTGAGGTAGAAACAATTTATTAATGACTTCCAACAATTTCCTGAAAACACCAGTGCACTGCGAAATGTGCTGCAAATTCTCTGTTTTGCATAGCTGATTGGATATTCGCCCTGTTGGGAGGTTGTTAGCTGTCAAGGAGAGTTCGAATGAATTCTCATGGATCAATTATATTTCAAGGTACACCTACACCTAAGTTTTATCTCCATTAAAGACCTCATGCAGTGAGGTGGAAACAATTTATTAATGACTTCCAACAATTTCATGAAAATTAGCAGTTTGTTGGATTTTTGTCTCTTTGACTGTTGCCACCTATCTCCAAGGCTTAGAATCCAATGAAAGAGATGAGATTTGACCTCCTAAGGATATTTGGATGTTATTTTCTATTTAAGAGAGGAGAGAGCTCTTGGAGAGGGGTTGGATTCATGATCCAAGAGAGGAGAGAGCTAGAGGAGCAGTTTAGTTTCTCAATTGTAAGCCTGAGGGCCTGTTGTAGTTAGCATTTCTGCCATTAGAGATTCATGAGAGTTACTTATCAGACTTTGTTTTCTTTGTTATCATTTTACCTTTTCATCTTTCTTGAATGGAATTGTAGGCATTGAAGATCAATGGTTGTTCATGAGGTAGGAGATTCATGAGTTGCAAATGATTTGTAGTAATTGCCTCCTTTCATGATCTCTGTTCTAGTTATCTTTTAAGTCATTTTTGCAGAGAGGATCTTTGCTTGATGATATTCTTATTTTTGTTATCTTTCATATACCTCCATCCATCAATTATATCCATTTTGGTCTGGTATGATCTTGAGTGCCTTTGATCTGTAGGATGTGTTGACTTCATGCCCAATGGAATGCTTTTGTTGACAATTTGTTGCCCTCTAACTTTCTTGCTCTTCCTTGTTGGTCCACCCTTTTAAAATTGATTTTAATTTTTCAGGCTCGAATGGTTGATGTAAAAGACCTTTTTAGTGATGTGAATGAAACATATCCTACTCTGGTTTTGATGTATCAGATCTGATGAAATCTTGTTTAATGGAAGTTAGCTTTCTTTTTTCCATCTTAATCTTTCTCACTCTGAAATGTTATTGTCATTGAAGTATTAAAATGATGTTTTGTAGTTGTATGAAAATGGATGTTTGATTGTTGTATTGTTATAGATTTTTCAGAGTTTTGTTTGCTTGGATTTAAGAATTTCTTGTATCTGAAGCATTTATCTTCTTTGTCTACGAGCATACCCTGAATCTAGTGGTAGATTCACTTCATTTTCTTACTAAGTCTTCCTCCTATCCACACTAATCCTCAAAACCCTAACCTAAGTTAAAACAAGACCTCTTTTGTTGATGCACTTCATCCATCATTTCCTATGTTTTGAGATTGTTGAACTGAGTTATATCCATTTGACACCATATTTAAGACTTATCTCATAAACATTTTAATGGGTATTGGGCTTATCCTATAGCATGTTGAGGGTGATTCTCAGTGCTAACATTCTTGGTGCCATTGTCAGGGACAGATTTGAGCAGATTGAAAATCTCCCTAGGAAGAACGACATTGCACAACTCCAACTTTAGATGGTGACTGAAGTTGGACACCTTCAAGACTGCACATTCACCATGGCGACTCCATTGTTCAGAATCTGTTGGTGACTCCACTGGAATGAGACAAATTAAATGGATATGGAGGCTATCCTGGCCAAGAGGTTTTCCCCACTCAATTTCTCAGCCATAGCTGGTTATCCACATCCCGTGCCTCAAATTGATGAATGGGAAGATCTGTTGCCCAGATTTTATGAAGGTGAGAATGATAGCCATGTTGAGCATGTTCAATAATTTCATGCTTTGATGAAGCAACTTGACATCCAACATGAATACATACATATGAAGTTGTTTATGTACTCTCTTCAAGGAGATGTTCATATTTGGTATCAGTCTCTTGAAACTTCTAGCATTTCTTCACTCAAAGAGTTTCATGTTGCTTTCAATATTCATTGTCAAAAGTTTTATTCCTCTAAGTTAATTTTTCATAGCTTCTATGAGGAGTATAAATACTGCTTTTAGGATATAATTGATTCTCATGAAGGATGTGAGGATGAAGAAGATGCCTTGGATGAGGAATCAACTCTTTCTCCTCCTTGTTCATCTACATTAGATGGAAATTTTGTTTGTTGCTCTTATGAAGAAAAGATAGAGGATATTTCTGTTCTTGAAACATATGTCTTTAGCAGCCCAAATTATGATGAAGAAGTTGTTTCAAATACTGACCAAGAACAACCTATTTTTTATGAGTATTCATATGAAGAAGAGAAGATCCCTACATTGCATTTTGTTGACAAAAGGATCATCCAACCGATGTATGACAACTATGAATCATATTTTGACGAGGATATGAAGGAATTTCAAGACCATACTATAGGTCCTTTTTCTTCATTCATTAAGGAACAATATCGTGAGGAAATGAACCATCCTAGGTCTACAGACAACTTAAAACAACCTATGACTAGTAGTGAAATCATTCCTCAGCCATGTTCAAATTTGCAGATAGATGAAAGTGGCAGCCTCCATGGGAAAGAGAATATGCCAAGAATATTTGATCTTCAGTTGGAACAATATCAGGCTGAGGTAACATTTTATTGTCATAATTTCACTTATTCTACTTCTCATGATCTGGTTGCTATCTATATCAAGGAATTCATGGATTCAAGGTTTTAGTCTTCGTTTCATGATAAATCTGAAAATCAAACTTACAATCAAGTGTTGATTTTTGTTCTAGTCTTCATTTTGCTGAAACACATACAAAGAGTTTGGCTTGTTAATCAATTTCTTGTATGGCTTCATTGGAAGCATGATTTTACCTTATCTAGAGGAAGCAGTTGGATAGAGTAGGAGTAGGAGTAATAAAGCTCGGTTCTCAAATTGCTTGTTTGCAGTGATTTTGTGATGCAGGAGCATCGCCTTCAAAGTCAAAGACGCAAGCGTAGAGGCAAAGATATGACATTTCAGCATGACAGAGTTTCAAATAAAAATTTAACCTAGAAGTAAATCGAGTTGTTGAGATATTTTGGAAACATCTTTTTAAATATGTCATGTTTTTAAAGTCGTATAGGACTGTAAGGAGTTGTAGATATAGAGTGTTGACTCTTATGTGGCAGTAATTGTTAGTTATTGTAATAGGACAAAGTAGGTAACCACTAAGGGTTGATAGGATAGGTTGCAGACAGGATGAGAGAGCTCGTGGATCCATTCCTTAGATAGTTTGTTGTTACATTGTAAAAGAGGATAAGATAGGAAGATAGAGATCAGTAGAGTAGAATAGAATAGAATAAAGACACAATGGATAAATGCAATATTATGTAATTTGTTTCATGAATGAATAGAATAGACAGAATTGTCCCAAATCTTGCACTGTGTTCATTTTAATGTGTGATTGAATGAATGTTACATTCTGTGTATGTCGTTGATCTCATTTTGTTCATGTATGATTGTTCGAGAAGTTGATCATATGAGTTCATGAAGAAAATGGATAAGTTTCATTTGTTTCTCTTCTGAAACTCGTATGCAAGGTGTGCATCTTGAACACAAGGAGTGCATCGATTGAGTATCAAATTGAATCAGAGGAGTTTAGAGAGAACAAAGGAAACTTAGACTAGGTGCAAGGAGTGCACATCGTCAAGACGTGACCAAGAATCGAAGAACCAGAATAGAGGAACGCCAGGTGGGCGAGAAGAATTTCTTTTCAAGAAATCCTTCAAACCGAGTTATCAAAATCCATGAACACAAGGAGTGTGTGGGAAATCAAAATCCTTTAAGGATTAATCTTAGAAGGGATACCACTTTTCATAAGTGTTGACGAGATCCAAGAGTCTGACTCGTAGGAGGAGAAAAGGTCAAAACCTTTGAAGACTGAGAAATCTTCTAAGTTAGAAGAGATCAGAAACTTAGGAGGAGGAGCAACGATGGTCGTTGGATCACAGTGCAAGATATCAATAGTCATTTGATCAGAGAAAGGTGCACGAGCCTTAGAGCTTCACACACTCAGCAGAGAGGAATCACCAAGGTTTGAGAACTAAGATTTTTGAAGCCCGAAGAGATGGAAATTCAAAGTGAATATCAACCGTTCGATCAACCGAAGAAGATCCGAGCCTTCAGAATGTCCGAAGTAAATCTCAGGTGTCAGATCACCCAAAGTGAATCCAAGCCATCAGATATCGGGAGAGATGTGGCGTAGATCTATGAGCTCCAAGTAAAGACTCAAAGAAATTCTTGACCGTCAGATCAAGGGAGACGTGGAATAAATCTGTGGACTCCGGATAAAGACCCGAAGTGATCCTCAATCGTCAGATCAATTGGACACAGGGAAGAATTCCACATAATTCGAGGGGAGAGAAAGTTAAGAGTTTAGAATTCTGAAGTCCGGAGACGTGAAGTGATTGTATCCGTTGATGCTAGGAGGACACGTGTCAGTGGATTATAGCCTTCAGATAAAATCCAGTGGGAAAAAGGGTGAAATTTGAGATTTGAGATCTCAAAAGTCCAAATACCTGAAGGAGATCTCGATCGTTGATGGAGAGAGGGTCACAGGAACATTGATCTGAGTTGAAAGTTCAAACAACAGAAGTAGAAGCAGGACCGTTGATTGAGTAGGACAGGTGTCCGTAGATCATCAACTTCGAAAGATTGAAGTACGAAAGAAAGCAGGGTTTGAGATTTCAAAACCTCGAAGTCTGGAATCGCAAATAGATCCCATCCGTTGATTTAGCAGGGGAAGATCTGGTCCATGGATTGGGAAAGGGAAGATCTAAACCGTTAGTTCAAACAGTACCATCAAGATCGGGAGATCAACAGTCCCGTAGCATTGTGGGGACAAGAGTTGGGAGGACTTTAAAACATTGAGGGCGGGTCGCAATCCAGACCGTGGTTTTGGCAAGAGAAAATGTGGAGGCTTGAGGACCGTGGTTTTGATTCAAACCACCTTTGGTCATGCCTGCAATAACATGGTCATGTGAGGTCGTCGCCCAAGGTCACATCAAGAGGGGGCTTATCAGAAAAGGAGCTAACTCCCAGTACTCTGAGATTTCGTAGGAGAGAGAAAGGAAAGGTTGTGTGTACCATAAGACTTGCACCAAGAAGCCGAAAGGGCCTGTGTTTAGACACAGAACAAGACCATTAAGGTTTCATAGGGTCATTTGACTCAAGAATTAAAGATCCTTGACTAGGAGGTCATGTATCCCTATGAGGGAGTAGGGGGATTGCATCAAGTGGTATCAGAGCTGATATTGAGATTGTTTGCAAACATCAGAAAAAGGATAAAGAAGGTAAATTGATATGATTTGTGGTATCAAGAACTTGATTTCTGTTTGTAGGTGATGCAGTGGAATCATGCCACCCATAAGGCATAGAGTGAATGCAAAAATGGAAGAAGAAATGAGGTGACTCCGAATGAGACTAGACACTATGGAAACAACACAGAGAAGAGCAACAGATGCTGGAGATATTAGTGAATATGAGAGCGAAGAAATAGAGGTCAAAGAAAATGCAGCAGAGGATGCTGTACATGATTTCTTATTGAAATTTGTTTAAGGAATAGGAGCCTGCGCAAGGATAGAGGTACTGATGTATGAAGGCAATTTGGAAGTTGAAGAATTGTTAGATTGGGTACGTGCTATGGACAAATACTTTGATTATGAAGATGTCGAAGAAGACAATATGGTGAAGCATGCAGTGACAAGACTGAAGGGTCATGAAATGCTATGGTGGGATGAACTGCAAGCCGAATGCAGGAGCAAAGGTAAGTAGAAAATTAAAAGCTAGGATAGGATGGTAGACAAGATGAAAGCCAAATCGAAGGATTACCAAATCAATGTGTTCAGAAGATTGCAGAACCTGAGACAAAAGATCTTATCAGTGCAGGAGTACACTGGATATATTTATAGACTGAACATTAGAGCTAGACATAAAGAGAACGAAGATGAAAAAATAGCCAGGTATATCAATGGACAGAGATATGAAATACAAGAGGAGATCAACATGATGTCTGTTAGTAAAGTCGAGGATGATTATCAAGAAGCCTTGAAATATGAAGAAAAATTGGCCAAGAAACAAAGCCAATGAAACAAAGGAGGAAATTCAAGCAGAGGTAAAGGAACCAACAGAGAGAAGTTCCAGAAACCGAAGCATGAAGCTAGCAAACAACATAGTCACCCTGAGAAAGGTGGAAGTTCTAAGGAAGGAAAACATGGAGGAAGAAGCTCTTTTCCAGAGGAAGAGGAAGAGCCAGAGGAGGTGAAGTTAAATGTCACACCTGTGGAAAACCATGGCACAAGTCTTGGGAATGTCCCGAGAGAAAGAAAGAAGGAGGAGGTGAAGCACACATTGTTGAAGCACAGAAGAATGTGGAAGCATAAGCAACATAAGGAGGAAAAAACCTCGCGACGAGGAAAATTCTTCTTAAACCAGAGAAGGAGGCAAAAGAACTAGTTCAATGAACAAGTCTGTTCAGAATTGCTTGCAAGACGAAAGGCAGAGTTTGCAAGGTGATCATAGACAGTGGGAGAACTGACAATCTAGTAGCCATAGAGATGGCGGAGAAGCTGGAGTTGAAGACAACTGCACATCCAAACCTGTTAGCGATATTTCTTGTCTCAGGATTAGGCGTACCCAGGTCTGCAGTTTGCGCAGGAAGCACCTGAGCATATCACAAGAGAATCCCATTTTGTTGCAGCGAGTCAAGCAAGCGAGCGGGCAAAGTTTTTTCTTCAGCAGTCGAGAACCATCCTCAAAGAAAATCGACAGTCAGAATCTTACAGAGGAGATCGACGAAATCCCGTCAGCTGTTAGATCTCGAGAAGTTGCGCCGGGGTTAAGCCCTTTCTTGATAGATCGACGAAATCCCCTCAGTTTCTTGATAGAACTCCTTCACAGGTTTCCCGTTTCCTGAATTTTGGGAGTGTTCCTGCTGAGTTTTCCCCTCCTGGTCTAGGATTGGAGGGAGAAATCCTTGTCACTCCCCTCTCCTCTGAAGTTGTACCTTGGCATAGACCCACGACCACAGAATATTTCCCCACTCCTGCACGAGGAGGAGTACCTGCTGAATTGAGCTTGTTAGCTTTCTGCTTAAATCCTCTCTTGTTTCCCACTTCACTTCGAGACTCATTTCCCGCAGCCCCTTCGCGAACTCCTTCTCCTCCGAGTTCTCCTCCACCTAATATTCCTATGTCCGAAGAAAATCCCCCTATGACCGAAATATAGGTCATCATAGCTTCTAGATACGCTCCCCTCGTGCTACCACAACCTCTCAATAACCTCCCACCAGAGGGATACCTAAAGCAGCTGCCCAAGTTTACAGGCGAGGGGGATATAACTGCTGAAGAGCACCTAGCAGCCATTTACACTTTCACGGATGATAATGTTATCATGCACACAGACGTATGGATGAGAATTTTTGTCCATAGTCTCCAAGGAGAGGCTAGAAACTGGTTCAGGGCCCTGCCTCCTGGATCTATTGATGGGATCAGAGCTTTAGATAATGCCTTTTTGAGACAGTGGGGAGATAAAAAAGACTTCATGTATTACATGACAGAGTTTGGGTCGTTGAAGAGAAAGGAAGGAGAATCTGTTTCTGACTTCTCCAAGAGATTTAATAAAATGTACAAAAAAATTCCTGCTGAGATAAAACCCTCCGAAGCCTCTGCAAAGATCACTTACTCCAGCGCCTTCGATCCTGATTTCTGCCTACTGCTAAGGGAGAGGAGAGCTGCTATGCTGGCACACATGCAAGACGCAACCGTGGAGGTAGAATCCAACATATTGGTCGTCAATCGACTCAGGAACGCCGGTGATAGAAATACATCAAAGAGCATGCCTGAAGCTTCCTCGTCCAGTTCCTCTCCCCTGCCCCATCAGATAGATGAGACAACCAAAGCAATAAAATTTCTTGCTGCCAAGATAGAAAGGTTGGAATTAGAGGGGAAGCCCATGTACAGAAATCCCCAAAACACTGATAATAGAGGTTTCAGACGACCTGCTAACAATATGCCTCAGGTTTTCCCGAGGGAACAAAGGGGAAAAGATAGAGATGATCAAAGGATTCAAACCCCCCTCCAAAACAACCTAGTTGATCATGAGGAAAGAGAGGAGATATATGAGTTTGGCCCAGAAATTCACTGTATTGAAGAGACTCCCCCTTTTCCCCACTTGACTCAGTCTGCATATGAAAGATCTTTGATGAACATTCAGATCCATGAGTTAGGGAAGGGAGAAAGAGCTGGTCACACTTCTAATAGATATAATCTCAGGTTGAGAAGGAAGGAAGGAGACTTCGACAACTCAGACCATCCCCTCATAGCAGATAGGCCTACTAAAACTGCAACAGCCACAGCTAAAGAAAAGAAGACTCAGAGCGCTTTGCCAGCAGCCAAAGTGTAACACCCTGTTTCCCCCAGATTGTAAATATAAATGAACTGGCCAAGGACTATGGAAAAACTCATAAGTATGAATATGTGATGTAAATGGACCTGCAGGAAGAGGTCAATGAATGTAAATGATAGTTTGAATTTATTGCAGAACTGATGATAGAGGATGTGTGGAAAAGAGACCACGATGGTGGTGGAGGGCACTTGGAAGAGGGGCATTAACTTCCACCAAGAATTAAATACCGTACTTGGACTCCACTGGCCCGAAGAACCAAAAGCGGCTCGCTAGCCTTGAAATTAATGCCTTGCAGGCCGGAAGGTTGATGGCTTGATGAGGGATGGGGAGGTGAACCGCCTATCCGTAGAGCCATCATGACTGACCGACACAAGGGTAATTGTGCCACACGCAACCTTGCGAGAGGATAAGGCGTATGGTAGAAGCGATTGAAGGGGGCAGACGCGAGGGGAAACTCTGGAGTTCTATGCAGAGTGAGTGATCGCAGAGAGGAGGGGATTGCAACCTTCGCTCCTGGACACTAGCAGACAGAGAGACGCAGGTCTCAGAACATCGTGGTCTTAGCTCGGGGGTGGCTAGTGGTAAATCCATTAGGAGTCACTACGCCTACGGTTGGGTGGAAACGAGCACCCCTCTCAGCAGTTGCTTCCATTGCTGAAATATTTCTGATAAGTGTTTTGCTCATATTGCATTCTGAAAATTAATATGCTGTCTCATATGTCATGGACTTGTGGAATTGTAAATGTTTCCTGTGAAGGAATTGTCTGTACAATAATTTTTAATATGGAGTAGATGTTAGCTCATAGAACCATGAATTTGCCAATGATTTCAGCATGAGAATGTCCGCGTAGTGCTTGATATGAATGAGTTGATATATGCTTAACACGGAGGAAACCGTGCTCGACTTATGTTGATAAATGAATCTAATCATACCCAGCCGTTCTCGGGAAGCTGTCTCCCCTTATCTGCTTCCGGGAATGCCCCGGTAGGAATCTCTTCATAGAGATTTCCTCCTTGGAAAGGTTCACTAAGAACCCAGAACAAGGACTCGAATGCACAGGCCTTATTAACCCTCCACGAGGAGGAACGATTCTATTAAGGTTCCAAGATAGTAATGTCGTGAGGAGTGACAAGTCGACGGATGAGATCTCGTCGGGTGAACCATAGTCGTTCACGACCTTTAGATTGCCGAAAGTAACGCAGACGTTACATACCTTGCCCCTTTGCCCTCTATCATCGTGAGCAACGAGAGATTGGGATCGTAAACCCCAAGACCCAAAAGAACGAATCTGGACCGTTAGATCTCGGTCCAAGTTACTCGTCAGCCGTCGGATCTGGGGAAGTTGCGCAGGGGTAGGCGCGCGAGGAAGTGATCTGAGCCATCAGATATGGAGGAGAAATCTCGTAAATCATTGGATCGGGAAGAGTTGCACGGAGTATAGCCTCTGGAAGGGAAGCATGTAGGAGAAGTGATCTAAACCGTCAGATCTTAGATCATAGTCCCGACAGCCGTCAGATCTCGAGAAGTTGCACTGGAGTTAAACTCTAGTGTGCAGAGGAAGAGTCCTAGCCGTTGATCTCGGAAGGACACGTGTCAACATCCCAGAGAAGTCATCGGGACAATAGGGTCATCGGGGTTTTTGTTGAGTATGATAATCGAGGCCTTGTGGTTCTCGAAATCCCAAGAATGTATCCTAGCCGTTGATCTCGGCAGGACACGTGTCGGCGTTCTGGGAGGCATCAGGATTTCACTCATCAGAGAATTTAGGAGTGTAGAACCGTTGCAATAGGAAATCGCGATCCGCGATTTCCTGATAAGATCTGAGCTGTCCAAACTGCAGGGATACGTGGCAGAGGATCCCGAAGAGTCGGAGATCGGGGAAACAAGGTTCCCGGAGACAAGAGATTCGTGCTCAAGGGAATCGCGATACACGATTCTCCGATACAATCAGGACCGTCCATCATTTGAGGGACGCGTGTCTGTGGATAAAAAATAGTCAGGGTTCGGCATATCGGAGTTTTAGAATACAAAGAACTCTTGCCATACAGAATCACGATCCACGAAACCCCGATGAGTGGGAGCCAGCTGTCAGCGCAGTAGCGGAGGAGGACGGAGCTGTAAGGAGTAGGCGTGTCAAGCATCCGGAGAGAGTCGAAAATTGGGATACTGAGGGTCCCATGGACGTGGGTCTTGTGACATGAGAAACCCCGTAGCCCCGACGGGGATAAGGTAGTGGTCACAGAGTTGGTCATGTGGACCAGGGGCTAAGCCAATGGGGCTAGCATGATCCGAAAGGCGCATCGCGAATCAGGATATTGCGAGTCCCGGGGACATGCGTTTTGTGTCATCACAAGTGCCGAAATCCCGATGGAAGGTTATACGGCAGTGGTCCTATGTTAAGTGGTCACATGGACTATTGTATAGCCTAGAGGGATAATGCGTAAGGAGCGCATCGAAATTTGAAGGATCGCGAGTCATGGGGGTGAATAAGTTTTGGCATTAGAAACCCTGAATCCCGATATTGAACCAGGGATTGGCGTTTCTCTAATGCAGGTTTGTGGGAGATTAACCCAAAATTTTTAAATTATGATAGTGGGTGTGTTACAAAGTGGTATCAGAGCATGGTTACAACACTCGGCCCGACTGGGCTCATGCACCAGTCGCACCAGTCGCGCATAAACCTCGTACGAAACACTCCTATGAGGAGTAACCCCTGACTTAACTATCTTATCCAGGATTAAAAACTTGGAATATGAACACCCGACTGTGTATGCATGTGAAAGA
>ML788676.1:942372-967676 GCA_009831015.1 Picea engelmannii
CGATTTTGTTTACTTCTGTACATGAAATTCATGATTAATAGCTAAGAACATCGAGGACGATGTTCCCTTTTAAGGGGGAGGGAATTGTAACACCCTGTTTCCCCCAGATTATAAATATAAATGAACTGGCCAAGGACTATGGAAAAACTCATAAGTATGAATATGTGATGTAAATGGACCTGCAGGAAGAGGTCAATGAATGTAAATGACAGTTTGAATTTATTGCAGAACTGCTGAGAGAGGATGTGTGGAAAAGAGACCACGATGGTGGTGGAGGGAACCTAGAAGAGGGGCGTTAACTTCCACCAAGAATTAAATACCGTACTTGGACTCCACTGGCCCGGAGAACCAAAAGCGGCTCGCTAGCCCTGAAATTAATGCCTTGCAGGCCGGAAGGTTGATGGCTTGATGAGGGATGGGGAGGTGAACCGCCTATCCGTAGAGCCATAATGACTGACCGGCGCAAAGGTAATCGTGCCACACGCAACCTCGCGAGAGGATAAGGCGTATGGCAGAAGCGATTGAAGGGGGCGGACGTGAGGGGAAACTCTGGAGTTCTATGCAGAGTGAGTGATCGCAGAGAGGAGGGGATTGCAACCTTCGCTCCTGGACACTGGCAGACGGAGAGACGCAGGTCTCAGAACATCATGGTCTTAGCTTGGGGGTGGCTAGTGGTAAATCCATTAGGAGTCACTACGCCTACGGTTGGGTGGAAACGAGAACCCCTCTCAGCAGTTGCTTCCATTGCTGAAATATTTCTGATAAGTGTTTTGCTCATATTGCATTCTGAAAATTAATATGCTGTCTCATATGTCATGGACTTGTGGAATTGTAAATGTTTCTTGTGAAGGAATTGTCTGTACAATAATTGTTAATATGGAGTAGATGTTAGCTCATAGAACCATGAATTTGTCAATGATTTCAGCATGAGAATGTCCACGTAGTGCTTGATATGAATGAGTTGATATATGCTTAACATGGAGGAAACCGTGCTCGACTTATGTTGATAAATGAATCTAATCATACCCAGCCGTTCTCGGGAAGCTGTCTCCCCTTATCTGCTTCCGGGAATGCCCCGGTAGGAATCTCTTCATAGAGATTTCCTCCTTGGAAAGGTTCACTAAGAACCCAGAACAAGGACTCGAATGCACAGGCCTTATTAACCCTGCACGAGGAGGAACGATTCTATTAAGGTTCCAAGATAGTAATGTCATGAGGAGTGACAAGTCGACGGATGAGATCTCGTCGGGTGAACCATAGTCATTCACGACCTTTAGATTGCCGAAAGTAATGCAGGCGTTACATACCTTGCCCCTTTTCCCTCTATCATCATGAGCAACGAGAGATTGGGATCGTAAACCCCAAGAACCAAAAGAACGAATCTGGACCGTTAGATCTCGGTCCAAGTTACCCGTCAGCCGTCAGATCTGGGGAAGTTGCGCAGGGGTAGGCGCGCGAGGAAGTGATCTGAGCCATCAGATATGGAGGAGAAATCCCGTAAATCGTTGGATCGGGAAGAGTTGCACGGAGTATAGCCTCTGGAAGGGAAGCGTGTAGGAGAAGTGATTTGAACCATCAGATCTTAGATCATAGTCCCGACAGCCGTCAGATCTCGAGAAGTTGCACCGGAGTTAAACTCTAGTGTGCAAAGGAAGAGTCCTAGCCGTTGATCTCGGAAGGACACGTGTCAACATCCCAAAGAAGTCATCGTGACAATAGGGTCATCGGGGTTTTTGTTGAGTTTGATAATCGAGGCCTTGTGGTTCTCGAAATCCCGAGAATGTATCCTAGCTGTTGATCTCGGCAGGACACATGTCGGCGTTCTGGGAGGCATCGGGATTTCACTCATCGAAGAATTTAGGAGTGTAGAACTGTTGCAATAGGAAATCACGATCCGCGATTTCCCAATAATATCTGAGCCGTCCAAACCGCAGGGATACGTGGCAGAGGATCCCGAAGAGTCGGAGATCAGGGAAACAAGGTTCCCGGAGACAAGAGATTCGTGCTCAAGGGAATCGCGATATGCGATTCTCCGATACAATTAGGACCGTCCATCATTTGAGGGACGCGTGTCTGTGGATAAAAAATAGTCGGGGTTCGACATATCGAAGTTTTAGAATACAAAGAACTCTTGCCATACGGAATCGCGATCCGCGAAACCCCGATGAGTGGGAGCCAGCTGTCAGCGCAGTAGCGGAGGATGACGGAGCTGTAAGGAGGATGCGTGTCAAGCTTCCGGAGAGAGTCGAAAATCGGGATACTGCGGGTCCCGTGGACGTGGGTCTTGTGACATGAGAAACCCCGTAGCCCCGATGGGGATAAGGTAGTGGTCACGGAGTTGGACATGTGGACCAGGGTCTAAGCCAGTGGGGCTAGCGTGATCCGAAAGGCGCGTCGCGAATCGGGAAATTGCGAGTCCCGGGGACATGCGTTTTGTGTCATCACAAGTGCCGAAATCCCGATGGAAGGTTATATGGCGGTGGTCCTATGGTAAGTGGTCACATGGACTATTGTATAGCCTAGAGGGCTAATGCGTAAGGAGCGCATCGGAATTCGGAGGATCGCGAGTCATGGGGGTGAATAAGTTTTGGCATTAGAAACCCCGAATCCTGATATTGAACTAGGGATTGGCGTTTCTCTAATGCAGGTTTGTGGGAGATTAACCCAAAATTTTTAAATTATGATAGTGGGTGTGTTACACAAAGAGCCTGTCACTGAGGTAAGAGAAGATCCTAAACCTGCCCCCTCTTTCAATTTTGAGCATGAGATTCAGAAGATTAGGATTCCTGTACCTCTCTCTGAGCTAGTTAAAAATGAAGACTTCAAGAGGTCCCTTTCCAAGTTGCTACAATCTGAATCCCCCTAGCCTCCCTCTGACTCAATAAACCTTCAATATGAAAATCCTGCAGTCGTTTAGGGCCCATGGTAGAAGATAGAGATGATTCATCCCCTCCCTTCTACACATCCCTAAATATACATGATAAAGTGCTGCATAACTGCCTCATGGACTCTGGGGCTTCCCATAACCTTATGCCCAAAATAGTAATGGAAGAGATAAGATTCGAGGTGACCCGGGCCTATCACGATTTATACTCTTTTGATTCAAGGAGGGTGCAATGTCTGGGAGTCATCAAGGACCTGGTGGTTTCTCTGTTTCAAGTTCCCATGAAGAGCGTGGTCATGGACATTGTGGTAGCTGATGTTCCTCCCAAGTTCGGCATGCTGTTGTCAAGGTCTTGGATTAAAATACTTGGAGGGACATTACAGATGGACCTCACATATGCCACTATTCCGGTCTTTGGAGGAGAGCACAGGAGGTTGTACAGAGAGGCCCAACTAGCCTATATTGTCAGTGATGAAGCAAACCCCACTAACCACCCCATCTTTGCACTTGATACCGACTTAGGGACTAGTTTGTTACAGATCACTAGAACTCCTGAGGTCCCTTTACAGATAAGAAAGCAGCCTATTATTGGTCAACAAATACCCCCTCCAATCACCTCTGTCTGGAAGATGTTCTTCGACGGGGCTTCCTCTAGTATGGGTGCTGGCGCTAGAGTAATTTTCATATCTCCCTACCAAGAGACTATATCCCTGTCATACAAGCTGGAATTTGAAACTACCAATAATGTGGCGGAATACGAAGCTCTTGTTCTGGGTATGAGGGATGCAAAGGGATTAGGAATTGAAGAGATGTCCATGTTCGGAGATGTAGAATTGATAATCCAACAGGTCAGGAATGTTTATCAGGCTAAGCATCCTCGGCTCGGGAGTTACAAGAATGAGGTATGCGACCTGATTGATAATTTTTTCTCAGCTTTCAACATTACTTTTGTCCCAAGGGAAGAAAATACCTCGGCCGATTCCTTAGCCGCTTCGGCTAGTCTATTCAAGGCCTCTCTACCACTGAAGATCCATGGTGAGGTCGAAATAATATATAGACCATCCATCCCAGACAATGTAAATCACTGGGAGGTATTTGAGGACGACATTGAAATCAGAAATTTTCTTGAGACTGTCGATGAGTTTTCGACACTACACATTGATCAAGATCCCGACCCGGAGGGTGAACTTCACCTTGAAGTGTTTGCAAATAAAATTTCCAATCACCAGATTATTCATCTGCCTAGCAATCACATTCCAAGGGGATTGGTCCCTTTAGAAAGGCTATTTGACAAGAATGATGTGGCAGTAAAGGATAGTGTTTCAAGTAAAGATGCTGATATAGCCGAATGCAACATCGGCACGCAGGAGGAGCGTAAGTTTGTCAAATTATCAAGCAGCTCGACCAATGAATAGAGGGCGAAATATGCTAGGCTATTAAAAGAATTCGCTGATGTGTTTGCATGGACCTACAAAGACCTCAAAACTTATGACACATCTGTCATTGAACAAAAGATTCCACTGAAAGAAGAGGCTAAGCCATTAAGGCAGAAGATGAGGCAGATAAATCCCATGTTATTACCTGTCATGGAGAAAGAAGTCAAGAAATTGTTAGATGCCCAAATCATTGTCCCCTTGAGGTATTCCAAGTGGATAGCTAATTTGGTCCTAGTAAGGAAGAAAAGTGGAGAAATCAGACTCTGTGTTGATTTCAGGAACCTGAACAGAAGCTCAAGGATAGACAATTATCCCTTACCCAACATGGAACACATATTGCAGAAGGTAATTGGTGCATCTAGGATATCCATGATTGACGGGTTTTCTGGTTATAATCAAATATCAGTCATGGCTGAGGATAGAGAAAAAATGGCCTTCACCACTCCTTGGGGCACATTCATGTATGCCAAAATGCCTTTCGGGTTGATGAACGCAGGGGCAACATTTTAGCGAGCCATGGACATAGCCTTTATCGGGGAGAAATATAAGTTTGTGGTGATCTACCTGGATGATATAAMAATMTTCTCCAGGTYCCCTTGMGGTATTCYAAGTGGATAGMTAATTTGGTCCTAGTAAGGAAGAAAAGTGGAGAAATCAGACTCTGTGTTGATTTCAGGAACCTGAACAGAAGCTCAAGGAAAGACAATTATCCCTTACCCAACATGGAACACATATTGCAGAAGGTAATTGGTGCATCTAGGATATCCATGATTGACGGGTTTTCTGGTTATAATCAAATATCAGTCATGCCTGAGGATAGAGAAAAAATGGCCTTCACCACTCCTTGGGGCACATTCATGTATGCCAAAATGCCTTTCGGGTTGATGAACGCAGGGGCAACATTTTAGCGAGCCATGGACATAGCCTTTATCGGGGAGAAATATAAGTTTGTGGTGATCTACCTGGATGATATAAMAATMTTCTCCAGGTCCCCTTGAGGTATTCCAAGTGGATAGCTAATTTGGTCCTAGTAAGGAAGAAAAGTGGAGAAATCAGACTCTGTGTTGATTTCAGGAACCTGAACAGAAGCTCAAGGAAAGACAATTATCCCTTACCCAACATGGAACACATATTGGAGAAGGTAATTGGTGCATCTAGGATATCCATGATTGACGGGTTTTCTGGTTATAATCAAATATCAGTCATGCCTGAGGATAGAGAAAAAATGGCCTTCACCACTCCTTGGGGCACATTCATGTATGCCAAAATGCCTTTCGGGTTGATGAACGCAGGGGCAACATTTTAGCGAGCCATGGACATAGCCTTTATCGGGGAGAAATATAAGTTTGTGGTGATCTACCTGGATGATATAACAATCTTCTCCAGGTCTGACAGAGAACACTGCAGCCATCTGAGGAAATTTTTTCTGAAATGTCGAAGGTTTGGCATATCCTTAAATCCCAGAAAATCTTTGTTTGCTATGAAAGAAGGGAAGCTATTAGGCCACATAGTATCGGAAGGAGGAGTAAGGATCGATCCTAGCAGGGTTGAAGCGATTCAAACCCTGTCGCTTCCTAGATCCAAAAAGGAAGTTCAGGCCTTCTTAGGGAAGGTTAATTTCTTGAGGAGATTTGTCTCAAATTTTGCTGAGTTGGTAAAAAATATCACAACCATGCTCAGAAAAGGAAATGAAGTAAAATGGACTGATGAACCTAGGGAATCTTTCATCCAAATAAAAAGAGCATTGACTGAGGCACCTGTTCTGATCAGTCCAGACTATTCCAAGGAGTTCCTGATTTTCTCTTTTGCCTCTTTTGATACAGTAGCAGCAGTTTTGCTACAGAGAAATGAGGAAGGACGAGAACAACCCATTTCCTTCTTCAGCAAGGCATTGACAGATGCAGAAACCAGGTATGAAATCATGGAAAAACAGGCTTATGCCTTAGTAAAGGCCCTCAAAGTCTTCAGGATGTATGTCCTGCACTCAAAGGTGATAGCGTATGTTCCTTCAACTTCTGTGAAGGACATCCTTGTACAGCCTGACATGGATGGGAAAAGAGGGAAGTGGATTTCCAAGATCCTAGAATTTGATCTGGATATTAAGCCCACCAAGTTGATAAAAGGACAAGGTTTAGCCAAGTTGCTGGCTGAGTCCAATTGCAAAGCCCTGGGGATCAACCACATCAACTCCTTCTCAAAGTTACAACAAACTAAGTCATCCAATAAGAATTCTCAGGGTGCCTTATCACTAACAACATGCCCTTGGTACAAGAATATCTTGTATTTTCTGCAGAAGTTGAAGCCCCCCGATGGAATGGGAAAAAGCAAAGCAAGGGCTCTAAAGCTCAAAGCGGTTAGATATTGCCTCATTGACCAAATCTTGTACTGGAGAGACCCTCTAGGGGTGTTTCTGAGATGCCTGGACCCACAGGAGGCCCAAAAGGTTATGTCTGATTTTTATAGCGACCTTTGTGGAGGTCATCATTTCTAGAAAACCACGGCTCACAAGATACTCCAGGCTGGGTATTACTGGCCCACTTTATTCCCCGATGTTTGCAAGGAGATTAGAGATTGCGTCAAATGCCAAAAGTTCTCAGGAAGACAACAACTCAAATCGCTGCCATTAAAACCCATAGTAGCTGCGGCACCTTTTCAATAGTGGGGGTTTGACTTCATCGGAGAAATTCATCCTCCCTCAAGTGGTCAGCACAGATGGATCCTGACTGCAACAGATTATTTCACCAAGTGGATAGAAGTTGTCCCCACCAGGAGCACATCGCACAAAGTAATTATCAGCTTCTTGGAGGATATCATAGCCTGATTTGGCTCTCCCAGCAGGATCGTCACCGATAATGCTACTTCTTTCAAATCTGAACCTCTAATTAAGTTCTGTGAGCAGTTCCAGATCTCGCTAATTCACTCCACCCCCTACTACCCCTAGGGCAATGGTTTAGCGGAATCCTGCAACAAAAGCCTGATAAAGATCATCAAAAGATTGTTATAGGACAACAAAAGAGCCTGGGATTCAAAGTTGAAGTTTGCTCTATGGGCCGATCGTGTCACAATGAAGAAGTATTTGGGCACTTCACTGTTTCAACTAGTCTACGGAGCAGAGGCGGTTTTTCCTACTCAGCTTGCCTTACCTGTGGCGAAGTTCTTTCAATACTACGAAGGAGAACCAGATCATATGATCAGAAGAATTCATCAGATAGTGGAAGTGCAGCAGATCAGAGAACATGTGAGAGATGCAGCTTATAGTCATCAACAAAAGATCAAGCAGTATTTTGACAGAAAGGTCAAGAAAAAGGAGTTCGAGGTCGGGGACTTGGTATTTAAGTGGGACGCACCCAGACAGAATAAAGGAAAGCACAACAAATTCGATGCCCTCTGGATTGGCCCCTTTAAAATCTCTGAGATTTTCTCTAACAACACCTATGGGTTGCAGGATCTAGAAGGAGAAGAGGTTTTCAACAGCCCAGTAAATGGCCATTTCCTGAAAAAATGTTTTATTTGAGCCTTAGACGGCTCCTCTGTTTGTAAATATTGTCTTTTAGTTATTTTTTTTGTTTCTTTTTGTATGTTTTCGGCCTAATAAGTGACTCCATAGCCCAATAGCAAGGCACTAAAGCTGTGGAAGGAGTTCTTAGAGCATCGCAGGGATGACTCTATCCCCCATGGAGCCCAATGTTAGCGATATTTCTTGTCTTTGGATTAGGCGTACCTAGGTCTGCAGTTTGCGCGGGAAGCACCTGAGCATATCACGAGAGAATCCCATTTTGTAGCAACGAGTCAAGCAAGTGAGCGGGCAAAGTTTTGTCTTCAGCAGTCGAGAACCATCCTCAAAGAAAATCGACAGTCAAAATCTTATAGAGGAGATCGAAGAAATCCCATCAGCCATTAGATCTCGAGAAGTTGCGCCGGGGTTAAGCCCTAGTGTGCAGAGGAGGATTCGGGGTTCAGTTCATCGGATTCGTAGGAATCGTGATTCGCAATTTCCCGACTGGATCAGAACCGTCCATCAATAGGGACACATGGCGAGAGATCCCGCAGAGTCGGGGATCAGGGAACTGAAAGTCCCGTGCACATGACAACGGGAATCACGATATCCCGATACGCAATTTCCTGATAGAGTCAGGACCGTAGTGGGGGATAGGTGTCGGAAGGTCAATCCTTGTAGGGAGACAACGCCAAGTGGCATTGGAATATCGCAAACTCGGAGGTTCGTGAGTTGGAGCCGCAAATATTTTCATCCAGAGTTGCGAGATTGCGAGAAGCGATATCTCGGAAATCGCTGGTTAGCGTGTGGGACCACAAGAGCCAGTGGAATACAGGTGGCAAGTTTTCGTGATGGGGAACGGATCGTTGACAGGTCAACGAACATGAGTCATTGGGGATAGGAGAATCGCGAGTCCAGAGGATGCGTGCACATTAACGTCGCAAACCCCGAAACCCCGATGGAAAACTATATGGCTGCGGTCATATGGTGGCAGGTCACATGGACCATTGTATAGCTCGGATGGGATAGCACATAAGGTGCATCAGAGAATCGGATATTGGGGAAACAATTTACACAGGGTCATAGCCCATGGTTACTGGGGAAAGAAAAGAGCTGCACGAAAGAGGCCAAAGGCATCGGATTTCAGTCACAGGGAGGCCCGTCACAACCTCCAGTTGTCATCGGACCCGACCTCGATTCTGATCTTCGCTTGGAGTAAATGAAAGCAGGAAGGGGTGGTTGAAACCTCTCTTTATTCATTAAGTGTGAAGTATGGAGAGTCTGGTAAGCGGTCTGCTCGAGAGGGTCCTGTGTACCCATTCTTTCAGAAAATCCATGCCGAGTCCTCGACTAGACGGAGGAGGTTTGCACACACTAATTCTGCATTTACTGATTCAACTACTCCCCCTGCGGGAGCCATGCGCAGTTAAGGTGGTGTCTGACAAAGAATATCAGTATGAGTTCGACTGAAGGGACACCAAGCCTTGGGCGACTGGGCACGCCTCTACTAGGCGTTCTTCTCTGAGTATATAGACTCAGTCTTTGTATTTTGTAAGCATCGATGGTTGAGCAAAGCTCCCGGTTGTGAAGTTCTAATGAAGCACTGTTACCTCTGGTTATGTATGAACTCTTGAGACTTCTTGCCTTATGGATTCTAGTTTCTTTCATATCTCTGTTTAAACTGTGTTAGAGCAGCTCGAAATTGGAGAATCCAGTCGAGTTGTAGCTGTCATAGGATGATGTAGAATTTGATCACTGTGACCGTTGCATTATCTATAATCAGTCTTTGTGATTTTCTTAACGCTGAACGACTTGGAATTGGAGAATCTAGTCAAGTCCCTTTATTAGTACCTCGAAGCCCTGAACCCGAGGATCCAGAGTTTGGGGTTTTTCTTCTACAAATTGCCGAAATCCTGTTGCCTGAAGTAGTTTGTTCACTCTTCTTATCAAGTCTTCCACCTGTTCATCCTTTAATCAACTCACTTGCTGAAATTAGGATTCCAGACCTCCTTTGTTCTTTACATACCCGACCCAGTCTTTGAGTTAGAGTGACATCTCCCCGAGTCTCTGTCCATTCGATCACCCATAAAAAACCACTGTGACATAAAACTGATGGGCATCGGGCTCTGCTCCTGCTAGCAATCCAGGAGTGACTTCCATCGCCAAAAAAACCCATACAAGGTATCATGGTTACAAAAAGGACATCAAGTAATGGTAAGTCAACAATGCCAAGTTGAATTTAAAATAGGAGGTTATAGGGATGAAATATTATGTGATGTAATTCCTATGGATGTTTGTCATATTTTATTGGGGATACCATAAAAGTTTGATAGAAAAATTATTCATGATGGGAGGAAGAATACTTATACCCTAGAAAATAATGGTAGAACACATATGTTAATACCAATAGAAGACAAAGAGAAAAAGAGGGAAGATAGTTCAAGTATACTTCTCATGAGTGAGAAGGAACTCTTGAATGAAGTCAATAAAGAAAAAGAAATACAATTTGATGTAGTGAGGAAGCCTAGAGTTATCCTTACAAATACTTATGTGGAAGATTTGCTTGAATAAATCTAGGAACTGTTAGAAAACTTTGTTGACATAGTAGTGGATGATATATCACACTCATTACCACCCATTAGGAGTATAATCCATCATATTGACCTTATTCCATGAGCTAGTTTACCAAACAAAGAAGCTTATAGGTTGACACCTAGAGAGAATGAGGAAGTCAAAAATCAAGTCCAAGAGTTGTTGGATAAAGGTTTATTCAGGGAAATCCTAAGCCCATGCACAGTACTAATTGTGTTAAGTCCAAAGAAAGATGGAGGATGAAGAATGTGTATATATTCCATAACCATCAACAAGATAACTATTAGGTATAGATTCCCTTTACCAAGGATGGATGATTTGATGGATTGTTTGAGTGGATCAAGATATTTTTCCAAGATAGACTTGAAGAGTGGATATCATCAAATAAGAATGAGAGAGGGAGATGACTGGAAAACAACATTCAAGACAAATGAAGAATTGTTTGAATGGATGGTCATGCCATTTGGGTTGACAAATGCACCAAGAACATTTATGATATTAATGAATCGAGTATTGAAATGCTTCATATGAAAATTTTCCATATTATATATGGATGACATACTAATCTTCAGTAAGACAGAGGGAGAACACTTAAGACATTTGACATCAGTGATGGAAAAGTTGCAACAAGAGAAATTGTTGATAAATTTGAAGAAAAACTCTTTTATGAAGAAGGAACTCATATACTTGGGTTTTGTGATCTCTTCAAATGAATTGAAGATGGATCCAGAAAAGGTGAGAGCAATCAGATGATGGCCATCACCAAGCAACATATTTGAGATAAGAAGTTTTCATGGGTTAGAGATTTTTTATAGAAAGTTTATCAGAAATTTCAATGGTATATGTACACCCATGTTGGACACTGTGAAGAAGAAACACAAGTCCTTGAGTTGGATAGAGGAAGATGAAAAAAGTTTCAAAGTGTTGAAGGAGAAAATCATAGAACAACCAATTATGGTCTTACCAGATTTTGGAAAAACATTTCAAGTAAGATGTGATGCAAGTGGATTAGCTATTGGAGCAGTATTGAGTCAGGATAATAGGCCAGTTTGTTATTTCAGTGAGAAGCTGAATGAAACCAAGAAGAAATATTCCACATATGACAAATAATTTTATGCATTGATTCAAGCTTTGAAGAAGTGGAGACACTATCTAATTCCTAAATAAATTGTCTTGAACAATGATAATCAAACTTTGCAATTTATTACTAGGCAAGAAAAGTTGAATCAGAGACATGTTAAATGGGTAGAATTTATGTAGAATTTTAATTTTTTTATTAAACATATTGCTAGAACTGCTAACAAAGTTGAGATGCTTTGAGAAGGAGGAGTTTAATCGTACATGAATTCCAAGTGGAGACCTTAGGGTTTAAACACCTCAAGGAGATGTATAGAGAAGATTCACATTTTAAGGAAGCTTATGAGGCATGCAAGAATCCTTTGTTGGGAGATAGAAGCCAATGGACTGAACATTTGATCCATGATGGATTATTGTTCAAGGGAAGCCAACTGTGCATACCAAGATGCTCAATGAGAGATAACCTGCTGAAAGAGAAACACAATGGAGGTTTAGCTTGACATTTTGGTCATGATAAGACATTTTCACAACTGAGTAATTCGTATTATTGGCTGAGCATGAGGGAAAAGGTGAAAAAGTTTGTAAACAAATGCAAAATTTGTCAGTATGAAAAAGGAAGACAACAAAACATTGGTTTGTATCAGGCATTACTAATTCCATATAGGCCATGGGATACAATCAATATGGATTTTGTTTTGGGATTCCCTAGAACTCAGAAAGGGAGCGATTACATATTTTTTGTGGTGGATAGAGTTTCAAAAATGGCACATTTCATACCATGCCAGAAGACAAATGATGCTACACAAATAGCTAATTTGTTTTTTAGAGAAGTAGTGAGACTACATGGATTGCCTAGGAGCATAGTCTCAGACAGGGACACCAAATTTGTAGGACACTTTTGGAGGACTCTATGGAAGAGGCTGGGGACAAACTTTTCCTTTAGTTCAACATATCACCCTTAGACAGATGGATAGACTAAAGTATTAAACAATATTCTAGGAAACTTTTTAAGAAGTTTAGTCACTGAGCAAGGTCGTCAATGGGATCAGATTCTAGCACAAGCAGAATTTTCATTCAACAATTCAGTGAACAGGACCACAGGGAAAAGTCCATTTGAAATTGTGTATGATATACAACCAAGAGGGATTATAGAGTTGAGAGATCTTAATCAGGATGAGTTCAGAAGTGATGGAGTAGAGGATTTTGCAACAGAAACTCAACAAATCCATGATAGAGTCAAATAAAAGCTACATGAAAACAACCAGAAATATAAGAACAGATTTGATCAAAAGAGTAGAGAAGTTCAATTCAAAGTTGGAGATGAAGTTTTATCTCATTTGAGAAAAGAGATGTTTCCAAGGGGAACATATAACAATTTGAAGATGAATAATATAGGACCATGCAAGATTCTCAAAAAAGTCGCAGCCAATGCTTATGAAATTGAGTTTCCAGACAATGTTGGGATATCCCCGATATTCAATGTTGCAGACTTGTGCCCTTACAGGAGAGATGAGGTAGGAGAATCATATGATGAGAAGGAATTTCAGTGGGAAGAACAATTTCCCACAATAGACAAACCTCAGATGGAGAAAATCATTGAACAAAGAGATGGAAAGAAGACTAGGAGGAAGACATATCCTGAATACTTAGTGAAGTGGAAATATCATCCAGTGGAAGATTCAAGTTGGGTCACATAACCTGATATTTTGAAGCATGGAAAAATAATGCAGGAGATCATGGACAAGAGTCCATGAAAATTTTAACTAGAGGAGTATGATGCAGGAGCATCTCCTTCAAAGTCAAAGATGCAAGCGTGGATGTAAACATATGACATCTCAGCATGAAAAAGTTTCAAATCAACATTTAACTTAGAAATAAATCAAGTTGTTGAGATATTTTGGAAACAACATTTTTAAATATGTCATGTTTGTAAAGTCATATAGGATTGTAAGGAGTTGCAAATATAGAGTGTTGACTCTTATCTGGCAGTTATTGTTAGTTATTGTAATAAGAAAAAGTAGGTAACTGCTAAGAGTTGATAGGATAGGTTGCAGACATGACGAGAGAGCTCGTGGAGCCAATCCTTAGATAGTTTGTTGTTAGATTGTAAAATAGGATGAGATAGGGAGATAGAGATCAGTAGAGAAGAATAGAGTATAAGAAAGACGTAGTGGAGAACTGCAATATTATGTAATTTTTTTCATGAATGAATAGAACAGACAAAATGTTCCCAAATATTGGACTGTGTTCATTTTAATGTGTGATTGAATGAATGTTACATTCTATGTATGTCGTTTGTCTCATTTTGTTCATGTATGATTGTTCGAGAAGTTGATTGTATGAGTTCGTGACGAAACTGGATAAGTTTCAATTGTTTCTCTTCTGAAACTCGTATGCAAGGTGTGCATCTCAAACACAAGGAGTGCGTCGATTGAGTCTCAGATTGACTCAAAGGAGTTCAAAGAGAAAAAAGGAAACTTATACCAGGTGCAAGGAGTGCACAGTGTCAAGACGTGACCAAGCGTCGAAGAAACAGAACATAGGAATGCCAAGTGGGCGAGAAGATTTTCTTTTATATAAATCCTTAGATCTGAGTTATCGAAATCCTTGAATGCAAGGAGTGTGTGGGAAATAAAAATCCTTTAAGGATTAAGCTCAAAAGGGATAGAACTTTTCATAAGTGTTGACGAGATCAAAGGGTCAGACGCGTAGGGGGATCAAAGGTCAGAACCTTTGAAGATTGAGAAATATTCTAATTTAGAAGAGATCAGAAGCTCAGGAGGAGGAGCGATAGTGGCTGTTGGATCACAGTGTAAGAGATCAATAATCGTTTGATCAGAGCAAGGTGCATAAGCCTTAGCGCTTCACACACTCAGGAGAGAGGACTCACCAAGGTTTGAGAACTGAGATTTTTAAAGCCCGAAGAGCCGGAAATCCAAAGTGAATCATAACCATTCGATCAACTGAAGAAGATCTGAGCCGTAAGAATGTCCGAAGTAAATCTTAGGCGTCAAATCACCCGAAGTGAATCTGAGCCATCAAAGATTGGGAGAGACATGGCGTAGATATGTGAGCTCCAGATAAAGACTCGTAGAAATTATTGAATGTCAGATCAAGGGAGACGTGGCATAAATCTGTGGACTCCATATAAAGAGCTAAAGTGATCCTCAATCGTCATATCAATTGGACACACGACAGAATTTTGCATACTTCGAGGGGATAGAAAGTTGAGAATTAATAACTCCAAAGTCTGAAGATGCAAAGTGATTGCAATCATTGATCCTAGGAGGATACATTTCAGTGGATTATAGCATTCGAATAAAAGCCAGTGGGAAAAAAGGGTGAAGTTTGAGATTTGAGATCTCAGAAGTTTAAAGACTCAAAGGAGATCTCGACTGTTAATCGAGAGAGGGTCACAGGACCGTTGATCTGAGTTGAAAGGTCAAACACCTAAAGTAGAAGAAGGATCATTGATTGAGAAGGACATGTTTCCATAGATCGCCAGCTCCAGAATATTGAAGTACGAAAGAAAGCAGGGTTTGAGATTTCAAAACCCTGAAGTCTAGAATCACGAATAGATCCCATCCGTTGATCTAGGAGGGGTAGATTTGGTCTGTGGATTGGGAAAGGGCAGATCTGAATCATCAATATCGGGAGATCGATGGTCCCATATCATTGTGGGGAAAATATTTGCGCGGACTTTAAAACGTTGAGGGCGGGCCGCAATCCCGACCGTGGTTTTGGAAAGAGGACACATTGAGGCTAGAGGAGAATTGTGGGTCGAAAATTAGTTTGATTCAAACCGCATTTGGCAGCGCCTGCAATCACATGGTCATGTGAGGTCGCCACCCAAGGTCACATCAAGAGGGGGATTATTAGAAAAGGAGATAATTCTTTGTACTTTGATATTTCATAGGAGAGTGAAAGGGGAGGTTGTAGGTACCATAAGATCTGGACCAAGAAGCCGAAAGGGCCTGTGTTTAGACAGAGAACGATACCATTAAGGTTTCATAGGGTCATTTGACTCAATAATCGAAGATTATTGACCAGGAGGTTGTGTATCCCTACGGGTGAGTAGGGGGGTTGCATCATTTTGTTTTCATTATGTGATATTTTCAGTTTCAAATAAAGAGCGAAGGTGCTCTTAGGCATACATGTTTCCTGGACAATGATGACGATGGATAAGGCCACTGGTCTACAAGTTCTTGGCAACTCGCAGGAAGCATGCCATCCCCCATGGAGCCAAATGTTAGCAAATAAATTTGCAGTATCAAATTTGGTCATTTCACAACACCGATGAATCAGGATATTTCGTAGCACATCTTGATTGCATCTTCCCTCATTACCATTATTGCATTTATGAAGCTGGTGTCAATTGACCTCATTGTTTTCGCATCCATGTTTTAAAAAGAAATAATTCAGATTTTTTCATTAAATATGTCTAACTGTTTTATCAAAGATTTGAATTCTACTTCTAGTTCGGATAGGCACTGCAGAATCTGCTACAGATTGACTTGAAGAGGGAAATTGGAGATGATGACGATCCATTTTTTATGGTGATTAGTTTTTGCAAACTTGAAATGTTAAGGAAATATTCTAATTGCACCTACTAGAGGCATATACAATCTCATAATCCATCAACTAAGAATTTTTGTGTTTTTGAAGATTTTTTGCATCACACAGAAAACCACAGAGATATCGTAGTGCTTGGTGCTACATAATCGTCTACATAGACTGTTCTGTAGTTGCGCTACCAAAGGCGCTACAGAATCACCTAGCCAGAAATAGAAAAGGTGTTGCGGAGTCACCTATCCAGACACATAAAATGCGCTACGAAATCACCTAGCCAGACAAAGAAAAGGCGCTACAAAATCTGTAGAACAGTTTTATAGGAGGGCGTTACGGAATTTCCTGTAGCGGATACTGTTACAATTTGATCATAAAACCAAAATAGAAAATTGGGTTTCTCTGAAAATTATTTTTGAGGAATATGATACCCCTATTGACTTGCTGACCAAATTTCAGCCTGACCCAATTTGGAATTTTAGAGAAACAATTAAAACACCAGTGCACTGCGAAATGTGCTGCAAATTCTCTATTTTGCATAGCTGATTGGATATTTGCCCTGTTGGGAGGTTGTTAGTTGTCAAGGAGAGTTCGAATGAATTCTCATGGATCAATTATATTTCAAGGTACACCTACACCTAAGTTTTATCTCCATTAAATACCTCATGCAGTGAGGTGGAAACAATTTATTAATGACTTCCAACAATTTCATGAAAATTAGCAGTTTGTTGGATTTTTGTCTCTTTGACTGTTGCCACCTATCTCCAAGGCTTAGAATCCAATGAAAGAGATCGGATTCGACCTCCTAAGGATATTTGGATTCTATTTTATATTTAAGAGAGGAGGATCTCTTGGAGAGGGGTTGGATTCATGATCCAAGAGAGGAGAGAGCTAGAGGAGCAATTTAGTTGCTCTATTGTAAGCCCGAGGGCCTATTGTAATTAGCATTTCTGCCATTAGAGATTCATGAGAGTTTCTTATCAGACTTTGTGTTCTTTTTTATCATTTTATATTGTCATCTTGCTTGAATGGAATTGCAGGCATTGAATATCAATGGTTGTTCATGAGGAAGGAGATTCATGAGCTACAAATGATTTGTAGTAATTGCCTACTTTCATGATCTCTGTTCTAGTTATCTTTTAAGTCATTTTTGCAAAGAGGATATTTTATTGATGATATTCTTCTTTTTGTTGTCTTTATTATACCTCCATCCATCAATTATATCCCTTTTGGTCTGGTCTGAGATTGAGTTCCTTTGATCTATAGGATGTGTTGACTCCATGCCCAATGGAATGCTTCTACTGACAGTTTGTTTCGCTCTACCTTTCTTGCTCTTCCTTGTTGATCCACCCTTTTAAAATTGATTTAATTTTTCAGGCTCGAATGGTTGATGTAAAAGACCTTTTTAGTGATGTTAATGAAAAAGAGCCTACTCTGGTTTTGATGTATCTGATCTGATGAAATCTTGTTTAATGGAAGTTAGCTTTGTTTTTCCCATCTTAATCTCTCTCACTTTGAAATTTTACTGTCATTGAAGGATTCAAATGATGTTTTGTATCTATATGAAAATGGATGTTTGATTGTTATACTGTTATATCTTTCTCAGAGTTTTGTTTGCTTGGATTTAAGAAGTTCTTGTATCTGAAGCATTTCTCTTCTTTGTCTATGGGCATAACGTGAAGCTAGTGGTAGATTCATTTCATTTTCTTACTAAGTCTTCCTCCTATCCACGCTAATCCTCAAAACCCCGACCTAAGTTAAAAAAATACCTCTTTTGCTGATGAACTTCATCCAGAATTTCCCATGTTTTGACATTGTTGAACTAAGTTATATCCATTTGACACCACATTTAAGACTTATCTCATAAAAATTTTAATGGGTACTGTGCTTATCGTCTAGCAGTCTGAGGGTGATTCTCAGTGCTAACATGGTGCATTCACCTTACTTTAGATTAGGACAACAAAGTAGTAATGGCCCACGTGGGATAGGCATAGAGTAGGGTCTAAGGGTGAATTGAAGGCGGTTAATACTTAGCATGCTTTTAGATCCAACGACCTATAATCCCCTTATTGTAGCATTCAATGTTGCGTAGCAGGCTGGATATTGCTCGCCTAGACTTAAGGCTCCTCGTGTAATCCTGCATTCGACCAATCATACACTCGACATCATTCAAACACAAGGATTGGAACATTATGAGATTTATGATGCCCATATGTCCGACACAGGAAAAATCGGGAGGGAGTTCAGAGATTTGAAGGTGGAATGTGTAGGGACTAATCATAATTCGTAGTCTAAACATTCTATGTTTTGGATTTTTTTCGGGGAAATACGGCCATAAATTGTTGTATATGCATATTTGAGTGGTTAATTTTGTGTAATGCAAGCGTCCCAAGGGGTTTTCAACACATTTAATCAATTTCTTCATTCCGAAATGCAATTTAAACAATAGAAAATTGTGATTTAGCGCAGATTTATGTCGTCGAATTCCAATGAAAAAGACAAAATCGTAAAACAGTTAGACAATGCCCTAATCATAATACCTCGAGGCACAAATCCTTTTAAAAGGGTCGCAAAATTCTTAAGATGCACTATGCTAACCCTCTGGTGATCTCCTCGATCCACTCTCTGCTTTCCTGGTGGTCGGGCTGCAACATGGATATTTGGGCGAGGGTTAATTCTAGTGGTAACAATTTGTTCTTCCTGCTCGTTCTCATGGCTTGGGGAGGTTTGGGAAAACATGGCCATCATCATGGAAAGAGGCTCCTGATTCTGTGAGCTCAACAAGAATAAACGAAAGCACTAGAGGCCTTTTGTGCTCATACTCCTCCTGCGATAAGAGGGGAGCTAGAGATGGCTGAAGCAAACGTTCGACTAGATAGAACATTGACTCCTAAAGATGACATCGATGTAGAAATAACACAATGGATCCTGGACACGGGAACCTCTTTCTCCAGAGAGACAAAATACCATCGCACAATATATTTATACTGCCACTTGAAGAGCCTGCTTAGGAAAATGATGACATTGAGAAACATAGCTTACATCGAGATCATGCTTCAATTGGAGTACCTCCAATTGCAAACCAGAGTTGAGGACCAGAAAATTACACCACTAGTGAAACAAGCAGTGGGTTTAGATCTTAATGAACTCATGGACGACAACCAACAGGTCCCTGAGGTAATTAAGCCTCCTCCACCTACTTAATTTCTGAATGTTTAGTGTTTGCTACATAGGCCATGATAGGTTAGACAAACTTCAATTTAGAGGGAAACTTCCTTTTTGTAATTATGTACATATGGTTTGGCTTTTTGTAATAATGTACATAAGGCTATAGGCCCTAAAAAACAATTATTATACCACTAGTCATAGAAACTTGATGGTTATATCTCTTTTTTTTTTAATATGAATCTGGATCCTAAAATAGCATCATCATTAAAAAAGTTTATACAATTTTGTTCAACTAAAAAATACTTTAATTTTAGTTTTAATGTTTAAAATTTTTTGAGAATGGATAAAAATCGATTTTTTCAATTTTTTTTAATTATATATATATATATATTAAAAAAAGTTTTGTGGATATTTTTTTTTAATATATTTTTTAAACAATTTTAAATCCAACACATTTTGAAGAATACTTCACTTCCTTTAAAATGTCTAGAAAATCAAATGTTATAAATGGAGTTTGATCAAACGTTATAAATTAAGTTTATAGTTTGATATAAGTTTAAATTTGTTTTCTACACTAATGATTGTTTTAAATGATCAAAGTTATTGCATTCAATTTCATTTAACATTCTTATTTTAAAAATATGTCAAATGTTGTGTTTTAAATGATCAAAGTGTTGGCATGTTTTACAGGAAGAGTGTGCTTGTCATTGATGGAAAAAACAACAACGACAATGGAAAATAGGAACAACATAAGCTCAGGAGGAGAAGTGAACAACATGTAGATATTAGAAGCTCAAGAGAGAGGGCGACAATGATCATAGGATCATAGCACAGAGGATCAACAACCATCTGATAAAAACAAGGTGCACGATCCTTAAGGCTTTGCGCACGTAGGAGAGAGAACTTACCAAAGTTCTGAAGTCCCAAAGTAGTTTGGGACCGTCCATCATCAAGGAGGACAAGTGGCATAAGATCCACAACTCCAGAAGTTTGTGGATCAAAAGGAGGTGAAATAGCCGAAGTAAATTTCAACCATCAGATCCAGAGGGATACGTGGTGATGGATCATGAGCTTTGGATAAATCACTTTGAGAATTTTAAGTTTGATATTTGAAATCCCTGAAGCCTGGAGAGCCGGAGAGCCTGAGTAAAATTCAATCGTCAGATCTAGAGGGATACGTGGCGACGGATCGTGAGCTCCAAAGAAATCTCACTTCAATATTTTCCAGTTGAGAATTGAAATTCCCAAAGCCCGAAGAACTGGATAGACGAAGTAAATATCGATCGTCCGATCATCTGAAATAGATCTCAATCGTCAGATTGTCCGTAGTAAATCTCAAGCGTCAGATCGTCCAAAGTGAATCTGGGTCGTCTGATCTAGAGCGTCAGTTTGATATTTGAAATCCCCGAAGTCTGGAAAGCTGGAGAGATGAAATAAATTCTCGACCATCGGATCATCTAAAGTAGGTCTCAGTCGTTAGATCGTCCGAAGAAGATCTCAACCGCCAGATCGTTCGAAGTGAATCTCGGTCATTTGATCTAGAAAAGGCATGGTGTAAACCTGTGGACTCCAGGTAAAGAATCGAAGTAAGCCTCAACTGTCCGATTCGAGAGGACACATGGCATGAATCCACATACTTTGAGGGGAAGTGAAGTTTGAGACTTGAGATTTCAAAAGTCCGGAGACCCAAAGGAGATCTCAACTATTGATCGAGAAAGGGGCCACAGAACCGTTGATCTGGTTGAAAGGTCAAATTCCCGAAGTAGAGGAAAATCCATCAATTAATAAGGACAGGTGTCCACCGATCATCGACTCCGGAAGATTGGTGTACAGAGGAAAGAAGGGTTTGATATTTGAAACTCCCAAATCCCGGATCATGGAATAAATCACAACCGTTGATTTAGGAAGGTTAGATATGATCTGCAGAACTTGAAAGGACAGATCTTAACCATCAGTTTAGAAGCAGTGTCAAGATCATGAGATCAAAAGTCCCATCTCATTGTGGGGTCAGAACATGCTCGTGTATTAATTTTTCGTGAGCGGGCCGAAATCAAAACCACAGTATCACTAAAGGCATATGTGGAGTTCTGTAGTGAATTGCGGGGCGAAAAGCAGATTTCCCTCAAACCACCTTTTGCCTATCCCACAATCATGTGGTCACATGAGAGCATTGCCCAAGGTCACATCAGTGGAAGATTGAGGAAGGATCTATCACTGCTAGGCTCCACATCGAAGGTTACAGATTGAAAAGTCAAAAAACATCTACGTGTATAATCCAACGACACTGATCAAACCGAATATGATCGAAGGGTTTCTATTTCATCTCGTGATTTATTGATCTGTTACGATTCAGTTACACTAACTGAATCATTGTTCCTGAGTGGTTGAATCATTGTTCCTGAGCATTGGAATCATGATTCCTGAGCGTTTTTGAGATTCCCGACTTGAGCATTGGAGATGCAGAGTGTAATGGATGATGAGAGCAGGAATAAAAGAAAAATGTCGTGACAGAGAGAGGTTGTTGTTTCTCTTTAAAAAGTAGTCAAATCGTAAGCAATGAAGATAATAGAATGAACTGAGGGAGAAAATGCAGAGATGAAGAACATAAGTTGGACATAGGAGAAATGGTGAAAACAATAGATTGTACTAGAACTTAAGCGCAAGAATATGCGAGCAGGAAGACATTGATGTAGGTAGAGTATACCAGTGTAGCAGAACAATGATGAGACTGGTAAGCCATTGATAAATACTGTATCACTGTAATAAATTTCATCAAGAAAAGATTTGTATTTCAGGGTGGTATGGTGGTGCTAGGGAGGACTGTTGTACTCAGAGTTTCAAGTGGGTGCTTGAACACAAGGAGTTGTAGTTTCCATATGGTTGCAGCCAGAAAAACTAGGGTGGTGCAAGGGAGAACCATTGTTCTTTGTTATGCAATTTGGTGCCTATGTGACTGGAAGTTGGTGCTTCCATCCAGTTAGTGCCGGAACACTCAGGTAGTTGGCGCTTCCTTCTAGTGGGTGCTAGAGAAACCAGAGAGTTGGTGCTCTCAGCAAGTTGCAGCTTGTTAAAGAATAGGTTGTAGCCTCATTTTGAGTTGGTGCTCAAAGAAAGATGATGTACATAACTTAAAAGACTGCCTATCATTCGAAGAAGAAGAGGTTTTCTCCCTTTATGGGTTTCCTCGTGAATATATGTCTCTGTGTATATCATATGTGTGATTGATGTTTGTTATTTATGCTGCTCATGTCTTGCATAATCTTGATGATCACTTGGATAAGGTTAATAATATTTTAATAGGCATAAAATTGTTTAAGCACAATAACAACTGATTCACCCCCCCTCTTAGTTGTCTTATTAATTCCAACAATTGGTATCAAAGCGGGTTCCTTTTATTTAAAGTTAGATCAATAAGCTTAAACATGACAAGCCATGAAGGAACTTCAACCAATAAGCCTCCTATGTTTGATGGAACAAATTTTACCTTCTGGAAGGTTAGAATGAAAACACACATCATGGCCTTAGGTGCTGATGTTTGGGATGTTGTAGAGATTGGATATACAAAACCTGTTGTGTTAGCTTCCATAGATGATAAGTTAGAATTTAGATTCAATGCAAAGGAAATGAATGCTATATTGAGTGGGCTTGCTGAAGCTGAATTTGTAAAGGTCATGCAACTTGAATCTGCCAAAGAAAGGTGGGATAAACTTATTAACAATTATGAAGGAGATGAGAAAGTAAAAAATGCCAAACTTCAGACACATAGATTGAAATTTGAAAAACTAAAGATGAATGAGGATGAAACAATTAGTAAATATTTTTTAAGAGTTGAGGAGCTTGTTAATTCCATGAAGGGTCTTGGTGAGAAGATTGAAGACATATTTTTAGTTCAGAAGATTTTAAGATCTCTGCCTGATAGATTTAATCCAAAAGTTTTTGCAATAGAAGAACTGAATGATCTTAAAAATCTTTCTATTGATCAAATCCTAGGAACTTTAAATGCTTATGAAATGAGGATTAACAAAGATAAATCCACCACTAGAAAAGCATATTTTAAAGCAGACAAGAATATTGATTCAAAATTAGATGATATTGAGGCAAAATTTGTGAGAAGGTTTAAGAAAGGATCAGGAAAATACCAAGGCAAGATTCCCTTCAAATGTTTTAACTGTGGAAAGATAGGTCACTTTGCACCTAAGTTTCCACATAAGAAGAAGGACCAAAACTCTGAAGGTGAAGAGAAGTACAAATCCAAGAGATTTGGTAAAAAGAAAAGTTTATTTGTAAACAATGATGACTCTTCAGAAGACACAGATAACGACTCTTCCTGTGAAGATATGGTTAATCACTTTATGCTTATGGCCAAAGAGGATTATGATAATTAAAGCACAGGAAGTGATGTTAATGATGAAGAAGCTGTGGTTGATATGGAAGGTGAACTAATCAGTGATTTAGAAGAGATTGACAAACTCATACTTAAGAAGAGAAAACAAAAACAGTTGTTCATGCAGTTTGAAAAGAATGATACAAAACCCAATGAAGACTTTGCCTTGCTAAAAGTGGAGTTAGAAGAGGCAAAGAAAACCGAGGACACTTTGAAACAATAGTTATCAGAGAAGAAGGCAAGATGTGAAGCCTTGTAAGAAGAGGTTGTAAAAACCAGAAAAGAGATGGAGAAGTTTAAAGAATTATATCTCCAAAATCTTCTAAGCATTAAAGCCTCAACATAACTAAATGACATTCTGAGCAAACAAATATCTCCTTTGTTGAATACTGGTTTAGGCTATGTAAGTGGTTCAAGCAACAAATGGATAGAAAGAAAAGAGCCAGTAAAGATGATCAAGTTCCAAGTGAGCAAACAATCATATCATGTGAGTACTCTGCCACCAAAAGCTAATAAAGACAAGATGATCCCTGATAAAAAAACAAAGATATCATAAGATGCAGCAACAAATTCCAAGAAGAAGGCCATCCTTCAGGTACCAAAATGTCTTCCATGGTTACTATTTTTACTTCTCTAATTTTGGTCATAAGATTGCAAATTGTCAAATTAAGTTTAGAGACATGCAACTCAGGAGCTCAAGAAATAAACAATCTTTGAAACATAGAACTAAACAACCAATGAATAGAAAAAGTTGCACCAATCACTTTGACCTATTGAACAATGAGATCAAATGCTATAACTGTCATAACTTTGGCCACAAAGCTGCAAACTACCATCTTAAGAATTACAAAGCAGATCCAAGGATAAAACCCTTAGCTAAAAATGACAACACATGGAAAAAGAAAGACAATGATAAACGTGGTCTAGTACTTTCAGCTCAAAGACAAAAGAACCCCTGGTGTATTGATAGTGGATGTTCCAAACACATGACTAGAGACAAAAGTAAGTTTCTGTCTCTAAGTGAAAGCAAATCAAGAAATGCAACCTTTGGAAATGATGCACCAGGAAAAATCAAAGGTAAAGGAATGGTAAGTCTATGTAATGGCAAAGGGAAAGCTCAAGATGTGTTGTGTTAGCACTCTATAAATTCTGTCCGGCTGAATAGACAAATGAAAGAGGTAACTGTTTCAACCAGCTTTAGAGATGAGACACTAGCCTGCTCAACTCAGGGAGGGATCTCTCGTGTCACTTGATATATCTATGGAAATCGGTGGCTATATTTGGTTTCTTTTGGGTATTTTTAATAAAGTTGCTGGCAAAGAAGGGGGGAACACTATGGGCTATGGAGTCGAAATTCTAAAAGTGAATGGAAACAATGCATCGACTGCTAGAAATATCCAAAGGACAAAGGCTAAATAAGGCAATGAATTTGAGTTATTCTTGAAATAAAAAGATGTGTAGGAAGATAAAGAAGACAAATCAGTACTACATATTGAAAAATTTGCGATGACCACTTGCGACGAAAGTACTCTTTCGTCGCAACATGCAAGAGAAAAAGTTTTTTTTTTTTTTTCTAAATCTACCCCCCGTTCGTCGCAATTTCGACGCCTACAGTTTGACTGAACTGTAATGGTCAATGTTCGTCTCATAAGAGACGACTTTAGATTGGCCATCGCATAAGTGACGATAGTTGACCATAAT
>ML788677.1:35475-52179 GCA_009831015.1 Picea engelmannii
AGTTGTTCTCGATCCATCTCCCTTGTTGATCTATCATCCTCGATCTCCTCATCCAACAACTTGCTTTTCCGCACTTCGCTCCATCTTTTCTTCTCCTTTGCTCACTTCGACCCAGTGACATTCACTGTGTCTCTCGCAAAGCTCACTTTTTACCTTTTCTTCCTTGTACTTCGCTTCCTTCCATAACCAAGGGCCAACATAAGTTATTTAAGGAAAGTGCTAAAATAAATTAGCATGTAATCTAAGCATGTAAATCTTAAGTGGGTGTAATAAATAATCTCAGTCGTAGATCACTTTGGAGATTAGATTTAGATTGTAACTCATGATTATAAAAGCAAGGCTAGGGTGAAGGAGGAAGACACTTGTGTTGAAGGAGTTGACACAGTCGGGACTTGTGTGAGATACACTTGTGAGAGACTTTTGAGAGGAAGTCACTTTGGTGAGAGACCAAGGTTAAAGATAGTAGAGAATGATGTTTGCTACTTAGAGGAGTGTAGAAGCAAAAAACAACTTTTGCTTACATAAGCGTGAGGAGATCTCATAGGATGGGTGAAGAGATTTCGTCCAAGTGTTGATGTAGAGAGGGTTGTATCATGAAGGACCATGATTCAATAACTTGGATAGGTGGAGAAGGAGATCCATATAGAGATCATACAGGTCAAAGAGAAGAGAGAGCAGAGGCAGCCACAGGTGGGTTTCAGACAAAAGAAGCCAGAGGAAAGAATAACACCGTACATAATTGTTCGTACGGGTTTTTCGTACATGTACATGATTCGTAGTGGAGAAAATCATGTATGTACGCGGGTCAGCTGAAGATGAATCGTGTATACCTCGAAAAAAATGTTGTTTAGGGGTTGTATGATAGAGCATTCTTGGCCAGGTTTGTTTGTAGTTGTATTTCTCTTAGTGGGCCATTTTCCCTATTACAGGAGCCTTGATTTGACCTTAATAAAATCATCTAAGTACTGGTTTTTCCTCAAGGGTTTTTCCAAGGGTAGTTTACCCAAAAATATTGGTGTCTTGTGTGTGATATTTTGGTTTCCTAGTTTATGCTTCCACTGCATGTTTAGATTATTACTCAGTTGTGCTTTTAGTAGATAAAGTGATTTTATTTTGAGATAAATTTCTGGTGCTAGGTATGGGAATCTCAACATGGTATTAGAGGATCCTAAGGATTGTTAGAGATTAATCAACATAACTCTAACGCAAAACAAAATTGTCTCAAAAAATATCCAACCACCTAATAAATTGGGGCCTCTGAACTAAACTATATACATAATACATCAAAGGGAAACTAATGCACTTCCCATCAGAGGTAAAAGGTGAGGCTAGTTCCTTCTCCATCAAAACCATATCCTTCTTTAAAAGAGAGAGTAATAGTTGTGTGTCAATGTCGTGAGAATAAGAGAGAGGCACTTAACCTCCTCTACATCAATTGAATCTATCAACATCTAATCACCAACAACATGGAATCTCATAGCGGAAACAATGTCCTGACTGACATATATATGCACATATGCTAGCTAGCTCTCTCTTGCAATGCGAGGTGGTAGATCATGGAACTGGGTTCAAACCTCCCCCTCCTAGACAACCCAGTGAAAAAATAAATATCCTCCTCCATGGGTTGATACTATAGATCGGGACTGACCCTAAATGAAAGTTAATCACGATTCCAATGACGAGTCAACTGTTGTAAAAATGAAAATTCCCCCCTAAGGGATGTATCTTCCTCATAAAACTTGAGGAGGAAAAAATTACTCAAAAGGGCATGTTTCTGAGGTATAATAGGGCGAGGGATCCTCTCCCTCTCCCTCTCTCAGGCCTCCCACCCATGTACAAAGGTGTATGTGTCAACTTGCTACTCATGTTGTCATCGTTGTATTCTGTGATTCACAAACAATTATTTTTAGGCACATATATATAGAAAAAACAAATTGAAATTATAAAACACACACATATATAACTTTTTTTTTTATCAAACATTGAAATTAATTTATGTTTGCAAAAAAAATGTGGAAAAGTAATTAGTGTGCTCATAATAGAAACTATGCACCACTCTCGGTGCTCTATATTAGAACCAAAGAACCACTATGTGGTGTGGTTGGCATAACGCACCAGTGCTCCATGGTTATTATAGCACCAAAAAGTATTTTAGCAGTGTGTTGTGTTCTATAACACATTGGGAATGAGGCATCCCACAAAACACATTGTTATGCCATTTTATGTATGTTTTGTGCTAGGTGGTGCAGTTGATTATATGTAGTGCATCGGTGCTCCATGATGCTTGGAGCCCCGATATGTTTTTAGCATTGCATTTATTTTTTTGACGCACCAAAAAATGGGGCATTCCATCAGGAGCACCGTTAGGATAAAGGTTAAGTATGTGAGGTGATGCAATGATATGCACAACACCAGTGTGTTTGTTAGACATAGACACATTGCTACCCATAATTTTTATGTAAATTACAAAGTGGTGCATTATATATAATGCATTGGTGCTCCACGTTTCACAAAGCAACCATGTTTTTAAATAGTGCATTGTGTATGAGAACACACCAGTCACAGGGTGTTGTGTATGAGAACGCACCAGTCACGAGGCATTATGTATGATGCACCAATATGATAATTATTAAATGTTTGGCACAGTATCATGTTAGGCATGACAATTGTGCGTTTAATATATTAGGATACATTGATTTGTTAATTTTTCTAGGTTGGAAACTAGGCGGTGTGGTTGGTTTTATGGAAAGCATCGGTGCTTCATGTTCCTTGGAGTACCGATGTTAATTTTAGCAGTGCATTGTATTTTAGGACGCATCGGTAATGGGTCATTCTATAAGATGCATTGCTATGCTAAATTTTTAAATATTTGGCCCAGTGCCATGTTGTGCATGAAACTGGTGCATTTGGTGGACTTTGATGCACCACTATGTTAAATTTTTTAGGTTGGAAACTTAGCGGTGTGGTTGGTTAAAGGGAACGCATTAGGGCTACATTTTTCTTGGAGCATTGACTGTTTTTTAGTGGTGCGTTGTCTTTTAGAACGCACCTGTAATGGGGTGTCCCATAAGATGCAATGTTATGCTAAATTGTTAAATATTCATCCCAGCGTCGTGCTATACACAACATCGGTGCGTTTGGTGGACTTTGGTGTACCGCTAGGTTAAATTTTTTGTGTTAGAAATTAAGCGATGTGAATGGTTAATGTGAACACACTAGTGCTCTAGTTTTCTTAGAGCATCGACATTTTTTTTAGCAGTGCATTGTGTTTTATAACTCGTCGGTAACAAGGGCATCCATAAAATGCACCACTAACAGGGGCATCCATAAAGACACACCACTATGCTTCTTTTTTTTAAAATTTAGCACAATGTCATTCTATGAGTGGTACTAATGTGTTTGTAATCATATTCGCACCACCAATAGTGCTTCCTATATAATCATAGGATGCATCGGCTTCCAGGGCGAGCTGAAGTATTCAAGTGCATTGTGCAGAATTACAAAAAAAAATCTAAAAATGGTCAAATTTAAGGTCAATTTCAAATTTTAATCCAATGAAAAAGAAAATAAGAAGGTAATAAACAATTTACCTAGGCTCTTTTGTCCTGAGGAGGCATGGTTACACCATAGAGTGTTAGGATATTTAGACACTTAGGGGTTATTTAAGATCTACTTGGTTTAATGTCTCGTTAGGTAAAAGTGTATTTATTAGTCTGTTTCTTTAGTATGCATTAGTATGCATTTGTAGTTAGGAAATCTGATGGTCACGATATGTTCCCGGCATAGAGTGATATGACGGTTCATATTCTCCTCAATATTACCAGCCATTGATCTATGGCTTAACACCCGATTGGTCCATGATCTCTATTTAAAGAGCATGGAGGGTCATATGTCGATGATCGATTGTGAAAAACTCTCTTGTAAAATCTATCTGTAATATTTTTTATTTTGCATTAATAAACTGCTCCAAGTGGCCGCATTGGCTATGGCCGTGGATGTTTCCCCGTAGGGTTTTACCACGTCAAAACATCGGTGTGTTGATCCTTGATATGGTTGTGTGAGTGGTTATTGAAGGTGTTCATCCTTTGTTGGAATACATGTGTTGTTGAACATGGTATCAGAGCCTGTTTGAAGACCCGCTCCTGTTGTAGATCGAGATCGTGAAGCCGAGTTGTATCATCTCGATTTTCTTCCATTTTCGTACATTTATGGCTAAGAGGACCATTCCATTACGTCTGGAGAATTTGTTCCAGTCAAGAACACTTTTCGTTCACTCAAAAAGGTTTATGTTTTCCCAAGATACGACCATTTCAATCAGATCCGGAGGTATAAAGTCTAAATACGCCATTTTTAAATTTTTACAGAGTGTTATTTTGGTTTTATATTGTTTGTTTCTAGGTTGCTACTCTTTTAGATCAGCGTATGTTCTTCTCCCCGTGCCCTGTGTGATTTCAACAAATCAGAAACAAATAGGAAAAGGTGCATTTTTCGGGTAATCTAATCGAGATCTAACCCTTGTTGTCATCGAGAAGCAATATTTTTTTCTTGTGTGAAAATAGTTTTTTTAGCACGCTCTCCAAGGACGTCTTCAACAACAACAACAACCCCAATCCTCCTGCTAAACAATACAATATGTTTTGCTGACCCATTTGGTTAAATGTTTCCTTATTAAGTAAGAGGTCTTGAGTTCAAGTCTCTATTTTTGTTACTTTTTTTGAAAAAGTTCATGCTCCATTGTAAAGTGTATTTCACTTCAACTATAAAAGTGAATCATTATAAGTATCTTTAATATTTTAGAGTTATTTATTTTGCATGCAACTTTTCTTTTATAAAGTAACTTCATTGTAAAAGTGATCCCCACTTCTTTTTATAAAAGTGGGTCACTTCATAAAGCAACTTACACCATCACGTGGTCCTTTGGTTACCGTTTATGCAGCTTTTTAAAAGGGCATAACTTTCACATTTGAAGTCCGTTTTCAGTGCCATTTTTTTTAAAACCGCCTAATTTTTCAAGATATTTCCATCCAGATCATCAGTTTAAGTTTTTAAATCCATATTATCTACATATTTAATATGTATTCTTCAAGTAATATTTTTCTTACCAACACCAACTACTTCCAATGGAAATCCCATATGGAGGATTTATTAAGAAGTAAAGGCTTGTATCAGATTAACTTGAGAAAGGAAACAAAACCCACTGATGCTGATAAGAAATTCAAATGAGATAATAGGAATGTTGAAGCACGTGGATTAATCAGAATGTCCATCTCTCTTGATTTAAGGTTCCACCTTCAATCAATTGATAAACACAAAGAATCTTGGGGAAAGCTTGAATCTGTGCTTGGTAAACACAATATTATTTGAGCACAACAATTAGAAAATAAAGTACTCACTTGAAGTCCAAGTGATTTTTCTTGCATTGAAGACTATCTATCTAAGTTTAAAACACTCGAAACTTTATGTGAAGAATGTAATATAAAGATATAAGAAGATCGTTGCATTTATCTTATTCTTTCTAAGCTAGGTAGTGCATATTTTGTGTTTGTATATACCTTTTATGCCATCCAAGAGGCTCTAGGGGCAGCTTATCAAAAACCCACTCTTGAGAACTTTTGTGATGCTTTGATTAGAGAGTAAGATAATCTTGTACAACTTGGAGTGATCAACATTGCAGGTACCTCCAACAAATCCTTAGTTGTCCATCATAAAGATAAACCCAAGAATCCCAAGAAGCAACATCCTCGCCACAAAAAAAAGCAATATAAGGGTCCCAAAACCACTCAGACAGCTTCCACTTCTAATGGTGACAAAGGAGAAAAATATAAAAATAAGAACACTTACATACATTGCAACTTTTGTGATAAATATGGTCACGATGAGTCCAAATGTTTCAAGAAGATGGAAGCTTTAGAAGCAACGATGAAGAAGCACAACATCAGTATTGATTCTACTTCTTCTTATTCTTCTCATGGACATGCACTTTATGCTTCTGGTTTCTCCTTCAATACAACTTCTACTTCTTCTTCTAATGAGTGGCTTATTGATTCTGGAGCATCTTATCATATGGCTAAGGATAGAGACATATTTTCTTCTCTAAATGAATGTAACACTAAGAAAATATTTGTTTGTGATAATATATCTCTTAGTGTTGAAGGATCTGTAACAATTCAAGTCGAAAATGGTAATTTCAATGATGTATTATGTGTTCCAAGTCTTTCTTGTAACCTTCTATCAGTATATCAAATCACTCATTCAGGTGAAGGTAAAACCGTAGAGTTTTCACCTCACCAAGTTGTAATCAAGGATCTAAAAGATCCTAAGCATGTTCTTGCAACTGGAATTGTTGATGATATTACTAGGTTGTACAAGTTTGACAACTTTGGGTCATCATCTTTTTCATCTGTTTTTGTTGCTCATAGTGATGACTTGAGAAAACTTTGGCATTAGCGGTTTGGTCATCTAAACTATCGTTCATTGCAGCAACTATGTAATCAACAGATGGTGACTAGTCTTCCTCTTGTTTCATGCAAAGATGGTGTTTGTGCCGATTGTGTTCTCATAAAACATCATCGGGACATTTTTGACAAATGTGCCTCTTGGCACGCCTCGGGCCCTTTGCAGTTTGTTCAAAGTGATTTGTGTGGTCCACGTTCTTCTCCTTATTTTTTTGGGTGTAAGTATTTATTAACTTTCATTGATGACTTTTCCTGACGTACTTGGGTTTACTTCTTAAAACTTAAGAGCAATTTTTTTGACTAGTTTTTGGCCTACAAGGTCCTTGTGGAAAATCAATTTGGACATCAAATTCAAAGGTTGAGAACCAATAATGGAGGTGAATATGTGAACAGTAACTTTACAATTTACTGCACTACACAGGGCATCCAAATTCAACACATTGTTCCATACACACCACAAAAAAATGGTGTTGTTAAGAGAAAGAACTGCACATTAAAAAAAATGGCTAATTGCATGATACAATCTAAGGGATTAAGTCTAAAGTATTGGTCAGAAGCCATCAACTATGCAAATTAGATAGTAAATTGCACTCCCACAAAGGCTCTTAAAAATATAACATCGGAGGAAGCTTGGACTAAAATTAAACCAGATGTAAGTCACTTTTGTGTATTCGACAATATAACATGGGCTCACATTCCTGATGAGAAAAGGAAAGCATCGTAGCCTAAAAGTGAGAAGTGTATATTTGTTGGTTATTCTGAAGATGTCAAAGGTTATAGACTTCTTCAACCACATTGTAATGAAATTATTATTAGAAGAGATGTTAAATTTGATGAAAATATCTTGGCCTGCGAGAATAATTCGACATTTGTGTCTTATTTGACCTACGAGCCTAGTTCAGCATTTGTGCCCTCTTCGGCCTGCAAGCCATCTTCGACGTTTGTGCCTTCTTTTGTTCTAGTTTATTCTTCAGATGATGACAATGAGGATGAAAATCCACCTTCACCTGCTCACCTTCCTCCAGATGAGTCCTTTGAACCTGAACCAGCTCTAGCTCCATCGCTTACTAGATGGGTTCGGTCAACATGAGAATTCATTGGTGATCTTGTCGATGATCCTTTAGATCAGCGTCGAACACGTTCACAATTCCAGCGAGCCTCTTCTCTTTTGGCTCAAGTTTCAGAGACTCATGATCCAGAGACATTTGCAGAAGCTTCAAGTCATCCAGATTGGGATACAACAATGAATGAAGAGTATCGTTCCTTAATGGCAAACAATACTTGGGATCTTGTACCTCTTCCAAAAGGAATAAAACTTGTCAGATGTAAATGGATCTACAGAACTAAGTATGCATCAAATGGAAGTGTTGAAAGACACAAGGCTCGGTTAGTTGTCAAAGGATTTTCCCAAGTTGAAGGAATTGACTATAATGAAACAGTTGCCTCTGTAGCCAAAATGAATTCCATTTGCCTTGTTCTTTTCCTTGTTGCCTCACATAAATGGGAGGTATATCAGATGGAAGTTAAATCTGCCTTCTTGCATGGATATTTGCAAGAAGAAATATACATGGAACAACCTCATGGCTATGTCCAGAATGACTCTAGCCTTATTTGTTACCTTAAGAAATTTCTTTATGGTCTTAAGAAAGCTCCCCGAGCTTGGTATGCCAAAATGGATATCTTTCATATTGCAACTGGATTCTCTAGATGCCATTCTGATCCTAATGTATATACCAAGAAAGTAGGAATCCATATTATAATCCGTATCCTTTATGTTGATGACCTTATCCTTACTGGTAGTGACTTAAAACTTTTAAACCATCTGAAAACCAGCCTTAAGAAGAAATTTGAAATGACAGACTTAGGTTTTTTGCACTATTTCCTTGGCCTCCAAGTTTTGAAAAACAATGAAGGATCTTTTCTTTCCCAGTCTAAGTATGCTTGTGACCTTCTTCGTTGCTTTCACATGGATAATTGTAAACCAGCCCCTTCTCCCTTCCAGTCTGGAGTCAAGCTTGTTGCCACCTTTACTTCTCCCGAATTTGATGCCATGGATGATTTTAGGGGCTAAATTTCGCTCATTGGCTAATTTTCCATGGTTTTTCCAAAAAAAACATTCGCTATTTTAAAAATGATTCGCCCAAATTCTATAGGATAAAATTATTTTACCTTAAAAATCGTCAAAATTTTATACAAACTATATAAAATCCTTATAAATTTGAATATTTTTACAAAAATATCGCCAAACATTTATAGTTGGCATATGAAGGAATAGTAATATTCGCTAAGGTTTCTACATTTAAAAATACATTTCCATCCTTAAAGTCATCCCTGGTTGATGCCACCTTGTGTCGTTAGTTAGTTGGTAGCCTCTTATACTTGAATCATACCCATCCCAATCTTTCCTTTGTTGTTGGTCTTGTTGCCTGTTATATGCAAAAAACCCATTAAAAACCATTACAAAGAAACTAAAAGGATACTTCGTTATGTCTGTGGTACAATTCAGTTCGGGATACATTACAGATCAGGGGGGACTCCTTTATTGGTTGGTTTCACTGATTCAGATTGGGACGATGACCCTGATGATCGGAAGTCTACTGCAGGTTATGTTTTCATCCTTGGTTCAGGACCTGTCACTTGGGATTGTAAGAAAAAACATGCTATTTCACTTTCTTCAACAAAAGCAGAGTACCAAGAAATGGTAAATGCAAGTTAGGAATCCTTATGGCTTGGTAGATTCTTTCAGAGTTTGGATTCCAACAAAAACATCTGACCAGCCTTTGGTGCAACAATCAAAGTGCCATAAAGCTCGCCAAAGACCCAGTTCAACATCAGCGCAACAAACACATCGAGCTACACATGCACTTCATCAGAAAGCTCATTCATGATCAAGTTATTGAAGTGCTATTTTTCCCTACAAAAGATCAAGTTGCAGACATTTTCATAAAGTATCTTACATAAGCGAAGTTTTCCAAACTTCGATCTATGTTAGGAGTTCAGGAAGTTGTCATTAAGGGGGGATAGGATCTAATGCCTCCTTCCCTCCTATTGTGTCACTATTGTAAATCCTTCAATCGTATCCCAAGTTCTTCTTAAGGGGGGATGTTAGGATATTTATACACTTAGGGGTTAGTTAAGATATACTTGGTCTAATGTGTCATTAGGTAAAAGTGTGTTTATCAGTGTGTTTCTTTAGTATGCATTAGTTTTCATTTGTAGTTAGAAAATCTAACGGTCACGATATGTTCCCGACATAGAGTGATCTGACAGTTCATATTCTCCTCGATCTTAACGGCCATTGATCCATGGCTTAACACCCGATTGGTCCATGATATCTATTTAAAGAGAATGGAGGGTCATTTTCTAATGATCGGTTGTGAGAAAATCTCTTGTAAAATCGCTCTGTAATCTTTTATTTTGCATTAATAAACTTCTCCAAGTGGTCGCGTTGGTTGGGGCCATGGATGTTTCCCCATAGGTTTTTACCACATCAAAACATTGGTTTGTTGATATTTGATTTGGTTGTGTGAGTGGTTATTGAAGGTGTTCATCCTCTATTGGAATACATGTGTTTTCAAACATAGAGAAGAAATGAAAATTCATGGTATTTTCCAAATTTTGGAAATGTGTGGAATATACCAGTGGAGCTATCAAATTAGTTGTAGAGCACTACAAACGGGGTGGCCTTGGAAGGAGACCGAGCATTGGCACTTTTCTGATAGGTTGGAAGAAGAGAATGAAGAGTAACAATGGAAATTGGTTTGGTAATTTTTTTTTACCCTACCTCAACATGTCTGACAGGAATACTCACTAGGGTGTCATGTGCACACGCACTAGGGCGCTTTGTTTAGAGTGGAGCACCGCTATGTATTTTTTTTCTTATAAAGGATAATAGTGTGGCTTACTATTTCAACACTAGGGTGTCAGTTTTATCTATGCATCGGTATGTAGGGGCCTTTTAGGTGCACCGATAAAAAAACCTTTGTAAAAACGTACATCTGCCCACCTTCGCTAACAACCTCTACTATAAATAAATAAGGGATAAATTTTTCAAGGAGGTTCTGTAAAAACCTCTGCTACAAGGTGATATCCTTGTAGTTTCAATATAAAGGGTAACTTGTTGTTCAAAGAAGCCTTAAGGATACATGAATGAATGATGGAAATGGCATAAGAAATAGATGGAATTTCCCTACTAGTTAATTCTATTTTGATCTATTTTTAAACTTGTTGATATAGTTGTGATAGAATAAGTGAAGTTGACTTAATGGATCCTAGTTGTTAAAAATATATATAGGAAATGTTTTTTAACAATTTATTGGACATGTAAGTTGTACCCCGAAGGTGTGAAGGAAAAAAGGTATGGAACCCCCTCATCTCACAACCAATGGTTTAGTGATAGGTGGAGGCTTTTCATTGGGTACACATCGGTATAGGTGGGACACATGTTGATCAGTGGAAGACAATATGGGAATTCGGTTTTCTATTTAAATGGACTTATTATAAATTCTATATCCCATATAGAGAGGAACCTTGCGGCGAAACTAGGACATTTAGATAGAGAGATCCAAGTTTTTATTTAACGGGACTTTAAGGAAAAGTTGGATTTTGGATGGGTGGACATCTGGAAGTTTCGAGGATGCCAGATGGGTAGATATCTAAGAGTTTGAAAATCCTAATACTTGGCCTTATTTAAACAGTGAAGCAATTGAGGCTTAATCTAATCGCGGAAATGGGAGCCACATCATCTGAGCCATGTTGGTAGATCCACTTCAACGGGCGCATGTATGGACTGGTCCACATGGTGCCAGCTGGCATGATGATGTCATCATATGGAGAATGTCTAAGATCTTCAAGGAGGCATAACTTTCTACTCAGAGCTCATATTTGAGCAAATGAATAGTCATTGGAAAGAACTTGGAGAGAGGAATTCACTCATACAACTATAAAAGTGATTGGAGTAGTGAATTTTTAATTCAACTCAGAAGGTGATGATTGGTGGCCTTAAAGAGCAGAAAATTATGCATTTTTCCCATAACTTTAAATTACATTTTTTTCCTTCTAACAAAACTCTGTTGCGTGCACATTGTTTTGAAAAATTAGAGGTACACGAGGGATATAATTGGTTCCTATATGAGGGTTAAAAACATGGATGATGCCTAGGGATATTCAAATCATGAAGATGGGGCTAAGAGGATACATGTTAGTAGGGGAAATTATGAGACTGAGTTAAGTGGAAGAAGAAGCGGGGTGGAGCCTATGGAGCTGGTTGAAACTATGAGAAGCTTACAGACATAAGTGCAAATCTATAGGGAAAACAATGAAAGGATAATGAAGGCTCAGAAGGAGTTGCTACAGAGTATTAATATTCTATAGAGGCAAGTCATTAGGGATTCTAGCACAAAGCAAGTAGCTAGTGCTAGACAAGTGGCAACATCTCGATCCCATGATAGAAGGGATGATCACAGGGATGAGATAAAATCCAAGAGTGTGATAATGCATCATCATTTACTAGAGAAATTGAATAGACGTGCTCATTCATTTTAAGGGACAGAGAGCAGCCCAAGTGTGTCCCCCATTAGAAGGTAGAGGAGAAGTCCTGAGTCAGATTTTTGCAAGGAGAAATCAAGAAACTCAAGCGACCAACTTTTGATGGAGAATGTAGAAAGGGAGAGGAGGATGAGGCCTAGTTATTTGGAACGATGAAATATTTCCAATTACATGATTACTCATCAAATGTAGAATCCAAAGTTGCATCCTACCACCTTTAGGGAAAAACAACCATGTGGTGGGATCATCTGAAGAAAGTTAAGAACCTTGATGAGAAGAGGATCTCATGTAGGCAGTTCAAAGGATTTTCCAGAAACAATACTTGTCAGAGCATTACTATGATAAGAATATGAAATAGTTCTCTAAACTCGGGCTTGGAAGCATGACAATGGAGGAGTATGAGAGAAGGCTCCTTGAATTGATTAAGTATGTTGGCTTCATAGAGGATGAAAAAGTTAAAATTCAAATATTTTTGAGTGGGCTACCTTCTTTATACAGTGATAAGATACCTTATGATGAGCCCAAGACATTGGAATGTGCCATAAGGAAAGAAAAGTACCTTTATGAGTAGAGTAAAGGGAGGCCAACTTTCCCAAAATCTTGGGATGACAAGATTACAAGTAAGATGGAGTAGAGAAAGAAAGGTTTTAGGCCACCTTTTTACAGAAACAACTCTAAATCATATCAGTAAGGACATTCAACCTAGAATGAGCCTAGGATGGTAGATTCTATTGGGAAAAAGCCAAGGTAGCAGCCCATAAAATGTTGGGGATGTGAGGGAGACCAGTTGTATAGGGATTTCCCTCACAAAGGAGAAAGAATGAGGATTATTCACAATATTCAGGATGTTGATATAGTTGAGGATATGGATATAAGCATGCCAAGAATTTATGTGGCCTTGGACAACAAGTAAGAAGAATATCAATCCCCCATGATCGAAGTAGAAGGTAAGATTGATAACCACCACATAGCCATTTTACTTGATTATGAAGCTAGCCATAGTTACATAAATCATAATCTAGTTGAAATATTTCATTTTCCAAAAATAAAACACGATAAATCTTAGTTAATTTAGCTAGCCACGAGGGCTAAGAGAAGGGTTATTGAGTTGGTTAAATTTTTTCCAATATACATGAATAGACTCAACACAAAGGTAGGTTTGAACATCATATCCTTGGGTTCATACAATTGTTTGATTGGTATGGATTGGTTGGACAAGAATCATGTTGTCCTAGACTAATACAACAAAACATTCACCTATCTTGATGATAAAGGGTGGAAAACAAAGGTTCAAGGGATTCCAATGGTTGTATCTATTAGAGAAATTTCATCCATGCAATTAAAGAATAATTTCAAGAAGAGATGCCATATTTTGCAGCCCACATGGAGGAAGTAGCCAAAGACAAAGTGCAAATTATGGAAGACCATTTGGTAGTAAAGGATTTTGGAGATGTATTTGGGGAGATTCCAGGGTTTCCACCAAAGAGAGACATTGATTTCTCCGTCAATTTGATGCCAAGAGCTGCCCCAATATCCAAAACCCCTTATAGGATGGGCACACCAGAGTTGGAGTTGTAGATGCAGCTTGAAGAACTGTTAAAGAAGGGGTATATACGCCCAAGTGTGTCACCTTGGGGATCCCCACTGTTATTTGTAAAGAATAAGGATGGAACCTTACAACTATGCATTGATTTCAGACAGTCAAATAAGGTCACCATAAAGAAAAAATACCCCATTCCATCGATTGATGATCTATTTGATCAGGTGAAAGGTGCCAGAATATTTTCCAAGATTGACTTGAGATCATGCTATCATCAAGTGATGATAAAAGAAGAAGATATCAACAAAACAACATTCAGGACATGATATGGACACTACGATTTTGTGGTGGTGCCATTTGGTATATCAAATGAATGGAGTGTTTGAAGAATATTTGGACAAGTTTGTAATTGTTTTCCTGAATGATATACTCATCTACTCAAGGACAGAGGAGGAACATGAAAAACATTTAAGGATGGTGCTACAAGTTTTGAGAGAGCATCAATTGTATGCCAAGTTAAGTAAGTGCATCTTCCATCAAAGGAATATTCATTACTTGGGTCATATTATTAGAGAAAAGGTGATAACAATCGATCTTGAGAAGATAGAGACCATGACCAGCGCCAAGAAATGTTACATAAATCAGATCATTCATGGGACTTACAGGCTATTACTAAATATTCATAAAAGGTTTTTAAAATACTGCAAGCCCAATTACTTATTTGCAAAAGAAGGGTGTGAAATTTGAATGGACTTCCAAATGTGAAGAAATTGTTCAGCAATTGAAGGAAATTTTGGTGAGTGCGCCAATATTGAAGATTGCAGACCTAGATGAATATTTTTTTGTATGCACCGATACATGCAAGGAAGGGCTCGGTGGAGTCCTGACACAAAATGAACATGTGGTATATTATGAGTCAATAAAATTGAAATAACATGAGAGGAACTATGCCACACATGAATTAGAATTGGCAACCATTATCCATGCATAAAAAATGTGGATACATTATCTCATGGGAAGAAAATTTGAACTAAGGATGGACCATGTGGTCTAAAACATTTGTTTGGATAGAAAGCACTAAATTCTAGGAAAAATAGATGGTTGGAATTCCTTAGTGAGTATGAATTTGACATAAAGTGTGTCAAGGGAAAGGAGAACCAAGTGGTTGATGCATTCAGCAAGAAAGTACATGATATGCATGCTACAACCATTAACATGTACAAGTCCGATTTAAAGGACAAAATTTTAGAGGCTGCAAATTCACATCAACACTATTTGAAAATAAAAGAAGCATTACAACAAGGAAATTTACAACATAAATTTAGAAATTATGAGTTGAAAGAGGATGGAGTCCTAATGTACAAGGGAAAGGTATATGTGCCAAAGTCTGAAGGGATGAAAAATATAGTGCTTAGGTAAATGCACAATGTGCCTCATGTTGGGCACCCAAGATATCAAAAATCCATTGCAGTTGTAAGAAGCCAATACTTGTGGCCCGGAATGAAGGAGGTGGTTTATTACATAGCCATATTCCTAGAATTTGAAAAGGTGAAGGTTGATCATAGAAATCTAGTTGGACTGCTACAACCATTTCCCATTCCCGAGTGGAAATGGGAAGTTGTAGCAGTTGATTTTATTACCAAGCTGCCCAAAACAATGAAGCAACATGATTCCATCATGGTAGTGATGGAAAAATTAACTAAGGATGCACATTTTATTCTGGTGAAGACAACTCACAAGGCAACCAACATTGTAGAAATATAGATGAAGGAAGTATTCAAGCTATTAGCACTCAAAAACGCACCGGCATTTTTGATGGAAAGATGCCTAATCTTGTAGGGAAATTTTCGATAGCTTCCCAAGATCCAAATGCAGATCTGAAAGCACCATTGGAAATTTCAGGATTTGTATATGTCGATCGACTATATAAACATGCAAAACGGACTCTCCATGACTAAGAAATTTGATTTTGAAAAAATTTGCACTTTCACCAGCGCAGAAGGCAGAATTTTGACTAGTTAGCTGTGGAAAGTAGCGACTTTCAACAGTGCAGGAGCAGATTTTTCAGGCAAGTGCGCCGTTGAAAGCTGTCAAGGCTAGAATAGCCAAATTTTCGCCCAGATCAAGAATTTTTGGGTTTGAATGGTTTGAATCCTTCTTCAATAAGTTGGTTATGAATTATCAAATCAAAATATGAAGGCCATTATTAAAGATGAAAGTCAAAAGGGAATTTTTTGACTAAATTTGGTGATTTTCAAGGGCAAAATGATAGGGATTTTTGGCACACATCATCAAATTCGAATTCCACTTTCAAAGGGACAGATCAAAGAGCCTTGGGAGGCTAAGCTACACTTCATCAACTTTCAACCAATGTTTGAAGACCAAAAGATAGAGGTTGACCTCATCTTGAGGATCTCTCCTTATCTTTTGTAAATCAGTTTTGACTTTCTATTTTTAGAATATCAGATCCATTGTTTTAGGATCTGAAACTGATTGTAAGAGGCTATAAAGCCAAAGACATTTGGAGCTCTAGGGGGTTCGATTCTGGATACAATAATACTCCTTTTTTGTACTCAGACATTTCATTGCTAATACAGATCACAGGTTCCTTTCCATTTTGGTATCAGTTTTTCATATTTCTTCTTCACTGTTATCTTGTTGTCAAACCTTGAATAGTTGTTATCCTATTGTTTGGTTCATGACATTATAATCAGTTCCTTTAGTTGTTTATTAGACCCTGCTTTGCACTGGTTTATGAACAATCTTTTCTTCATCCACTGAAAGTTATTTTACTGATTAACCAATCTTGGAGAGCACTGTCTATTTGTTTACCATTTTGATGTCTGAATGCTATAAGCTGAATTGAGTTATCCCATTGATCCACATTTACAAAATACAAAAACATTCATTTCTTAAGTTACCAAGCACCTTTGGTCTGCAACCACAAAGGGTTTCTTGGAGTGATAATAAAATGGCGTCGTTGCCGAGGAGAGGAGATCGAAGCTCAGCTTCTCTGGGAGACGACATAGTTTCAGCTTTTGATGATAGACAAAGGTTGAGCACAATCAGGTTGTACATCATCTATCTGGCGACTCCATGAAGGACGGATCTGTTGGCAACTCCACTGGTATGACATGAACAGAATCTTAGCCAAGAGGTATG
>ML788677.1:65206-124470 GCA_009831015.1 Picea engelmannii
TCTGCAACCACAAAGGGTTTCTTGGAGTGATAACACAAGCTTCATGCAGTGCCCAGGGCAATTGTTTCAGAAAGAGATCCCAAGTTCACATCCAATTTCTCGAAAGGATCGTTTAAAGGATTTGGGAAAAATTTAAACTTCAGTACAACATATCACCCAGAATAGGATGAGTAAACATAGATGACAAAAAGGATAATTGAAGATATGATCATAATGTATGTGATGGACCAACCTTCCAAGTGGAAAGACTACCTCCATTTAGTTGAATTTTCTTACAATAATGGGTATCAGACATCATTGAAAATGAGCCCATTTGAAGCCTTTTATGGAAGAAAGTGCAACACGCCAGTGATCTGGGATAACCCAATAGACAGAGAAGTTGTTGGGCCATAATTGCTAAAGGAAATGGAAGAATAGATTATAAAGATCATGAATAAATTAAAAGTTTCCCAGGACATGCAAAAGAGTTATGCAGAAAAGAATAAAACATATAGGGATTTCAAAGTGTATGAGCATGTGTTTTTAAAATTAAAAGCAAAAAGAAGCTCGCTAAGATTGTGAAGTTGTCAAATGTTGGCAGCAAAATACAGTGGGAATTTTGAAGTCTTGACGAATATAGGCCTAGTTGCATACATGATAGAATTGCCTACATCCATGAGATTTCACCATGTATTTAATGTGTCTTTATTGTAGAAATATGTGCCTAACCCTAGCCACATAATTGATTGGACTATGATCCAGGTGAAACACGAAGGGGACTTTCGGGTGGAACCAATGCGCATCCTGGACCGGAAAGTCAAAATGTTCAAGAAAAAAGATATCATCCTAGTTAAGGTTCAATGGACCTTCTACGCTCCTGAAGATGTTATGTGAGAGCACGAGGAGACCATGCAGGACGAATACTTGCAACTTTTTGAAAATTTTGAAGAAAATTGTATATAGTGTGCAAGGATCTATTTTGAGCAGTTGGAGTTCCTAGAACCACATCTCAAAGGTTCTTGTCCAACTTGTGCTAGAAGTTGTTATGGGATAAATCTCATATGGATCTAACAAGATAGATGGAAATATCTCCCTAGGATCTGCCTATTGTTCCTAGACAAAAAGAAGGCTAGATTCCTATGGATTTCTTAGACTCATGTAGATGGATTCATAATTAACCTAAAGAGTGGTAGAGATAGCATACCTTGAATTGTAGGCTATCCTTCATATATCTCGGCTGATGCAGATTTGAATTTCCAGCTCCAATATCCACAATCTTCTTCTTGCACACAAAAGACAAACAATGTCTTTCCACCTCTCTACTTGGCCTTAAAATCCTAGATCTACTTGTATCTAATCAAATCTATCAATCACAAGATCAGATCCAAATATCTGCAAATGAAATATAAACATATTCAATGGGAAAACCAATGATATGTTCATTAACATGAATAAATTACATCAATTCATACCTTGAATGTTGATGCTTCCTCCTTTGGCTCCTTGCTCCTTGCTTCTCCTCAGCTTCTTGAAGGAAATTTGATTTATGGTTTTTGTGAATAGGAAAAGCCTCATTGCAATTGAATAACATAACTCTGCAAATGATTCCTCCCTCCAACTCAAGACTAACATTCATTATATAAATCCTTGGAAGAGGCTTGGGAGAGCTTCTAGATATTTTAGAACCCAATAGAAACTCAAATTATGTGAGTTCCTAGGATCATGACAAGAACATACAACTCACCCATCGCTTAGCTCTTCATAAATCATCGAATCTATAAGGTTTGGTAGATAATTTCTTGTTGAAATACTGATGTCCAGTGACTATAGTCGCATGATGTCCCTTATGTGTCTAGCGACTACCCTAAAAAAGTCCCTAAATCTTAAGCAAGATATGTGTTTGGGCTATATCCTTATGTTAGATTCCATTATGGCCTGTAGGGTGGAAATTAAGGCGATAACAGATGCCCCCTAATGTGTGAGGTCAGGAAAGGAATGGATGTTTGAAACACATAACAATAAAATAGTGTCCATGTGAGGTGGCGTGAGGAGAGAGAAAATGAGGTTCAAAATTCAAAGAAGTTCTGCAATCAAACACCGAGGATGAGAGAATATATAGACCATCCCCTAGGTAGACCTACTTAGACTCGAAAGAGCATGGACGCCAAACAAGACATTTTGGATCCATGATATGAAATGCTAGAGCATGGCCACAAAACAATACACGGTGGATCCATGACATCAATAAGATCATAGCCATGAGACAATACACTATGGATCTATGTCATGAACACAATCATAGACACTAGCAAATACAATGTGGATTTATGACACAATGTAGATATCAGGAAGACAATAAGCACTAAGGAGAGTGCCCTCAAAGTCTTCAAAGTACTCATATACAAGTGATATACTCCATCACAACTTGGGAGGGGTTCTATGAATGAAGGATGTGGCCCCAAACCCAAGGTCTTCATCCCAAACCTTGATGGTACGAATCTACACCATGTGAATAGATTATTTGATGTTGAGCATGGGAGAAACCGTATGATTATCAGTCATTGATGTATAGTGTTAACTTATGTGATGGGACCCATTGATGAGGAATATGGACCTCAAGGTACCTAGTACAATCTAGCAAGTGTGAATAGAGGATGTTTAGTCGAACACTCGTAGAATCGATTGATCAAGAGTCAATGATAGAAACTCACTTTCGATCATGAGAAGGCCTGCCACAAATGACTGCAAGGTCCAAGGTATTAACTAGTTTCTAGATCCTTCTCCTAGATAATGTGTTGAAGTCGATAGGAAAATATCCGTCGAAGGAGGGCCTTAATGTATCCCCCATCAATTGACATGAAACATACACTGAGAGATGATGTGAAGAGAGAGTATCACAACGTACCACTGACATAGGGATGGTCGACTCGAAAAGTCAACAAAACAACAGATGGTTGAATCAGGCTTAAACTTCCCTTGAACATATAGCACGACACAATGGTGACTTGGTAGTAAGACACAAGAGCTTGATGAATATAATGCAACAACGTAGGAGGCATCAAAGCACTCTCCATGATGAATCGAAGGGTAACCAGGTGGAGGAGTATCTATGACTCATAATACTCGGAAGGCTCCTAGGCAAGCTAAAATCCAATTGTATGATGAGGACTCAAATAGGTTCCATGTTCAAGGGTGACTTGACTCACACTACCATTTTGAGAATATACCAATGGTGAAAAAAACCCCTCTTTTTTTTAAAAAAAATTGTGTTTTTTGTCTCCTTCATGGTTTAATGAGCACAAAATAATAATGTAAGTATGCTTGGTATGTATCTTTTTCGTGTCCTTTTATGAGTACGAAAAATAGATAAAAGTGTACTCGATAATGTATTTTCCTTATTCTTTATGAGTCTGAAAAAGAGATAAAATTATACTCGACTAGAGAGGACGAGTGGCTTAACAACATGCTCCTATGTTCCAAGCGCATGGAACTGACCTAAGCAAGATGAATGTAAATGGTATAGGAAAGTGAGATCCACTCTTAGCAGTTGTTCTCTCCATGGGTAGGTGGATGAAAAATAGAGGAAAAATAATGCAAGAGGCAGATGGTCAAGGTTGATGCAATAGCAGTAAGTGGGATCTGGGAAGATGACGGTGTAATGGTGGAAGGAATGACGTAAGAAACAAATGCATATGTGACCATTGAGAAACAATAAAAAAGAAATTGTGAACCCCTCATGGAATATGGCCAAAATAGAGACGAAGAGAGAAAAATGCATCTCAATCATCAAGTCATTATGGGGCTAAAGGAGGGCTCAGGGCCTACGAGAAATCACAACATGGGCCTGAATGGCGATTTGGGAGATAACTATGGATCCCATGAAGGGAGGCACTAATGAACAGGTTATGACGTGCAAAATGGAGTGGATAATATCGCAACCTGATGGGATCAAACCTAAGGCATTGTGACAGAAAAATGGACGGTTAATAATGCAAATCATGGATGCAGGGAAAACCCTATCCCTATATGCTAGTTTTAAGGACACGTACCTCAAGTTTAGTGGAATTTTCCATCTTTGTAAACATGTTCCCTGTAATCTTGTCAACACATATAAACTAGATTATGGGGTCAAAACGCATAGTGAAATCTAAAAAAAGAAAATGTTTTTGGATTTTTTTGATATGATATATGAAAAACTAAAAGCACTCACACCACACACCTATGTACAAGGCACTACACATTTGAATGATTTAAGTAATGTAGAGATCATTGTTAGGCTCATGCCAAGGATATTTATTATCATCAATGAACTCATGAGTCGTTTTTGGCATCATATGGAACACCATGTTGGGGCCACGCTACTTAAGAATGAATTTCTTTGGTCAAAGGTACTCATCGTGGGTGGTTTCATGAGCTGTGGAAGCTCTTTGATGGGGTCCATAAAGACATGAATGAGGCACAAAATGTAAATCTTCAATAGAAGGGGAAGCAAGGAATTCAGTGGAAATTTCTGAAAAAGAGAACCAAGGCAGAAAAGGGTCAAGACTGGGAGGTTTGTTGGATGCCCTAGAAAATTCCCCCAGACTCAAATCACCACTCATCATGCTAACTCTCATTGGTTCTGAATCAGGAAAATATGATCATTGCATCACCTCATCCTATGGATTTTCTATGGAAGCCATGAATTTTATGATGGCCTCTTCTGAAGGCAACTCAATATCTAGGAAATGATTTGAATGCGGAGATTCAACAACCCATACGGGCAGAGTAGGTTGATCCAACGCCATATGAGGATGAAGGTGTTTACCAGTATCAGCTGACGTTGATGGTATTTTCAGATCAACAACCTCTATCGGGGTAAGAGGCATGGATGTTCCATATGATTCAACATCCTTGGAACGAGGCACGACCTAAGGATCAAAATACCTAAGGGATCCACTAGTAAATGATTAAATCATGTTGATAGGAGCAGTGTTCACAACTGGAGGTGGTGGGGGAAGGGGAAATATTCCCATGAGTGAAGGATATTCAAACATTTCTACACCCACACTCAAAGAAGATTTTTGGGTATCACTGAAAAAGGGTACATTAGACCCCACATTGGATCCAAGGTTTGGGGTACAAAATGAAAGTTGATCAATTATCACTATTTTCCCTTTATGAGGGAAGTGTAAGACTATAAATACTGACAAGACAACTACAGTCATCTTGTAGAACCAAGTACGCCCCAAGTAGAAAATTGTACTCAAGAGGTGCATCAACAACCTCCATAGAAACAGATACAGTCTTTCCACCTAACTTGATGGGTAAGGTAGTGATTATTCCATGAGGATGGAATGTGTGAACATTGAATGCTTTCAATAGTTTTGCAGATGTGTTGAGCTTAGGAGAGCTAATGGCCTTCCAAAAAGAAATAGACATGATGCAAGTCGAGGCTCCTTCATCAACCACATTTCGAAAGATGTTTTTCCCCATCATGTGCACTTTGATCTGGAAAACAACTTGATGGGAAAGCCTATGAGTAACCTGATCGGAATGAAAGGTCATCAAAATTGAATCCAATGGATCAACCCCACCTATAGTTGAAAACAAGGATTTACACTGCTATTGGCAGCTTTGGAGAACTTCGAGGGAAAACATGGCACATGGTGCTTGGGCTAAGTATTCCATAATATTGTAGTTGTGGGCGGCCCGTGTGTTCGGATTATGTGTCATTTTTTGAAGAACGCTCTCCAGGGGGTGAAGCGGTGTGTCAAAATATGGGTTCTCAATTTGAAGAGGGCCACCAAGCTGGGAAAAATATGTTGGCTCATGTGCAGCAAGAATAGGCTCGGATGTTTCATAGTGCTTGGCTTGCATTTGCAAATTAACTGTGTGGTCACACATGAACAAATAAGCATTTGAGGAAGACCCCTCATGATGAGGGGTACCTGCCATGCCCCCATGCGAAGGGGCAAGTTTTTTTGCAACTGTGTGTTGAGGTTGAGGGGGAAAAGGATGAGATAAAACAACAGGCTGTTGGGGGGGATTTTTTGTGCCAAATAATGATGGATCTCGTCATTTCGAGGAAACTAATGAGTAGGGTGTTACTCCCCACAAATCATGCAGGGAAACTAACTCTTTTTCTTCTAGTTAGTTCCCTCCTCCTGAGTGTTCTGGGTGGGAGCAGTCCCTTTCTCAAAATTGGATTTTCTTTTTGTTCCTGTTCTTCTTTCCTCTAGGTTGTTGAGGATTCTTTCATTGTGTGGACTACTTTGAATTCACCTCAGAGGTATGAGTAGGGACTGAGGCTATTTGAGCACTAGTACTAGAAGTTGACTTAATAGACATCTAACCCATATTATCAGTGAATTGGTTTACATAGGCATGGGAAACAAAACCAACCATGTTATCAACATGGGGTTTTGGGCTTGGCTTCTTCATATCTTTCGGCGACCGAGGATCATGGGGAATAATTTCATACAGATTACCCGACTGAGAGTAAATCGAGTCCAAATATTGGCACACATAATGGATTTCTCCTTGGTAGCCACCTTGGCCATAGATACATCCATGACAATGGGTGGCAGGAGGGATTTGGTGAACCACTCCATCAAGAGATTATCCGAGATTTGGGTCTTCATCATCCTACACCTTCATCACTACTCATGAATATGATCAGAAATGTGAGTGGCAGCATCCTAATGTAGTGAAGTCAAGAGATTCATTCCTATTTCATACCTAATGGGTAACTGGTAATGTGTAAGGAACACCATTGCTAGGTTGTTGAAGCTTTTTAAGGAAACACTTTTTAATTCAATGTACTATTTGGCAGCACTTTCAGTCAAGGATCTCTAGAAAAGATGCAACCTCACACTATCATCCATTAAGGAGTTGGAGTAAAACCATAGATGGTATGTCATGATGTGTGTGGAGGGGTCTTCTCTCGGCTTTCCATCGAACTTAGGAATGTCTAATGGTAGCTTCATAGGAATTATCGGCCATGAAGGGTCGTGGGAAATAGGGACATCCATAAATTATGACAAATCAGGTAAGTATAATATTGCTAGGAAAGGCAATGGCACAAATGAATACTGGGAGGGAGATGTAGTCTCTACTATCCCAGATGAACCTTGTAGTCCCCCTATGTTTGTGTTACTAGAAGGTTGAGGTGTTCCTGAAGAGTGAGTGCCCCCAGGAATGGTGGCACTTCCAGGAGCATGGTTACTCCCAAGACCAAACATGCCCCCAAGGGGATTCCCCTGAGGGATAGGTGTAGAACCTCTAGGAAAAACATTCCCAAAACTAGGCCTAAGGAAGAACCCCCAAGAACCTGAGGTATTAACAAAGGGAAATCCTCCCCATTGTGGAAATTTTCCCCCAAGGGACGTGCCCTCAGAGAAAGGTGTGCTAAACCATGGGAAGTTGAAACCTCTAGACACATTACTACCCCTATAATGACTAGGGACAACCCAAAAACCACCAGGAATGTTCCAGGAATGGTGGAGGTGGAAGGAATGGCAGTGCCTATGCTGAAACTATTGGAAGAGGATCCAAATGTGGGCATTGAAATAGACGGGATGGGTGTCAATATGCTAGGTAAACTAATGGATGGTAAGGAAGAGACGGTTGATGTCCCCCAAATTGAGGGACATGTAGAAAGAGATATGGATGGTGTAGGTCCAATGGTGCTAAGGGAAGGTAAGTTATACATCACAAGGATGCCCCTAGTCCCACTTGAATATGGGATTGATGTCTCATCTACACTGGAATAAACATTAGGTATTGGCATGGTGGGAGGATTGTTAAACAAAGATAAAGGCTCACCAAAGATCTCCCTTACCTGGACGAGTAGAGGTGCTTCTGGATTAGTCAAAGAAGGGTTAAATTTGGGTGGAGGACATTTGTCTACCACTTCCACTTCGACCAAACCAGTCTCGTCAAACCAAAGATAAGACCCTTTGAATTCTTGGTCACCTACTTCGCATTGCTTGAGAGGTGGTTGTTCCTTTGTGATTGGCTCAAGTCTTCGTAACCAATGGGACTGGTGTGGTAATTCAGCCACGGTGAAAATGATAAGTGTAAATCAAACTCAATTCAACCTAAGACCAATCTAGACTCATAATCAAAGATCACACCCCTAACAAATCTAGGATAACAATAAGAAAACCAATGGCTCAGGGAGCCTTCCGAAAACCAACCTTCTAGGGGAGATGAAGTCCCCACAAGATTGGCTAGCAAAGGTATGAGGAGAAGTTATGATGATCTACGTGAAACAACCCCACTAGTGCAAGCACCCTTTATTAAGGTGGGCACCCTCCGAAGGAACTGAGACCGTGAATGAACGTCTTCCCTAGTTACTACATGCATGTCCCACCCATAGTCACCTCTATTTGCTACCTAGAAAAAGTCACTAAGGATACCACCTCACAATCAATTATTGGGAAAATAGTCACAGGTTTGACCGCACGTAAGGGTGGGGTAAATAAGCCTGAAGCTCTAAAGGTGTGACACCAACGCAACCATCGTATACGTAGCATTCAAATTGATACTGCAAACACCAAAACAAGTAGAGAGGGGTAATCTCCCTACTTGCCCCGCTACGACCTCGTGCTTAACTCCTGTGTTAGAGGACTGTTGGCCCTTGACCAAGTTTTGAGAGAACATTGGTCATGTTTGACCACTTTTGGTACTTCGACAGGATGGTCGAAGATAGAGCGCCTAGGCGGAGTGGAGATCACGGGATCTCACTCATTTTGCGGGCTTGTGGACCCAGCAAGGGGTTTTCTAGGGTTTATGTAATGGGTTAAGGGATGTCGGCCCATGGGTTTACCCATGATTAGGCCTTGTTGTAATTGTATAAATAAGTAGCTAAGGGATGTAAAAGAGTGACTAATTATTGATCAGCTTAGTGCATGATTAGAAGGCTTTGTGCAAGAGATTGTAAGTTGCTCCACGCAACAGACTGTGTAAGGCTTTGTGCTAATAAGGAGTTGGCTTTGTGCCTTGACCTAATCCTAGGAAGGAGGATTTGGCGGGCTTCACGCAAATATCCTGTCCTCTGCGGAGTTGAGCTCTGTGGCTTTGTGCACAGGAGCATATGGATGTAAAAGAATGAAGAAGACTAATAAAGAAGAAGAAGAAGAAGTTAGTGGATGTAGCCCCACACTGGGGTGAACCACGTATATCCTTTGTTGATGTGTTTTGTGCGATGTTGTTGATGTTGTTTATGTTGTTTATCTATTAGTGTATTGATCTTTATATATGTTAGATAGATGTATGGATTCTTAGTGCTCTATTGATGGTAAATGAATGCTAGATCTGATTTAATGCTATGTGATAAGTGATGGAAAGTACTTGATCTGTATTGTTAATGCGTTGATCTGTATTAAGGGTTTGATCTTCGATGTGAATGAGATCCAGGAACTAATACATATTGTTATCTAAGTGTTTTGTTAAGATTTGTGATCAAAGATCTGTGTCCTAGCTTGGTTGTAGACACTTGAGTCCTGCAACCCCCCCTGCTTCTACCTCGGGTGAGACTTCATCTGCTTCGCAGGTGTTGCTGAAAGGGGCGATAGTTAGGGTTTTTTTGGTGCGTTGTTGAAGCGTTGAACCCTGGGTCTACCCCTGTGCCAATAAATGGTTCTGTTGTCAAGACCTGAAACTGTGATTTTTGGGAATTGAAGAAAAGAGAAATCTATGTGCGTAGATCTGTTGATGTAGTGTGCAGTAGTATACTTAACTTGCAAAGCTCCATGCTAAGAAAGAAACCTGATATGGAGAAAAGAGGTAAGATCTTAAGGATTTGTGCTCTGGTAAAGGTAAGATAACTGGAAATTTTTGCTTCGAAAGTATGAATCTAGGTATGCTTGATAGATCTTGTCCTAGTCTGAAAACTAGGGCACAGTTAGAAGAAAGAGTTGATCTGAATAAATTTGATAGACATAGAGAAAGATATGTTATTCTGATGCATAGAAAGATTTTTTGGACTAATAAGTGGATGCAGGAACCTAGAAAGAATTTTTGCAGAATGTGGGTCCATCACTGTGATCCCAGTGCACAGTACAGGAAAGGTTGGGAATCGTTTAAAAGAAAGAGAGGATTGAAACTGTGTTATAATTGCAGAAGACCAGGACATCTTGCTAAGGAATGCCCTGGTATAGGTCCTATTTTTCTTTGTTGTAAATCTATTGGTCATGAGGTTGAATATTTTCCAAGAATGATTGCTAAAGTTGAAAAGATGAACATGAGACAAGAAAACTATGAAGAAGGTCAAGAAACTAAGGATCCATTAGAGAACCAGAAAGAGAAAGAATCAGAGAAAGCTCAGACTATGTTAGTATAGTTAAAAGAAGCAATGGATGACCACAAGGATGTCATTTTGTTAGATATCTTGAAAGAAAAATAGTGCATAGTTACAAGAATAGAAGACTTCGACATAGACTGTGTATTGGATGAAGAAACACATGTGAACATTATGCCAGAAATCACTTGGGAAATTATGGGAAAGCCTGCTATGATACCTTCATTGGGAAGGATAGGCTTGTTTAAAGGAAAAATGATAACCCTATGTGGAAGAGTTACTAATATATCTATGATTGCTCATGAAACATCGACAAAAGAGGACTTTGAAGTTATTAAGTTTGTTGAGAACAATGCCCCTTTTCCACTTTTATTAGGAATGACTTGGATTGAAAAGGATCAAATCAAAAGGAAGGCAGAGGAGAAAGCTATAGAACAAAAAAAGCAAGAACTAAGGGACTTCATAGCCAGAAACATAGCGCGGCTAATAGAAGAACAAGAGGATAAGTCGAAGCAACAGAGGGCCATATAATTAGATGTCGAATTTGAAAGAACATGGGAAGGCTTAAAGAACCTGTCCATGCAAGAAAGAAATATAACCACCCCAGAAATAGAAAAATAAGGGACATTAACCACAGAATCTTCAAGAGCACATCAGCAATGCGAAATCACTTTACTAGGAGAAGATAAGAATAAAAATTGAAAGAGGAATCCAAAGACTCGGATCACAGGAAAGAAGGCAAGAAATCTCAGTAAGAAGAAAGCCAAGTTAGAAAAACTACAGGAAGTTCCAGAGAAGCCTTAGCAGGAGGTTGGCTTGAAGAACCTGAACCTCACCCGAATAACAGAACCACGCAGAATGGTACTTCGCCACGACGAAGCTATATGACCATTGGAGGCACCCTGACCATTAGAATAACACTCCAGAACGGATAGAAACACAGTTATTAACAAAAAGACCACCATTGGACCATTGAGACCATGCCATAACGGACGAATGTGCATTGATGGACACATTCCTACTCGTTGGAGGAATTTGTTACGATGTTTCTTATTTAACCCATCGGACGCTACGTCGGGACCACTTTTTGCCAACAATGATTATCTAAGCTAGCAGAGCATCGATTGTATACCGCGTTGTGATTTCTAGACCTCACCATTTGTTTGATTACCTTGCTTGTTTGCTCGCCTACCTGATTTATTTGATCACGAGTGTGAATGTCGGGTGAACATAGCACGTTAGAAAAGTCAGTGGAGGGGATTCTCATAGATCTCATGGCTGAGAGAGTCATGTTCATAGGATTACAGGCATCGTCGACTAGGGGATTGAAAGCATCCCCTTCGACTGCATGTCATTCTAGCCTAACCATGATAGAGAAGCAAAGAAAGCACCACGATGATCTGGCTAATGCGAAGTATATCCCATCGGTCTTATCAGACTACATCCTACCTTTGGCTGGTGCAGTTAACCGTGACAGCATCCAATGGGATTTTGAGTACACGTTGATCACTGCGTACATCCCAAAGGGGATACGCATAGTTGGACCCCAGTTAGGGCATATCCCAGTGCTGAAGGACAATGACTTCAACCTCGGAGATAGGAAGAACTACATGATACTCACGTTGCATCGTTATTTGATGAATACGACTGGGAAGAAGTCGTGCATAGTCTCCCATCCGTGGATAAAGGAGCTCACGCAATCCACGATCATGAATGTAATGAAGATCCCCCACTTTGGTCGACATCAGGAGGTTAACGCTTGTGTTAAAATCCTCCTTTTGTGCTACCATAGAGGGTATCTATGGCTTGATAGGTGCATCACTGTGGATCCTGTGTTGATCCATCTCATCACAGGACTGAGCATGCAGGTCCCGGACCCTCAACAATTCTACCCAGGGAAGACTTCAGATCGCTCCATGGCATAGCACATAAAGGAGGATTATGGTGATGTAGAAAAGGGAAAGCGAGGCTACAAGGTAGCCTCCATATAGGATGGTGTAGTGTGCCTAGCTTGTCAGCTTATAGCTAGCAAGCTCGTCAGAAAGAACCGCCTGACACAGGTCACTGGATTTGTAGTAGACCTCGCAGGGAAGTGCATCGAAGGAATGCAAATGAACTAGGCGAGTTACCTCGTCAACGAGTTGGAGAAGGATTGTCGCGAAGTGCAAGATCAGGGATATGAGTTTCATTTTAGTTGGCTACTGGTATTGATCGCATTTGTCGCTTGGAAAATGCTAGAAGGAGCATCCTTCCCGGAAGTTGAGCCATCGGAGCCATTGGTCGCAAATTTATCCACTTTGTGGTATACAAATGATATGGTGAAGTAGTGGAAATTGAATGTGGTGTTCCCTGCTTACAACCTGTAGATGAAGCATGTTATTGAAGAATTCCCATGAATGACACCCAACACTTTGCATCAGTACAAGCCGCTAGCAAAGTTTCGTGCAGATTGGCACTTCATCTACATCACTGCACATAGGGATGAAAGTAAGGAGGAGCTGCAGTCCTATTACAAGTTGACCAATGAAGACATGGAGGAGATCACCAAAGAATGGCCAGCAGAGTTCCTTGTGTCAGTGGAAGATGCAGAACTCTCCGACCCCGACATCATAGGCAGTCCATTAACCACCGAGACTGAGCATGACGGACCGACTAGCGCGAAGAAAAAGAAGAAAAAGGAGGAAGTGTATAACATAGAAACTGATGAGGAGGAAAATGCATCAGAGGAAAGTAGGCATGATTCACCTACAGGAGGAGGAGGATAAAAAGTGAACCAAGAAGAAGGAGGGGAAGAAGGAGAAAAACAAGACAGAGACGAAGTTACATCGCCAAAATATCCTCCTACCGAAGTCAAGACATCAAAGAAAAGGAAGGTCTCCCCCTAGAATCCCTCAACAAGAATGAAGACTTGAGCCAATAAGCCTCAGTCGCAGAATGTTCTCACAGTGGACGATGTCGATCTCATCATCACATTCATAGAGGATGCCTCAGAGGATATCTTGCAGAGACATGGAGAAAAGAAGGAGACGATGTATGAAATAATATAGAAGGAGTTGCAGGAGATACAACAAGCCATCCATTTGAGCTGCGCAATACCTACTGCGCATTCTTCATCGAAAAGTGAAGAATTAGGGGATGAGCCCGCCCAATTACGAAGATTAGTAGATGCAACAGAGGCTTGACTTCAGCGAGCCCATGAAGAGAAGGAGCAAGCTACAGAATCCCTAAAGCAAGAAAAGGAGGAGGTCTTAGAGCAACTTCGAGCTGTGCAGAAGGAGAAAGATGAAATTTGGGCGATGTTAGAGGAGGACAAAGCAAGGATGTAGAAATAAAAAGACCAGTTTCTCACAGAGAAGACTATGGTTAAAGAAGTGGTGACTAAAGCACTTCACTCTGTGTCGGGCTTGGCACAGGAGGAAGAAGAGTCAGCTGAAATATAAGTGGGGAATCTCGTTGAAGCAATTCAGTAACTTCAAGCAAGAGTAATGGAGCTAGAAATCCAAGCAATGTCGAGCACTTCGCAAGAAGTACGTGATCAGAGGGAATAAATCGCCAAAATCACAGTTGGAAGGATCAGGGCACTCGCCTTAGAGTGTAAGCAATTGAGTGATCGGAGTGCGCAGACCTATGAGTGCCTTGCAGAAGATCCGGAGCTGAGAAAACTGGAAGCACAGCTACATGAAGTGAAGCAGCAGGAATCCACCATGCAAGCACATATGAAGCTACTTACTGCAGTCGAGAAGATGAAAAGATCACAGGAACAGCGCGTAGTCCAGCAGTAGATTACTACCATCTAGAGCAAATTCATGGAGGTGACACAGAGATTACAGTCGATGCAGGACGAAGCCTACATGATTTTTGAAGAGATAGAAGGACAAGGCTCATAGCTGGACTAGATGGTCACGATAATGGAACAACGCCTGGAAGGGTCTGTTAAAGAGCAACTAATTCAGGAGTTCACTGAGTAGGAGGCTCTGGTGAAGCAGCAAGTCAAGGCTACTCGAGCTAAGCTCGAGGCCTTTGAAGCAGCACTGCCTAGATCTTAGTGACTTGGGATGAGTCACAGATGAGTGTTGGGGGCATGTTGGCCCTTGACCAAGTTTTGAGAGAACATTGGTCATGTTTGACCACTTTTGGGACTTCGACAGGCTAGTCGAAGATGGAGCGCCTAGGCGGAGTGGAGATCGTGGGATATCACTCATTTTGTGGGCTTGTGGACCCAGCAAGGGGTTTTCTAGGGTTTATGTAATAGTTTAAGGGATGTTGGCCCATGGGTTTACCCATGATTAGGCCTTATTGTAATTTATAAATAAGTAGCTAAGGAATGTAAAAGAGTGACTAGTTATTGATCAGCTTAGTGCATGACTAGAAGGCTTTGTGCAAGAGAGTGTAAGTTGCTCAGCACAACAGACTGTGTAAGGCTTTGTGCTAATAAGGAGTTGGCTCTATGTCTTGACCTAATCCTGGGAAGGAGGATCTGGCGAGCTACGCATAGATCTCTTGTCCTCTGCAGAGTTAGGCTCTATAGCTTTGTGCACAGGAGCAGATGGATGTAAAATATTGAATAAGACTAATAAAGAAGAAGAAGAAGAAGTTGGTAGACATAGCCCCACACTGGGGTGAACCATGTATATCATGTGTTGATGTGTTTTTTGCGATGTTGTTTATGTTGTTTATGTTGTTTATCTATTAGTGTATTGATATTTATATATGTTAGATATATGTATGGATGCCTAGTGCTCTATTGATGGTAAATGAATACTAGATATGATTTAATGTTATGTGCTAAGTGATGGAAAGTACTTGATCTTTATTGTTAGTGCATTGATCTGTATTAAGGGTTTGATCTGTGATATGAATGAGATCCAAGAACTAATACATATTGTTGGCTAAGTGCTATGTTAAGTGTTGTGATCACATATCTGTGTCCCATCTTGGTTGTAGACACTTGATTCCTGCAACCCCCCCTACCTCTACCTCGGGTCAGACTTCATATGTTTCGCAGGTGTTTCCAAAAGGGCCAGTAGTTAGGGTTTTGTTGGTGCGTTTTTGAAGCGTTGAACCCTGGGTCTGCCCCTGTGCCAACAAGGAGCTTCCCAACACATTGGTTGTAAGAATGGATTTTCACTCTTTAATGACTCTAGGTTTCGTTTTGTGGCCTTGGAGAGTTTACTCTCCAATCCTATTCGAAGTCCCTAAATCTATCTGATGTTGGTTCACTCTCAACGAAAATGTCAAATGAATTTTAAATTACACATTTATTTTTAATGGTTGTTGTTTAAGTCAAAAGGACATAGATGAAACTTCGATGATGTTATGACTCATGACCCAACCAAGCAAATGCAAAAATGGCAATGCAATTCATTCACTTCGATGAACTCTATCTATGGGAGGGAGAGAGAATTTTTTATTTTTCTCTGCAAACTTCAAAAACACGACCTCATATGCCAAGCAATCATACAAACAATACAAATCCAAAATTTTCTAAAATGGAAACCAAACACTCTCACTATCCACTATGATTATAATTCTTCAAAATCAAATATGCATAAGAAGGAATTTTTCTTTTCTTCTTTTTCCGAATATAATGTAAAAAATTTCTTAGACTAATCAAGAATATAAATGCAAACGGAAACGAGTAAACAACAAGTAGAGGGCTCTAGGAAATTGGCAATGGTGTTAAACAACCCACTCCATTGTCACTACAAAGATCTCACCCAAAACTCACTTTAAAGGATAGATCTAGTAATGAATAACACTTACAAAAGGGAAAACTGATGTCATTTGTATCACAGACTACCAAATCTTTTCAGATCTGTTGGGTTCACTACCCAACTTAACAAGATCGCTAGACAATAAATAGGCCTATCCAAACAATCCAAAACCAATCAAACCCCAAACAATAAATGAAGATAAATTATGTGACCAGAAAACTCAAATAGAGGTAAATATTTCACAAAACAAGCCCACAGAGACCTTTGGGACTAGATAGATTAGATTTAGTCTCGGAATTTTGGAAATTATACAATTTCCCCAATTTAGTGGGATCATCGCATGACACAAATGGTGCAACAAGCAACTATAGTCGCATGACCCCTATACTACAACCAATGATTATGAAGAAAAAAAAAAATTACAAAAAAGATCTGCTCCAAATCTCTCAATTTTGTATCAAATCTATCGGATCTACGAGATATATACCTCTAGAAGAATATAGGAAAGAGAAAATAAATCACAAATAGAAAATAGAGGGTATCCAGGAAAGGGATTCTAGAGAAGAATCAAAAGATCCTTCCCCAGTGGAGTCGTTGGTTATGTTATGGGATAAATATCACAGGGATCTCACATGATAGATGGCAAGATCTCCCTAGGATCTCCCTAGGATCTCCCTATTAATCCTAGACAGAAAGAAGGCTATATTCCTATGTCTTTCCTAGACTCAAGCAGATGGATTCATAATTGGTAGAGATATCATACCTTGAACTGTAGGTTGTCTTTCGTATATCTTGGCTTAAGCAGATCTAAATTTCTAGCTCTAATCTCTACAATCTACTTCCTGCACCCAAAAGACAAACAATACCTTTCCACCTCTCTACTTGGCGTTAGAATCCTAGATCTACTTGTTTCTAATCATATCTATCAATCACAAGATCGGATCTAAATATTTTCAAATGAAATATAAACATATTCAAGAGGAAAACCAATGATCTATTCATTAACATGAAGAAATTACATCAATGCATACCTTGAATGTTGACGCTTCCTCGTTTGGCTCCTTGCTTCTCCTCAACTTCTTAATCAGGTTAGGCAATCTTATTTCTGGTTGTTGTGAATAGGAAAAGCCCCTCTATAATTCAACAACATAACTCTGCATGATTCCTCCCTCCAACTCAAGACTAATCTTCATTATATAGATCATTGGAAGAGTCTTGGGAGAGCTTCTATATCTTCTAGAACCTAATAGAAACTCGAATGATGTGAGTTCCTAGGCTCATGACATGAAGATATAACTCACCCACTTCTTAGCTTTGTGTAACTCATCGAATCTAGAAGATTTGACAAATAGTCACTTGTTGAACTATTAATTTCCAACGACTAGAGTCGTGCAATGTCCCCTATGTGTCCAGTGTTTGGGCTATCTCCTTCTAATAGATTCCCTTCTCACTTGTAGGGTGGAAATTAAGGCTATAACATAAGCCCTGGTAAGGTAATGGTACAGCCTGAGGGATTTCAAGCAGAGAATGGGGTACATTCCTTGGGTTGTGCAAGTTGAGAGAAATAAGAGAATTATGGTTGGAACTGTTGCAAGATTTGCAAAATTGCATAATTTCTAAGTATTATGATGTAAATTTGTTTTTGGGGGGGAATGTAACATCTCCATTTTAATCCCCAGTTTATTGATGTATAATGTAGATATGATATATGGTCATGGGCCAAGAGATTTAATATGTAAACATTGTATAGAAAAATGATAAATAAAATATGTGATGCAAACTACAGATGGACATGGAAAAAGTTATGGGGGATGAGTTATCCACAAGAGAGTAGGGGTCTAAGGGGGTTTTATTCATGTGTTATAAATCCAAAACCCTTTTCCTAAATTTTTATTGTTTGAGTGAACCTTCTAATTATTCCATTGAGTGTGGTATAGCCCAATCATTGAATACGTGTAAGAGGGTGGATGTGAGAAGTCACATCTGATAGTTATTGAGAGATGGGACTGAGTACAATCACCTTGGGGAAAAATTTGAGTCAAGCAAGAATGGAAAAGAAGGAAAAATTTGTATGGGAAAGGAGTTTTTACAGGAATTTCGTTTTAGGGACAACAAGGAAGCAAAGCGATGGAGCTTAAAGGCAACCATAGTGGACATGATAGTAGATGTTTGGGAGATATTGAAGGCATGAAGAAGCAGGTTTTCAGACCTATAGAGTAAGATTGTGCAAGAGAAATTACCAAACTGTTAGTGAGCTTGTTGCTAGGAATTTTTCCTTGTAGTTGACATCCCTGGAGTCCCCAACATAGAGATTCATGGCCAACATGTGCTGGAATCTCTGGAGGGAAGTGGGAAGGCCTGAGGGACTGTGTGCAGTGAAGGGGGATCCCCTTTCTTGGGTTCTGCAAATTGAGAGGAAGAGAGCTAGTGGATTGGGATAGTTGTAGGATAAATATGTTAGTTGTGGGAACTTGAGATATGAGTGGATAGTGGAGAGACACCCTCGTGGATTCATAGCCCTAGCTCGAAGGTGACTTGTTGTTGAGATTTGGAGCAACAAGTCTATGGTTGGGTGGACCGTCCATTCCTTCAGTTGGTTGCACAATTATTGTGAAAAGATAAGTGTTGTATCTTGATATCTTACTCTTATTTATGATTTATAATGTTGCGTAATAACTCTATATAACGAAATAATTGTGTGTTGTTGTGCATGATTATGTTTAGTTGCATTCATGTTTGGATATGTTGTTAGATGCATTTATCTTAATGGCATCGGAATAAATTTTTTCATTTCTTTAAATTTATATGGTTTAGTAGTGGGGATGCTACACCTCCAATTTCATACCGCAATTGCTCCCAAATCCAAAGCCCGAATTCTTTGTTATTCCACAGGGTTGATGGTGTTTTGAGACAAGGCATTCAATAACTAGAGAGAAGTTAAAAGATCACATGTTGTGCATGCTTAGTGGTATCTTCGGTACTCCCATACGAAAGCTAATGAGTTGATGTGATAGTTGTTGGTTCATGTGAGAGTTTAATGTTTGATTGATACACCAAACCATTTCAAACCTTAGGGGATCGCACAACTATAATACCCCCCATTTTTCAAATAAACACACATACTTAATTCAGTGGATTTATTATCCCAAAGATATTCTATGTGATTCAGGTCTTGCTTCACACGATAATATGAAGTTTTGGAGAAGGATCTTGTCTCTTTTTTAATTCGGGCAATGGTAACTGTGAGTTTATTGTCCAATGGTGAATTTTTTCCTAGCATTGATTTGATAACCACCATGGAATTTCATACGACTATCAATTCCTTTACCTTGGTTTATTTAGCCAACATGATACCTATTATAGCATCATTTTCCACCTCATATGCATTGATGCCTTATTAGCCTGATTCATATACATGTTTCCTACTTGCAGACTCAATCCGCTTTATTCCTCCTCGGAAATCACTAAAAAAGACAATGTTTTGAGATGTATGCGCCCTATCAGTTATGCAATATGCATACATATGAAGGTTACCCCTTATCAGCCTACATACACATTTATTTGGCTCACAAAAATATAATTTTGCTAAATTTTGGGTGGGTTTTACGGGTTCCTCTGGTCCCTAACTCCCTATTGCTCGTGGATAACTACTCTAACCACTTGTTTGGAGTATAGAAATTATTTGAATCGAATTCGACAAGAACAAATGGCTATCGACACAGGCTCTAAGATGATTAGCACAAGCAAATTTTAAGGCTATGAACAAATAATGAGATCAACTTGTTGGCGTGAGGGGGGGAATGTCATCATGATTAATGTCTACCATTGTATGTAATGTAGACTAAATTCGAATTGATATGTAAATTCGAGTAGTATATTGTTGTATACAAGAAATAATGAGACTTTCATGAGACCTTTTCCACATGGGAGAAAAGAAAAACAAACAAAGAAAAGAAGGTGAAATTGATTGTAGAGAAGCTAAAGTGTTGGGGACACCTGGCCTTCCAGGTATCCTTGCAGTCGACTCAATATTCTATATCATGTTTCCCCACAATGAGAAAGGGGTTCTTTGGGATGTGAAGAGGAAAAGAGGCTACCCAAACGTCATTGAGGAGCATAGAGATGAACCAGAGAGCATGTAACTTGCCTATTGTTGAATAATAAAGAGCCAGGCCAAAGTCACATGAATGTTGGTTTTCCCGTTTGGGTTTCCATGGTAAAATTATGAGTTCTATGTGTGTTTTTCATATTTGAAATTGTTTTCTATGGGTGGAAATGTCTACATTGTAATTTAATGAATGGTTAATGGAGTTTATTGCAATTTAATGGTTGTTTGCGTATTGTTTAGAACTTTGTGCCAGTTATGGTTTGAGCTCGTTTTATATGAATACTGCCCCCGTGGGTTAGTAAACCAATCCAACAACTCTTTATCCATGTATGTACATCCATTTGGTAGTTGGAAATCGATGACCCTATTTTTCGAATGGTTGTTATTTATTTAGAAGTTGTTAATTTTGTTTTAAGAGTTGTTGGGGGTGCTACAGAAAAATCCCTTTGTGGAGTCGCCAATTTCTGTTATAGAAAAATCAACCTGTGAATAGGTGGATCTTCCCTCGGATTCTAGAGCCCTAATACTGCGACAGAAAGATGTAAATGGACACTAACATCCCTTTGATATTTGCTTAACTAGCTGAAAAGAGAGAGAGGGAAAAAGGGTGTGATGCACCTATTTTCAGTGTTTGTCCTCGTTGATCCAATTTGAGCTTGATATCCAAACTCATTCGCACAAATTGATACCTGCAAACCATGGATAGAAAAGAGACACAAGGAAACTCCTACTATAGCATACTATATTAAACAAATTCATCTACAGTAGACAAGCATATGTAAAGATACATAAACTCTAAGGAAATAGTCCAAACATTTATTAATGAGAACATTAAAAATACACTTACAATTTGTAGATGTAGTTGCAGCAGCCTCTCCAAGTCCTCCTCGTCCATCCCTTACATTATTCTCCCAAGATCATAGGTTTGATACCCAAAATCTTCCTCCCAAGATCATAACTTTGTTACCTATAATATGCCTCCCATATCCTTTCTCCATGGAAAGCCCTCATTATATAGGATTTGGAGGCTTAACCACCATGGAGAGGATCGCTCATCAAATCCACTAATATGGGATCTCCAAGATATTTAGGGAGAAAATATATCTTAAGGATTTTAGGGAGGAAATATCTCTCGAGGATTTTAAGGAGGAAATATTTCAACCATCCATGAGATCTTCAACCTCCCCTTAAAAATAGGAAACCAAACGTGAGGTGGATTCTCACACTAAATTAATTTCATTTTCATGAATATTAATAATAATTCATGTGCACATAGTATTTTGACCGTCATATAATATATTTCTCCTCCACATTGACTAGGGATTGTGACATATGTTATTCCATGGTGTCGAGGTGTATGCGACACTTAGCAAGGTGCATATGACACTTTTACGACACTTGCGACACTTAGGGTGAGGTACCTAGGTGTGGAAATTTGATGTGTAACAATTGGTGATTTCCCTCGCACTTGTTAATGATTTACCTCAATGATTGGTAATCAAGTGGTTTCTACCATTTTTGACATCAAAACATCTATTCACATGGCTAGATTCGTACCACATCGGGATTGGGATGAAGACCCTGGGTTGAGCGTTCACTTTGTTATCTTCTTTTCCCAGGTTGCGAAAGAGATCATTTGAACATGTTGATATATATATTGTCGCATAGATCCACATTGTATTGGTATGTGGCTATGTTTTATCATTTCATAGCTCCACTGTGTATTTTTTGTGGCTACGATCAGTTCATGTCATGGAGGTATGGATCCACATTGTATCTCTGGTGGCCATATCCTTAATCAATATTTTTCATGGATCTGCAGTGTATTGGTCGATGGCCATGCTTTGAGTCATCTTGTATTCCGAGCATAGGTATGTCTGCCTTGGAAATGGAACATATATTAATATTGTTTGATGGTTGTTTTCATATTCTTTCGGGTTCTCCAACTCCACGACCTTGCATTGAAGAATTGTAGAGTGTTTTGGCCATCGGTTTCTCTTCTGACCTCACACTTTAGGGGGCATATTGTTACACATCAAATTTCCACACCTAGGTACCTCACCCTAAGTGTCGCAAGTGTCATAAAATGTTCATATGCACCTTTCTAAGTGTCGCATACACCTCGACACCATGAAATAACATATGTCACAATCCCTAGTCAATGTGGAGGATAAATATATTATATGAAGGTGAAAATACTATGTACACATGAATTATTATTAATATTCATGAAAAGGAAATTAATGTAATGTGAGAATCCACCTCACATTTGGTTTCCTATTTTTAAGGGGAGGTTGAGGATCTCATGGATGGTTGAAATATGTCCTCCTTAAAATCCTTGAGAGATGTTTCCTCCCTAAAATCGTTAAGAGATATGTTCTCCCTAAATATCTTGGAGATCCCATTTTAGTGGATCTGATGAGTGATCCTCTCCATAGTGGTTAAGCCTCCAAATCCTATATAATGAGGGATTTATATGGATAAAGGATATGGGAGGCAGATTAGAGGTATCAAACTTATGATCTTGGGAGGAATATTTTGGGTACCAAACCTATGATCTTGGGAGCATTATGCAAGGGATAGACGAGGAGGACTTGGAGAGGTTGTTGCAACTGCATCTACAAATTCTAAGTGTATTTTTTATGTTCTCATTAATATATGCTTGGCTTATTTCCTTCTAGTTTATATATCTTTACATATGCTTGTCTATTGTAGATGAATTTGTTTAATATAGTATGCTAGAGTAGGATTTTCCTTGTGTCTCTTTGATGTTTGTGGTTTGAAGGTATCAAGTTGTGCGAACGCGTTTGGAGATCAAGCTCAAATTGGAGCATCGAGGACAAACACCGGAAATAGGTGAATCACACCCTTTATCCCTCTCTCTTTTTTCAGCTAGTTAAACAAATCTCAAAGTGATGTAAGTGTCCATTTTCATCTTTATGTATCGGTATTAGGGGTCTATAATCCGAGGGAAGATCCACCTGTCTGCAGGGGGATTTTTCTGTAACACCAATGATGTCAATGACTCCCAAGGTATCCTAGCACATTCTAGCAAATGTGAATAAATGAGTTGAGGTCAAACATTTATGAAATCATTCGATCAGAGGTCAATGATGTAAACCCATTGTTGGAATCAAGGAGGCCTACCATTGAGGCATGCAGGTCCCAAGGTACTAACTGGTTTCTAAGTCTAATTCTTGGATTATGTGTTGAAGTCGACAGGAAAAGACTCGTCGAAGGAGGGCCTTGATGTATCCCCCATCATCGACACGAAACTGACACAGGAAAGTGATGTAATATGGTGAATCAAATGAGTATGGAATGACACGAGAAATGGAAACAGAAATACTGCAGATAGATGGTTTGAAGTGAAACTTCCCTTGAACATGATGAGGCATGACAATTGACTTGGTAGCATTGACTCGACGAGTACCAAGAATGTAATATGACAAAAATAAGAGAACTCTTCGACTGGATGAAAAAGTATGGTGACACATTGAATTGGTATGACTCAGAGACAAGCGGATTACCCAATTGTAAGATGAGACACAAATAGGTGCCATGTTCAAGGATGAAAAAAGCTGCCATAAAGAATTCTCAAAAACTTGACCCACTTCCTTCAATTTTCCCCCCACCCAGATAAATGAGTACCTCTTTTTAATTTAATGAGCTCGAGGAGGGTAACACATGATCGATATAACTCACCTTCGGTGAGTTCAACTTCCTTTATTTAATGAACTGGAAGAAGTAAGGGTTCATTCTCATATGGGCCCTTCAATGTGTAGTTTAGCGAGTTCAGATAAGGAAAAATGGGTGGTTTTTCATGTTTAGAGAGTCTGAAAAGAACTGAAAGGTAACTCCAGGGTTGTCCTTTTTCATAATTATAATCTCCGAGATCCAAAAAAGAGATAAACTATTACTTGTAAGATGCCCTTTTGAACCTTTTAACGAGTGTGAAAGGAAGCAAGATCACTCGACAATCTTTTCATGTTTAGAGAGTCTAAAAAGAGCTTAAAGGAGACTCCAGGGGGTTCCTTTTTCGTATAACCTTTACGAGTCCGAAAAAGTGATAAAAGTATACTCGGTCACATTCTCATATATTTATGAGCACGATAAAGAACAAAGACTAAGCTCGATATTGGTTTAATTTTTACACAAGCTTGAAACAAAATTAAACTATGCTTGTAATTTCCCAACGTAATTTCCAAAAATTTTGAGGGATACCCATGGATGGTTGGTACTCTGCCCCCATCTTGCGAAGCTAGCAACTTAACTCTAGAATGATAATCAAATGATGGAGACATTCCCCCAAGCTTCATTTCATTCATTGACTTTGAGGTTGTCACCAATATATGTACTAGATGGAGAAAAAGGATAAGGGTGGATGAAAGGAAGGTTCAAATACGAGACCTAACAAAAGACTCGACTCAACATCTATGAGATCTAGCTAAAGACTCAACTCGATATCTAAGATATCTAGTGAAAAGACTCGACTCAACGGAAGAGGTGATTGTTTCATTTTTTAACGAGTTTGACACAAGAAAAGAACTATGCTTAGGACCTTTGTTTCATTTTTTAACAAGCTTGCCATAGAGAAGCAAAACTATTCTCATATCTTTTGTTTCATTTTTTAATGAGCTTGCCACAAAGAAGAAAAACTATGCTCATGGCTCCAGGATCAATCCCCAGATTTCTGTTTCATTTTTTAATGAGCTTACTATAGAGAGGAAAAATATGCTCGTAGCCTCTTCTTGATCATGTCTTCCAAGAGGACAATTCTCTGGAATGAAGACATCTCAAGGAACAAACATCAATCATGGCTTCCAAGAGATCTTCGCTAGATGGAAGAAAAACACTCTGGAAGGAAAACATGTCGACAGCCTCGATAAGGGTAGGGAGATCTGGCTCTAATGGCCCTATCGAAGAGATGACCATATCAACTATCAGATCTAATTCGGGAGAAGGGAGATATTCCCTTTCATGCAGGGTTGAATGCATGGGGCAGGTCGTTACATAATTAACCTGCAGCGGGGCAAACATCATTGGAATGTACAGACCATTCAGGGAAGGTGGATGGTTGACCATCAGATGAGGGTCAATGAATGAAAGTTGGTTGATCATTACTATGTTTTCGTTGTGAGGGAAACACATCACTCGAAAGAGAGTGAACACAAAATATCTCATAACATAGACATAGTCTCACATGAGGAGCAGGTTAAAGTCCAAGGGGTCGTGAACTACTATCACATCGACGTAGACTTTTTTTCCTCCCAAAGTAACCAGAAACTGAGGAAGGATACCTAAAGGTTGACTAACTCTTCTGTCAAAGGTCAACAGATTCTGAGTCACGGGCGCAAGTTGCGGGGAACCAAAATCTTGCCAAGCGTTCGTGCATAAGATGTTAAAAGAAGAACCTTTGTCTATTATAGTGTTAGGATTATTCCTATCATAAACCCGTATGATGATTTGGAAAGGCACGTAAGAGGGAAGACGAGGTTCTGTCAAATGATTCCAATTAATAGAACTCATCTAATTTCTTTAAGGGGGTGCCATTGGGATGGGCATAGTGCCCCCTTGTCCAGGTGAATCAATATTAACGAGGTAGACCTTAGTGACATCCTCACTCTTTGAATGAGGAGTGGGATCGACTGATGATGGGACTGGATTGACCACTTTGGTTGCACTCTTCAAAGGAGGAGGAGTGGGATCGACCAATGACGGAACTAGATCGACCACTTTGGCACTCCTCAAGGGAGGAGTGGGATCGATCGATGAAGGAACTGGATCGACCACTTTGGCACTCTTCATATGAAGAGTGAGGCTGATCGATGACGGAACTAGATCAGTCACTTTGGCACTCCTCAAGGGAGGAGTGGGATCGATCGATGATGAAACTAGATCGACCACTTTGGTTTCACTCTTTAGATGAAGAGTGGGACTGACCGATGACGGAACTGGATCAACCACTTGGGTTAGTGGTTCAACCGAGGATGAAACCAGATCTACCACCTTATCAAATAGAATGATCGGCGATGGAACCGGATTGACCATTCCATCAACTAATGATGGTTTGGAAGATATCTCATGATCACCAATTAGAAGTTGGATCTTTTCTAAAAGATAAGAAGCCTTGTCTATACGAGGACAAAGGTGAGAGTAATGATCACCTTCAAATAACAAGCTAGAAAATTTGACAGTTCTATTTTTGTTACCAACCGTAATGTCACTAGTTGACGGGGTGTCACCAGCATGTTCAGAAGGGATGTTGACATGGAAGACCACATTTCTAAGACCTTGGGGAGACCAGGGAAATCCCTCAGAAAGTGGTTATTCTTACAAATCCTGCAAGGGTACTTGGGCTTAAGGGTTGTTTGGGTGATCTTGGCATGATCAACACTCCCAACACGATTAACAGTAACTGGTTGTTCTCCAACATTTCTGGAAGTGGTTGGAAGTTTGGACCCTTGCTTATTTTTCTTCTTCTTAATCTACATTTTCTTGTTCTTCTTATTCTCCAGGTTACTAGCTTCAGAGCTTTAACTTGGCGAAGAAAATGAAATGGAAGAAGACCTTGCAAGAGAAGAAGGAGAAGAAGAACTTACTGGTGAATAAGGTGAAGGATCAACATGAGGTTGATGGTCTTGGGGGGAAGTTCTTACAACCAAATCACTTGCTGCATTGGGGATTATCGGAGTGGAAAAAAAACATATCGGTAACCTAATTGTGAGACCTGGAAGGCTCAAAGTAGCGATGTAAGGAGGACCAACATTTCCATAAGAAGGAAAAACAAAAGGTTCCCCTGGAGCAAGGGTTGCTTCATTGGTCATTCTGGGAACTAACGTCATTAAACACATATCCAACCTAGAGTATTCTAGGGAAAACAAACAACACACGCTAAAAATCTAGGAATCAAGCAAACAAAAAAAACCTTCTCACAATGAATGCACTAGTTGGTGATGAAATCCAACGTTATGGGAACAATGTAAGAAGGCGTTGATATAGAGTGGGTGGAAAAGTTACGTTGATGACCTGCTTAACGGACTTACACCTTGGTGCAAGCTTCCACACAATAAATGTGGATTTACCCTCCAAGGAGCCCGAGTGATTTTGTCCAACGTCGATTCCAGATACAGCGAAGACTTTCCCCTTCACTGTCACCTCATGTATTGACCCTAAAGAAAGGCCACTAAGGTTACCAAATACAACAATGATGCCTAGGGGAAAAGTAGACAGTCTGATATACATTCAAGGGCATGGTAAATGATCCCGAAATCGACTTGAGAAGGCCCACACAGGGTTGTTTTCTCAAGTGACCCCCAATAATGCACGCAACCACTACACCAGGACCAACAAAGCATGGTTAGTAACTCTGATGGTCTTAATGCAACCTCCCGATTGACCCTTGTGTGAGAAGGGCATCCTAGGATAAAATGTAGTAAATGGATTTCATCGCTCCCTAACTCAAGATTATATGTTTGTTTACATATTTGGAAAGTTATATTTCACACATATTCCAAATCCCTACAACTAATCTAATGTAGGTTGCAAAGAGACCTAGAAATAAAAGTTTCTAGGTAGATTTTAATTAACACGTAATTTTATTAAGTTGTTGTTACTCAAGAGGAAAATGGCATGGACTAAATGATGTTTTGACCGACTCTAAACAATGCAAAGAAATGAGAATGAAAATATTTGACTTCGATGAAAGCTATATTACAAGAACGAGAAAACGATTATCATTCCCTGATGCATAATGCCCCAAAATTTTATTAAACTCGCCGATATCAAGATTCCCAGATGCAATTTCGCTACTTCAAATGCAAATATGCCCCCAATCTAATGCAAAGCAAGAAATTAAAACTTTTTATTTCAAAGATACACTAAAAACAATAGCGAGTTTCTTCAAAACAAAAGCAACCGAAACAAAGCCACAAGACAAAGTACAAACTCAGGGAAAAAATATCTGCAAGATAAACTAGGAAAAACTGAGCAGAAAAGGGAAGAAAACACCAAAAAAGGAGATCAACACTCCTGTTTTCAAGGGAAAAGAGAATTGTAGTGCTTTGATATACACTCCAGGGGAGTGCTAACCTTCCCAGAAACTCAGAACAGAGGCCTAAAACTCAGAAAATTTGACCCATAACTCCCATAATTTTGTGAAATTTTCAATGAGAAGGAGAGAAAGGCAAATAGATCAGAAACAAAAAATAAAAATGATCTAAAGGTGGGAAAAAGGTAGAGAGGATCCAAGGAAATACAATTCAATGTCCTTCCCCAGTGGAGTCGCCAATTTCTATTACAGAAAAATCCCCATGCGGACAGATGGATCTTCCCTCAGATTCTAGACCCCTAATACTAAGAAAAAAATATGCAAATGAACACTAACATCCCTTTGAGATTTTCTTAACTAGATGAAAAGAGAGAGAGGGAGAAAGGGTGTGATGAACCTATTTCCAGTGTTTGTCCTTGCTACTCCAATTTGATCTTGATCTCCAAACTCGTTCGCACAGCTTGATACCTGCAAACCACAGACAACAAAGAGACACAAGGAAACTCCTACTCTAGCATACTAGATTAAACAAATTCATGTACAGTAGACAAGCATATGTAAAGATACATAATCTAGAAGGAAATAGGCCAAGAATATATTAATGAGAACATTAAAAAGACACTTACAATCTGTAGATGGAGTTGCAGTAGCCTCTCCAAGTCCTCCTTGTCCAGCCCTTGCACGATGCTCCCAAGATCATAGGTTTGATACCCAAAAGCTTCTTCCCAAGATCATAAGTTCGATACCTCTAATCTACCTCTCATATCCTTTCTCCATGGAAATCCCTCATTATATAGGATTTGGAGGCTTAACCACCATGGAGAGGATCACTCATCAGATCCACTACAATGGGATCTCCAGGATATTTAGGGAGAAAATATCTCTTAAGGATTTTAGGGAGGAAATATCTCTCAAGGATTTTAAGGAGAAAATATTTCAACCATCCATGAGATCCTCAACCTCCCCTTAAAAATAGGAAACCAAATGTGAGATGGATTCTCACACTAAATTAATTTCCTTTTCATGAATATTAATAATAATTCATGTGCAGCCCCCCGGGGGGCAGCTCAATTGGCAAGTGCCGTGAAAACTAAGTTCCATGAGGTTTCGTGTTCAATTCCCCCCGACTTACAATGTGTTCCGCGTAAGGGGCATCTTGGGCACACCTGGAGGTTATAGTGGTAGCAGTTGGATAACACGGCCACGTGTAACGTGAGCACGTGCCCAACTAGTTGTTGATTCCGCCAGACATTAAAAAAAAAATAAAAAAAATCATGTGCACATAGTATTTTGACCTTCATATAATATATTTCTCCTCCATAATGACTGGGGATTGTGACATATGTTATTTCATGATCTCGATGTGTATGCGACACTTAGCAAGGTGCATATGACACTTTTACGATACTTGCGACACTTAGGGTGAGGTACCTAGGTGTGGAAATTTGATGTGTAACATGGGGTTTTCTCTCACTCCCAGAGTTGATTTTGCTACTAGTGGGTGTCCACAATTCGTCATAGGGCATGCTTCACATTCTCGACATTGGTGGGGAATTTTCCTTTGCTCGAAGGTCATATACAGACCATACTTTACACTTTGGTGCTATCTGAACATTAATTATTCCTCGGATGTTTTTCTCTGTTGTTGAACATCAAACTCAACCTCCAGATGTTTTTATTTGTTGCAAGCTTACCAAAATCTTGCCTGGACATTTTTATATGACGTGGGTTACAAAAATGGTCATACAAACGTTTTCCTACACAATTGGTTTTTAAATTCACCCTCTAGACATTTTCCCCAACTATCGATTTACAAATCCTACTTTTAGAGGATTTCCCTTCACAACGGGATGTCAAACTCGCCCTCTGAGTTACTCTCTTCACTTTTTGTTGACCCAACTCATGCCTGAACATTTCATCTTCATTTGGTCATTTCCCCCCTTCCTTATTCAACCGGTAACAATTTCTAGTTAAAGGGATCCACCCTCTGATCAACTAGGCTTTCATTTGGTCGATTTGGTTCCCTTGGTCAACCAGACTTTGATCGACTCGAATTGGTCGACTTGTCTTTCATCCAACTCGACTTGATCTACTTACCTCTGTCTGACCCAAATTTTGAGAGTTAGAATTCCTTATCATTTAGTTGATTCGACTTGGGGTGGTCGACCGATTTGTTTCTTGGTTGACTTGACTTTGGTTTGGCCAGTCGAGTTTCTATAAGTTGATGAGAACTATGATTAGAGTTGTTTTGAAGAGGAATCCATGTTGGTGAGATGGATAAGCTATAATCCTTTCATTTATGGACCAAGTGGTATTAGAGCAGAAGTTTGAAGGCATTTAATGAGACCTATATGGTAAGTACTCATAGTGACTACAAAAGAAGTGGGCAAGAGTTGTTATCAGGGCTAGAGGGAAGTAGAGCATCAAGAATGTCAGGGAACATTATAGAGGAGAAGAGGAAGGATATCCTAGGGTTAGGTTGGATCGATTTGAGCAAATATTGGCCTGAAATTAATGGTGTCATGGATATTAGTAGCGAAGTGCAAGGAAACACCATCGACAGAGGATTGTCTTGAAGGCCCCAAGAAGGAAGAAAATAAGCTAGAGACAGACTATAAGACCAAGCCAAAGATGGGAGATTATAGCTATAGAAAGACATGAGTACCTTTTCGTGTGGATGCCAAGGTGAACATCAAGCCATGTGTCAAGGAATTGGATATTATCAAGTTGACCCAATGGCTATAGCAAATGGAAGTATACTTCAGCATGCATGAAGTAACTGGAAAACAAAAGGTCGCTTTTGCTCGATTGAAGCTTGAAGGCCATGCTTTGGTATGGTGGAAGAGTGATGCAATAAGAAGAGACTAGAAAATGAGCCATAAATGATTGATTGGGAGGTGTTCAAGGAAATTATCAAATCCCAGTTTTACCCAATAAGATATTTGGAACACTCAAAAATAGTATGTCATTACTTCAAGCAGAGCTAAGGACAATCAGTGTAGGAAGTCACCACATAGTTCAAGAAGAGAGAAATTCAGATGGAAATCTCCCTCAAAAGTCCAGACATGTTAATCAAGTATTTGGGAGCATTGTTACCTAATATTCATAGACAAATAATGGTGTTTATACAAAAGACAATTGATGAGGCCAATATTCAAGCGCAATACCTTGAGGGAGACAAGTGGAAGCCACAAACGAGTACACACAAGCAAGCAAAACCCTTAGAGCAACAAAAAAACAAGAAGAAGTGGAATGAGAAGAATATTGTGGTAGCAATGCAAGAAGAAACACATTCCATCCAACAATGTAAAGGATGTGATCGAAATGGATACACTAAGTATAATTGTTGGAAATTGCACCCTAAGAAGCGCCCCAAATATTCCAAAAGAAGAAAAAGAAAGCATCAATATCAATGGATGATGGGGAACGGGTGGATAGAACCTTAGACCCAGAAGGGAATATTAATTGCACTAATATTCATAAAGAGGTGGCATTGGTTGGTTGCAATCAAAAGGAGGAGAAGGCAATGACTCAACTTTGTTGCACTAAAATCCACATGAAGCAAAACAAGGTGGATTGTTTGTTTGATCCCAGTTCATAATCCAACTTGATATTCATGTAACTTGTTAAATGGATTTGGATAGAGACTCGATATCATCTGCATCCATACCCCATGGGCTGGGTAAGGAAAGATGTGGAATTTAAAGTGAGCAAGCAGTGAAAATTTAAGTTTTCCATCAATCAAAACTTTGTCGATGAAGTATGGTAGATGTGGTCCCTCTGGATATATTTGGAATCATCTTGGGAAGTCCATATTTTACGCAAGGGATGCCATTTTCTAAAGGATAGCTAACTAGTACAGGCTAGTCAAGGATGGAAAGGCGTATGCCATAAATACACACAAGGATAAAGTTAAGATTTTATGTGATCAGTGCTCATCATGCCAGAAGAATCATGGGAAGTACAAAGAAGTTTGTCTTGATGTTACTAAGAGAAGGAAAGAAATAAGAAGAAGGCATCAAGTTGGATATGAAGACATCCTTGGAAGGATATAGTGTCAAACAACATCAATAACTACAACATCTAATTGAATCCTACAAGGAAGTGTTTCAACGGCCTCAACGACTGCCACCCAAGAGAGAGGTTGAACATGAGATTCAATTGTTGTTGGAGTCACCACTGCCTAAAATTGGATTGTATAGGTAGTTGATCATTGAATCAGATGAAGTAAAGAAGTAGTTGTAGTAGTTATTGGAGCATGGAGTCATCAGACCCAATATGTTTCCATGCGGTTCTCCCATCATCATGATGCCAAAGAAAGATGGAAGTTGGAGAATGTGCATTGACTATCGTGCCTTGAATAAGATCACCATCAAGAATAGATATCCTTTGCCAAGGATTTATGACTTGTTGGATCAACTACAACAAGCCAAATTCTTCATTAAGTTGGACCTCAAATCAGGATACCACCAAGTGAGGATCAAAGCAGAAGACATGTGGAAGATAGTGTTCAAAACAAGACAAGGTTTGTATGAGTGATTAGTAATGCCTTTTCAATTATGTAATGCACCTGCAACATTTATGCATCTAATGAATGATGTGCTAAATCCCTTCATTGACTCTTATTAATAGTATACCTGGATGGCATACTAATCTTTAGCAATACTTGGAAAGAGAAATTCTCACATGTGACACAGGTACTAGAGGTCTTGAGGAAGAATCAATTGATTTCCAACTTGTAGAAATATGAGTTCAGAAAGACTTCCTTGATATATCTTGGACACATTATTGGAGGAGGAGAACTGAGGGTAAATCTAGAGAATATTGCAACCATCACCCAATGGCCTATTCCCACCAATGTGAGAAAGGTCAAGAGCTTCATGGGAGTAGCTCAATATATGAGAAAATTCATTGTAGACTTCTCTATAGTAGCAATGTCATTGCACATCGTGACCACCAAAGGAAAGAGATTTAACTGGGGTAAGACACAACAAAGAGAATTTGAAGACTTGAAGAAGAAAATCAACAATGCTCCAGTTTTATCCATGCCAAATTTGCAGTGACCTTTTGAGCTAGAGATTGATGCTAATGGATATGCATTAGGATCAGTACTCAGGCAAGGAGGAAGGCATATGTGCTACCATTCAAATTTGTTTCATGGAGAAGTGTTTGACTACCCCATGTACGATAAGGATATATTTGTGATTGTACATGCAATGAAGAAGTGGAAGCATTACCTCTTGGGAAAAAAGACCAACATACACATGGATCATCATCCCCTTGAATATCTACAGAGTTGGAGCAAGATGCAACAAGTGAGGCATTACAAGTGGTTAGGTTTCTTGCAGCAATTCCATTTACCGATTAAGTACAATAAAGGAGCCACGAATAGGCTAGAAAACATGTTCTCTCGACCACCACTGAAGAAGATTGCAACAATTGGAATGATAATGCAACTTGAGCTTTTCACTCATGAACTTATAAGTTAATATTATGAGGGAAATGAATATTTTAGATGAGTCTACAAGCAACTGAAGGAGAGGTCGATCGCTTCCATGGAAGGAAACAAATACCACCACCAAGATGGGTTGTTGTATAAGTTGGAGAAACTATGCATACATGTTCAGTTGATGAGAGAATCATGCACTTTTAGAGTTGTTGGGAATTTTGGCGTGACAAAGACAGTGGTGAATTTGCAGCAGTATGTGTAGTGGTCGAAGATGTAGGAGTAGGTGGAAAATTTTGTTATAGGTTGCATTATTTACCTCCTTCACCATTTGATATTGCTTATGGACAACAAAATGAAGAAGCAAGGCTCCAAAGAGATTAACATAAGGCAAGCACATTCGTGGAAAGGACTAGAAAGATACACCTAAGGGTTCAAGAGCCAACAGTTGTACAAAGCTAAGCTTGATCAACATAGGGAGGATCATAAATTTCATGTTTTTTTCAAAGTGTGGCTCTATCTTTGTAAGGAATGAATGCAAGGAGCAACAAAAAAACTCAATCCCCTTAGATATGGACCATTTGAGATCATTAAACAAGTGAATGAGAATGCCTTTGGGATGAAACTTCCACCTTGTATACAAATCAACTTAGTGTTGAATGTAGAATATTTGAATTTTTTCGAACCCTCCATGCTAGATGAAGAAGAAGAAAATCATGTTCTTCCTACTGTTGAAAAACTTGCACCTCATGGACTTGAGGAGTTGAAGGAAGACATAGTTTTACAACATAAGGAGTAGATGGCTTGCAGAGGACATCAAGAAATGTGGCAGATTGGTCTCAAAAGATAGACTGCAAGGAAATTGAAGTGGTATGAGAGGAAACAGATTGCAAAATGGTTCTATCATCTATCCTTGGTAGTGTTTGGGGACCAAAATTCTCCCAATGGGGAGGTGTGATCTGAATCCTATCCGACAATAACAAATGGTTATTATCACAGGCTCTACAATGATCAGTATAGGCAAATTTTAAGGATATGGACGAAGGACATCATCTTGTTGGAGTGAGGGGACCCATGCCATCATGATTGATGTCTATCGTTGTATGTAATGTAGTCTAAAGTCAAATTGATATGTAAAGTCGGGAAATATATCGTTGTATACAAGAAATAATGATACTTTCATGAGACCTTTTCCATGTGGGAGAAAAGACATACAAACAAATAAAAGAAGGAGAAACAGATTGGAGAAAAGTTGAAGCATTGGGGATTCTTGTTACACAATATTTTGTCACAACTAAAAATGTTCATGTTAGAAAAACAGGATCGCGGAGCAATAAAATAAGACAAATGCAGAAATAAAAACACAGGAGATATACAATAGAGACACAGATATACGTGGTTCACCCAGTGTGGGCTACATCCACTAGAGAAATTGTGAGTTCCTTCCCTTTTATTATCCATCAAAATGAAGGGGTAAAACCTACAACACACCCATTGTAACTTCCTTTTCTTTCTCTCACAGTATCCTCTCTCAGAATACAATAATCACAATAATACACAGTTGCAATACAATTCCCTCATAAAAGAGGGTTTCCTTCTAGGGAAAAAAACCCTAACATAACTTATATCGTTAGATCTGTGACCTTATAATGAATGGTCAAGATTGACTACAAAATTACAATATTTTACAAGGAAATTTTTCCCAATATTTCACTTTAAGGGCATTGCCCCCGAATCCCCCGCTAGGGGGAGCTACAAAAATTGTCGCCTCCTCCCCCTGGACCACCCTAGACCCCCCTGGCAACAGTTGTGGGGGGGGAATCCCCTCCACACCCCCCATTAGGGAATGGGGTCCAAGCATGGATAAAACAAACATCTAAATCGGGAAGATAATCAAGCTCCAAAACCAACAGTTCACTTATCCTCTATCATCCAGAGCATAAAAGCCTTGATTGTTGAAGAAGAACCTTTCTTTGAAAAAATTCAAACATGTGAAAAGATTCATTAAATCCCTATTTCAAGAGAGTGTCACATGTTTCACCATTGCATCATGTGACAACCTTAAGTGTCGCATGTTGCACCACTGTAGGGTGCAACAGTGTTTCAGTTTGCACCATTGTAAGGTGCAACACTATCTAAAAGAAGATAAAAACATAAAATTCATGAAGTTTCTAGAAGAGAAGCTTCGGATATGAGGTGTCCTCCGATCGGTTTGGATCTCAACCGTACTCTTGATATTGGGGAGATCCTAACCTCTCATCCTAACCTCCTTTTCAATCTTTAAAGGGATCTTCTCTCGTAAGGAAAGGCTAATAGTTAATGGAGAATAATGGTTGATATCTCTTTTCTTATGGTTTGTGGTTAGAAAATTGTTGGCATTTATTTGGCTTTGAGAGATTCAATATTAGCTAAAGAAGTTAGTTAATGATGATGGATTTCATGAATGCATTCTAGGTATTGGAGCAATGAACTTGTTGGAAGGAGCTTCATAACATCAAGGCTCTCGTGGTAATCTCTTTTTATTATTGTTAATACAACAATATAGTTTATTTCCCACAAATGTTGTTTATGTTTGATTATCTTTGTTGCATTTCTCCTTGATCATTTGCATAGGTTTCATCAAAATATACTATTGCTTCTTTCACTCTTGTTGGCTTGTTTCTTCTTAGAGGTTATCATTCACAAGTCTCGGGATGGAGATGAAACTACAACTAGCGAGGACAACCGTCGATTAAAAGGTGTGAGCTCCTCCTAGCTAGTATTTTTTATTGCATAAACCTAGGGGAAGTTATATGGTTTGTCATGTTTTGTTCTAGCCTTGGTTTCCAAGTCTAGAGATATTAATATATGTCTGCATAGATCAATTTGTCCGATAACAAAATTGGCAACTCCGCTGAGAAACAATCCTCCAGATTTGTTCTCTTGGTCTTGCTTCCTTTCCTTGTTTTAATTTTCTAAGTTATCACCTGACACTATTTCATTAGTAGGCCTTGGAATTCACTGGAAATATTTCATAACTCTTCATTTTTTTCAAGTTTCATTATCTGCCACACTTTTTCTTTGATATACAGAGCGACATTCTCGCACTGTGTTAGTCAACATCTACGACACTCCTTGTTTTCGCATTGTGTTCCACACCAGCCTGCGACACTGCTTGAAAAAACAAATTTCATTTGATCGTTTCCTTCCCAGATCCCAGATCTGACTTTTGTTGTGAGTTTTAGGTTTACTTGATAGTTTTCTCAACAATTTTAGAGTTTTTTTTTACCATTGTTTCAATTATTGTGATTTTCCATTACTTTTGACTTTGTTTTTGGTAATGTTTGCGTGTTTCTGAAAGAGGTATAATCTCTTAGCCTTGTCTTCGAGTGTCTTTAAATTTAGCTCTTAATTGATTTTTACAAAGTATTTTGCTTTTAAATATTTAGTTAAAAGAAAGTTTTTATTTTTGATTAAATACTTCATTTTGCAAAAACAAAAAATATATATACATATTGCTTGAATTATTTTTGTTTCCAAGGATATATACTGCTACATATTTTTAGCTTTGAATTCAAAGGTTTTTATTCTTGCATTACATTAGTGGGGAGGCATATTTAGTTGCTTTCAGTAGTGAATGTCTTGGTTTTTATGAAAGTTTGGGTCATTTTTCATTTGGGAATGAAAAAGACCCTTCTCCTTTCCATAATTAGCATTCATTGAAATTGAAACTTTTGCACTTCATTTTCATATTGCATGGTTTTAAGATTTGAGTCACAATACCATTCGTTTCACGACCATACCCTTTAGTAAACAATAGCCTAATAATCAATCGTTAATAAAATACATCTAGAAATTTATCTTTCTAGGGCTTTGCACACCTACAATAGCTTAAGTATAGAGCTTTGGAATAAGTGGTGAGGAAAACTCTCCAAAGATATTAAACCAACGTAGGATCTTTCGATAGGGAGAGAAATCTATTTGCCGCATCTTTGTCCTGGGCATCCCTTCTCACACAAGGGTTAATCACGAGGTCACATCGGGACCAGCGAAGTAACTAACCTTGTTTCGTTGGTTTTGGTGGAGTGGACTGCATGTATTATCAAGAGAGTTTCATTATACACTTGGGGATCACTTGGGAGGGACACACCTCGGTCAGAGGCATCTGTCAAAGCGATTTCAGGTTTAGGCCCTTCCCTTGCATGTATACCTGATTGTCGATTGTTTCCCCATGCTCTATTGTTGTAAGTGGTAACCTTAGTGGCCATAATATTTAGGGCTTATACACAAGGTGACGATGAATGGGAAATCCTTCACTGTACCCGGGGTAGACGTTGGTCAGACTCACTCGGGATCCTTGGAGGGTAACCCACAGTTTTACCATGAGGGAACTTGCACCAGGGTGTAAGTCTGTTAATCAGGTAGCCAACGTAATTGTTCCACTCGCTCTATCCCAACTCCTTCTCATATTGATTTTGCGATGTTGGATTTCATCACCAACTGTTGTGTCATTGTGAGAAGATCTTTTGTTTTTATGGTTGCTTCCTGGATTTTTTTATTGAGTGTTGTTTGTTTTCATTAGTAGACCATAGGCATAATTGGTAATTGGTAATAAAATTTATAGTGGCAGAACATCTCCGTCATTCTCATAGAATGTAGGGTTTACCCCCTAAAGTACTAGAAGAATCACAACTTGAATATTCATATCTTGAGACTCCACAACCTGAACCTATACCACCTGAACATACAGAGCAATTTGAAATAGTAGAAGAATCTGAGGTAGTACAAACTGAAACTTTGGAACTTGAGGAACTTGAGATTGAAAGCACAAAGATTGTTGATCTGGAACTTGTTGATCCTAAGCTTATTGAACCTGAACTTCTTGAACCTAAAGTACTTCAGAAATTTTCACTTTCACTAAGTTTAGTTTCAACACCTTCACTTTCTAGTCCTCAGAAAGAGTTCCCTTTACCAAGTTCCATATCCATTTCATCACCTATAAGTCCTCGAAATTCTATCGTTTCAAATAGTTTGGAATTAACTCTAATACAGGTTAGCTCTCACGAGTTTGTCTCTTTAGAGGTTGGTATCGTTATTGTAGAAGATATCCCGAAAGAGATCTGTCTACATTTTAATCCAGCTATAATTGATTTAAAAGGACCTCTTCTTATTCAATTGCCTACACCTATTGTATCTTCGTGGTGTGACAACGCTTGCTACCAATATTTGATTTCTGATAGTCGAACTCTATTACTGCATACACCATCATCTTTTTTCTCTATGTTGACCATGGATCAATCGACATACACCGAATCTACCCCTGGAAGTGTTCCAATGCAAACCTCACCTCTTACTGTCGGTGGTCCCTCCTTGTTTGGAGGCATAGCTGGTATTTTTGTTAACTCTAGTACACCTAGTGTAACTCATAACTTTGGTGGACCTTCCGTACCGCCTCGGTATCAATCCCTCAGCGGAACATTTTCTGGAGCCTCGACCAATGCCTCACTTTTCATTACCCTCCTTGGACAATTGGTTTTCCTTATTTGTCTAGTTCATCTAACCCAAGTATGATACAAACCTCACAAACTTATGTTGTTCATGGTTCTCCTCAACAACCTAGTTTGACAAGTGGGATGAGTGTTCAAACTCAACCGTTTGTAGGACCATTTGTGTCTTTGAGTACTAGTAAACCGTGTGTGGGACCATCTGTGCCTTTGACTATTGGTCAACCTTATGTATGATCAATGCCTATGGGACGGAAACCTCTTAGAGGAAAATCTTTTCCTCAAGGGAAACTGCAGTTTGTTGGGGAAAAAACAAATTTTATTGGGGGGGAACCTCATTTTACTGGGGGGGCATCCCCCATAGGCCAAAATCCTGTTTTTGGAAAAATTCCTCCTTTTGGAACTTACACACCTTTTGAACAACAAACTCTTTTTGGAACTTACAATCCTATTGGTCAACAACATTCTATTGGAAATCCTGTCGAAGGACCATCTCAAGTAGGGTTTGCGCAACCCAGTGGTAGTCAAATATTTAGTGTTGTTCCATTCCCCGAAATGGTCGGTACCCCTTCAAATCCACCTCAAGTTGATGGAGCCAGTGGAGGTCAAATACCTCCAGGCCATCATTTTCAGGAATATGCCCCACTAACTTATGATGTTGGTACTCAAACACCTATGGGACAACCTTTTGGAGCTAAACCTCCTGGAGCTAATCCTTATGTTTCTTACCAATATCCCACACATCAACAATCTGTGTTTAATCGATAGTTACCATTCTTGGCAACCTAAGACTTACCCAACTTATCGCGGCTCACAAATGATCCTATTTTTTATTCCCCCTTTTGGCTACCTATCCCTGCCAAGTTACCAAGTGATATTCCAAAGTTCAAAGGAAAACTCGGGGAAGACCCATCAAATCACGTTATGAATTATCATTTATGGTGTTCTTTGAATTCCCTGAATGATTATTCTATCCGTTTACGTCTTTTCCAGCGCACTCTTATGGGAAGTGCTACTAAGTGGTACATAGAATTGCAGCACAAAACGTTTCAAGACTTTAATTCACTGGCCATAGCATTTTTAAATCACTTCCAACTGTCAATTCATTATGAAACTGGCACCAAACTCTTAACCTCATTACAACAGTCGACGTCAACTCATATTTCTGACCATATCCATAAATGGAAATAGCGACATCGATTGATTAAAGCCAGTATCCTATACCAATTGTTGGAAGATTGGTTTACTAAGTCGTTATTACCTCTTATTTTTGACGATGTCATCATGGGCGGTGTTGTAACTGAGGAGCAAGATATCACTTGTGCCCAGTATTTGGACCTTTTCTATTCATAATCTGGCACGTTATATGACTTGATTCCGCAAGCTCCTCGTTCATCGAATAATCCAGCTACTCCACCCTCTACAAAATATCATGGCGCTAATAGTGTGGTTGGTTATGTTACCCAAGAATCTGTGAGTAAACCTTCTGGTCAATCTAACCCTAAGGATACTCCTACGACTATTGCTCAAAACACTACCTCTCCTGCTACTACTCCTGGTAAAACTTCTGAGGTTAATGTGGTCCAGTCCACAATGACCGGTAAATATCAACAACTTGGAAGTAAGAAAAAGGGCAAATGAAAAGATAAGAAAAATGCCCCGCAATAGGAGAAAATCAAAACTCAACCTGTCGAGGATACACAAAAATGAAATGCTAAATATTCTCGCCTCATTTGCGAGGAGGAACATTATACTAAGGATTGTCCACATCTTGTTGATGTTACTCGTTTCATTAAGGGAGCTTCAACCACTCCTGTCATTTTGACCAATCCTTTTCCACCTCAGCAGACAAATGGTTTCCCAAGATCAACATTATGCCTCAGCAAGCTCTTACGTACTTATGTGTCAAGGAAACATTAAGGAAGTTTTCGCAACAACACGAACCAAAGACTATCCTTCTTTGATGGAAGTGTTTTTGATCATCCTTCTACCACTACTTCTACCTCTACATCAACTTCACCTACTACTGGTCCTCTTCATATTGAGAAACCCAGTTCTGACACAATTATTCGACCACCTCCCAAAGGTGTTGTTCGTAGGTCGTCTCTTAATCCGCATGCGTGAGCTACTCAAAACTACAATATTGTAGAAAATTTAGCTCAAGCACCTTCTGCAATGTCGGCCCTCGAAGTCCTTTAGAAATGTCCTACGCAACGAAATTCATTGTTGTCAGCTATTGGTGGAATTTATCCAAGTGATTCGAATATGATAGCCTTTGATTTGGAAACTCGTCCTCCAAGACTTCCCTACCAACTTGCTTTCCAAATTCAAGTTATTGTGTGGGAAAAAACTATTTTTTGTATTGTTATTGATGAAGGAGCTTCAACCTATGTAATGTCTCTAAATTTTTGCAAAGCTGTTGGTTCTCCTTCACTAAATCAATCACCCAATACATTGAAAGATTTTGACGATAGAGGTTTTAAACCCTGTGGAGTATTAAATGCATTTCCAGTTAAATTAGAAGGTAAGATAGTCATTGTTGAAGTATAAGTTTTCGATGCACCCCTCAACTACAATATTCTACTAGGTCATAGTTGGATTTACACCATGTCTATCGTAGTTTCTACCTTGTTTCGAGTACTATGTTTCCCTCATCAAGGAAAAATAGTCACGGTAGACCAACTCGCCTACTTTAATTCTGATTCACGTATTGGTAATGCTCCTCTCATTGAGAATGCTCCATCTCCGTATGACGATGTTGGAGTGGGTGTTTTAAAAGATTCATCCTTAATGGGAAATTTTCCACTCCCACCACCCAACATTTATCTACTCCCACCGCCCGACACTCCTCTGGTTATCACTCAAATTAACATGATTTCGATTGGTGATAGTGGTTCCTTGGAATCATATGATCCTTAGGTAGTACCAAGTCCTTCATAATATGAATGCTATGATGACTAGATGTCACTTAGTCCAGTTGAGTTGGCTTATCAAGCCATGTAATCTACCTCTATGGTTGTTTCTGATACTGATGATCGATCAACTCCGATTTTAGATGGATACTCTCACTCCTCTTGGCTTATTTCTATGGCATCTCCTGATCCTTTTGATGATACTTTTCCTACTGATGAGAGTATCATGGAAATCATGTCTTTAGAAGAAACTCCTTGGGATGATATTCATCATAGTTCCTCTTTCTTCCCTAAGCTCGAGAATATTGAGAGTCACGTTGATCCACCTGAGATGCTAAACGATTCTCAAACTCCTACCTTTAACTATGATGTTTTATCCAAGGGGAATTTAGGAAATATATAAGCTACTATGTCAATCGATATCTCATTAAAACCTGGAATTAAGGAAAACATTCATATAGGTGCCTCTTATTCTCTTGATGAAATTCAAACTTATATGGCCCTATTTAAATAATTTTGCGATGCATTTGATTGGTCTTACGAAGAAACGCCTAGAATTGACCTGAATATTTGTGTTCATGAAATTAAGACATATCTTGAAGCCAAGTCTGTCTGGAAAAAGCTTCACCCGGTTCATCCACGAAAAGTTGCTACTATTAAAATGGAAGTTGAAAAACTTCTTAAAGCAGGTTTTATTTATCTTGTACCTATGACTGATTGGGTTTCCAATATTGTTCTCATCACAAAGAAACAAGGTATGATCCATGTATGTATTGATTATAGGGATATCAATAGGGCTTGTCCCAAATATAATTACCCAACCCCTTTCGTCGACCAGATAGTCGATGATTATGCCAGTAGTGAAATCTTCTCGTTTATGGATGATTTTTCCGGCTATAATCAAATTAACATCCTACCATCAGATCAACACAAAACCGCTTTCATTTGTCCTTGGGGTAGCTTTTCCTATAAAAAACTCCTTTTTGGACTCAAAAATGTTGGCGCTAATTTTCAACGAGCTATGTCTTACGCATTTCACGATATTAAGAATATCGTGAAACCATATCTTGATGACTTACCTGCACATTCCATGGAGCATCAAGATCATCTGACATATCTCCGAGCTATATTTCTTAGATGTCTCTTTTACAATATTCGCTTAAATCCACATAAATGTGTATTTTGAGTGGAATCGGGATGTCTCCTAGGTTTCATCGTTTCCAAGCACGGGATCCATGTTGATCCCTTGGAGATCAAGTCCATTTTAAACTTACCTCCTCTTTCACACTGCACCAACTCCAAAGTTTACAAGGGAAGGAAAACCTTTTACGTCGATTTGTTCCCAATTATGCAGAACTCACTAAGGGTTTTATCCAACTTCTTAAGAAATGGGTTCCCTTTGTTTGGGATGACATCGCTCAAAAGGAATTTGATGCTTTGAAGCATGCATTGACTCGTACGTCGTTATTACATCCCTTGGATTATAGTCGAGATTATTTCTTATACCTTGTCGCTTCTGACAGTACCATTGGAATGGTGTTGGTTCAAGAGGACGAATCGCACGATGAACTTGTGATTAACTATTTAAGTAAGAGTATTTCCCCTACCAAAATTAAATATTCACATGTGAAGAAATTGGCTTTGGTTGTTGTTCAAGATATCCAACGTTTCCATCCCTACATTTTGTTGTGAAAAATATTTCCGATTTCAAAACATTCTGACTAGACGAGTGTTGGGGGGGAAATACTCTAAATGGATTGTCATCCTACAAGAGTTTGATTTGGAATTCCCAAAATCCAAATCTAAGAAATCTTTGGTTTTTTCTGAGTTGATCTATGACCTTCCCTCCATTGAAACAAGAATTTTGACTAAAGAGATGATTCCTAATGAATCCCTTTTTCTGGTCAGTTCCTCTGATCCATGGTACAGAGATATCATAATCTATCTCCACTAACTAGACCTATTGGCTTGATTTTTCTACTATTGAACATCGTCGCATTCAATACTAACCTCGACAATACATAATTATTGGCGATACTCTTTATCTCCATGGTGTCGATTCCATTTTCGATGGTGTTTAAAACACAAAGAAGTCTAGAGAGCACTTAATGATTACCACACTAGAACATGTGGTGGTCATATGTCTGGGTATGCCACTACCCAAAAAATTCTGAGGGCCAGATATTTTTGGCCTTCATTGTTTAAAGATTGCATCCTTGTGGTCCAAAAATGTTATGCATGCCAGGTTTACAATCGTAATCTCTATGCACCTCCTGCTCCTCTTCACCCTGTAGATTTCGTTGGTCCATTTTCCAAATGGGGCATTGACTTCATGACATGTAACCCTCACTTGGTCAGGGGGCATGGGTATATTATTGTCACCATGGATTATTTCACTAAGTGGGTTAAGGTGATGCCTACATTCAACAACACCGGGAGAACTGCAGTCCTTTTTGTTTTTAATCACATTATTGCTCGATTCGGTGTGCCCCAAGCCATTGTCACAGATCATGGCACTCATTTTCGAAATTACATGAGGTCAGAATTAACCGCCAAGTTGGTTTTACAGCATGAAAACCCAACTCCTTCCTATCTGCAAGCTAATGGTTAATTCGAAGTAGTAAATAAAGTTTTGACAAGAATGCTTCATATGATGATAGGGATTCACAAGTCGAATTGGCATACGATGTTTTTTTCAGCATTATGGGCATATCGAAATTCGATCAAAACAACCATGGGTTTTACGTCATTCCAGATGGTATATGGTCTAGAGGTCGTGTTGTCAATTGAATGTGAGATACCACCCATAAAACTAGTCGTCGAATTACTCCCCGATACCACCACCGAGGAAGAATGTCTTTTGTACTTGACATGATTAGATGAAACTTGTCATGACGTCACTCTGGCTAATGAAACTCATAAGAAATGTGTCAAAGATCAATATGATAAAATTGTTAGACCTCGTGTGTTTTTTTAAGGTGACTTGATCCTGTTATATGATAGAGATCATGAAATATTGGGGGCATGTAAATTTGAGCCCATGTGGCATGGCCCTTATATCGTTAAATGAGTATTACAGAAAGGTTCCTATGAGTTAGTGGATTACGATGGGATTCCTTTGGGTGAACCTTGGCATGGGCTTTACCTGAAAAAGTACCATGCTTAGAATTATTCTACATAAGTGCTTTGTATATATTGTACCATGTTTTGGTGTGCTTTTATCACTTTTTCAACGATTTCTTCCTACTGCTTATCTTTCATTATGGTTGGTTTTCAGATGTTGGTTTCCCCTTTACCTTATGTTGTATTTAATTATGTTTATAGTCATAGTAATCAGAACCTTGCATCTATTGACTAGGTGATCTACACACCTACCGATGAGTTGATTAGTCTACGTGGTATATACCTTGGTCTTGCGACTAACAATATAGTGGAATATAGTGCAGTCATTTAACTATTGACCAAAGCCATTTCACTTGGCATTTGTTGTTTGGTTTTTCGACTTGAATCTCAAATTGTAATACTGCAATTAAGTAACATTTATTCTATCAAAATTCCTACTCTATTACGAGTATATTTAAGGGTTCGTCTCTTGGAAAGAAAGTTTGATTATTTCGAGTATCAACACATTCCAAGAAATCTAAATACATTAATAGAGGCTTTGGCTAGTTATGTATTAGATAGAAATTTGCAACATTTGTAAAAATCACATACACACTTTTCACCCAATAAAATAGAAGTAGAAATCATTTTATATTAAATTTTTCAAAAATTTTACAACATGTGTTGAGACAACACCAAGCCTATGGCTCTCATATAAATACATGTCGATCGTCAAAATGGATAAAAACATCTTAATCATGATGCACATGGTAGCATACTACTTGTTGACGTAATCATCGGATCAGACGAGCTATGCATTTGGATACTCCTGCAGTGTGTCGCTGGTACCGCCACGACAGATCATCAATTTGGATATCTGATATACCCAAAGTCAACACCTCGAGGTTGTGTTCTATCTCCTCGAGCTCTTTTTTTGCTTCATGATAATAAGAAACAACCATTACGCCCTGCTCATCCTGCCTCTATATTGGCGAGGTTCCATATGGTCTACTTAGCTCTATATCTGCATGATGAAAACAAAATCAGTCTCGATACAACAAAAACATTGAAATTTTTGAAATTTTAAAAACAAAAAAATGGTTTCTTTTTACCTGAATCGTTCCATTGATACCCTGCTAGAAAGACTAGATCTGGATCTCCTCGAAAATCCATCCCTGCGTAAGCGTAGTCCTCTACCATGATGATTTTATTCTTTACCCATCTGAAGAATTCCTCGTCATAGGAGACTATATGGCCGCCACCATGGTGCATCATCAGGTCCACCCACCTCTTCATTCAAGGCTCTTGTGGATCAGTATCTTCATCTAAAACCATGCTCTGTAAACGTAGTAGTGGAACCCTCTCCAGGAATAAGGATACCAAAATAGAACCATAATTGAATTGCTTCAAATGACCAGTTTTTCACTTGGTCAGTTGATCTTTCACGCTCTCTAGTAGCCCTTCACATGAGTTAAACATTGGCGGCACCATACAATCGATTGCATACTACATCTGGGAGTTGGTGGCTAAGTGAGGAGTTGCACTTCCGGCAAGTTGAGTGATGGTCAAAAGAACGGTCGTCAAGGAAATATCTCTAACATTCTTTATAGGAATTTTCCCACTACTTTTCCTTATTCCGGCAACACAATGATGTGAGATGTAATTCTTTGTCTTTTCACCGCCTTCTCTGAATCCAGACAAAGACACTCACTCTCCCCGCCTTGAGAGCCCAGTAAAAAAATAAATTTCCTCAATTTCCATAGCCAAATCATGAACTCCGACCTTGAATACATGCTCATTGGGTTCCCACATTTTTACCAGGAACTCCAACAGTCGAACTTGGTCCCTCATGTCATGGATCTCAAAGAATTTGTCCAACCCACACCTCCGAAGAGCCAACATGGTGTTTGGGTCATTTCCTGCAATTTGATCTTCCAAATCATGCTCCCTCCCCCTCCATTCCAACATTTTGACTGGTCAAAAGTCTCCAAACAACTAATGAAGAACTTGTTTGTCAAACAAGTTCCAAAATTTTCAAGCTTGACGACTTAAAATGAAAAGAAAATTGAGCTTTATGGGTGTCGCACCCTGACATTTACCCATAGAGTGACATTGTCGCACTTCTCTATTAAGTGGGATTTCGACACTCTTCAGTGTCCCATTCCTCAATATGGGGAGCCTGCGGCACCTGGGAGGCACGTTTTAGGGCTTGGACAAAATCCCAAAAACATCTAAAAACGACTTGAAATGGAAACTTTTTACCATCAAATGAAAGAAGAGGGAAAGATATATTACTTGGAGAAAATGAGAGTCAGTTTCATCCACAGATTTGCTCGCAACCGTTGCCTAAAGAATCAACCAAATGGGGGTTTTTTCTCACTATTGAAATGGTAGAAACACACAATGGTAAAGAAGGAATTGCTTTTGCCTATTTTTATCCAAGTAAGGAATATTCCTTTTAATATTCTAATTCATTTTTACTATTTTTACATAGTGCTTCATTGGTTGACATAATTTTTTAGTATGAATGATGTTTTGTTATAAATTATGTAGGTTACAGGTCAAAGGTTTGAAACATAAAGTTGCGGTTGAGTATGTTTTTTATAGGTTTTTACAAAAAAAATAAAAAATACAAAAAAATGATAGGGATTTTCTTTAAGCTCTTTTCAAAACCCTATAAATATGAAAAGATTGTCGAGCAAACTTGCTTCCTTTCACACCTGTAAAATAATTTGAAAGAACATCTATTCAGTATTAGTTTAACCCTTTTTCGGGCTGAGTATGATTGATTATGAAAAAGGAATACTCTAGTTAAACATGACTAGAAGAGTTCTCCTAGGTATTATTTTATACTCTTTCGGGCTTGGGAGACTAAATTTACGAAAAACTTTCCCTGGATGGGGTGATAGTGCAGGATAGATGTCATCAGGAAGGGGTGCGAAGCGGCCAACATGGCGATGGCCATGTGACAGGAGCATGGCACACCATCTCGCCACCCTCATGCATTTAAGCCTTGCTCCTGACGGTCTAGGCACCATTACTCTTGGTGCACCTGGCCTCAGCTCACTGTCTTTTCGATGGCACAGAGCCATGAATTCGAATTTACTCTACTCGTGCACCTTTGCCTCCTTCAGCTGCCTCGACGCCTTGCCTCCTGCTAGATGCATTTGCAGAGGTTCCCTTTGAGGTCCCCTGCAACCTTCATTACTTCCAACTACATCTCCATTACCTATGCTTCCTCCCTGCGCCTGCATTTCCCCTCAGCGCCACCGGAATGCCAAGGCAAAGGGTAAAATCAAAGCGTGTCTCGGCCTGGCAGCCAAGCCGGCTGCGAGTGGTTCTCAAACCACCGCTTGCACCATCCCCTAACTCGTCATCGGCGTCATCTTCCTCGCACTCCTCTCAGTCACAGTCACGACAAAGTCCTAGTGACCTCGCACTCCTCTCCTCGTCCTCCGCTACTTGGATGGAATGGCTTGCCTTCTCTGAAAATTCACTGGGTTTCCACCCAAGGCCCTCTTTCGATTCGGCCTCATCCTAGCTACCGCCTCCTGCAGTCCCACCAAATTCACCCACAAGCGCACCCATCCAGCAAGAGAACTCATCCAGTCGACCTCACCTGGGAGCGATACCAAATCTCATGGGGCCACAACCAGGGCCTCACTCCTTCTCAGATTTTGTGCCAGACTCACAATTGCAGGACAACCTTGCTATCCTACAAGGTCTAGTCTTTGAGTTGCGACAAGGTCTAGATGACCTTCAGTTTCAACTGGAAATCATGGACGGAAAGGCCTCAGCGCTCTTGCAAATGCTCTCCACTCTGCAAGGGGTTTACCACTCGACACCAGGAGCAAGTGAAGCCTCAGTGGAAGGAAACAGAGGTGACTCAAGGGATGGAGGAGCAGATGCTACAGGGTTTGGCGACAAAGAAGATTCGGGCTTTGCCATAGATGAGGGAGGTACACCTATCGAAGAGGAAGTTCCTGGTGACGACATCGACGCAGGAACGGACATGCACGAGGCCATGGAGGAGGGTGGTACATTGGTCGAAGTTGAAAGGGAGGGAGGCAACATCGACATGGGTGATGCCATGCACAAGCACATGAAGATGGGGGAACAATCGTCGAAGAGTAAGTTGTGGACCCGATGACCTTCACCACCTCCCAATTCATGTGGTCGTGCTTTAGGCCGACCGCATGATCATCACAGGTGTCTTTATATGAATTTAGCCAAGTGTCTGACTTTCTTTTTCCTCATGGAGGCCAGTACCATGCTAGATATGACGTTTTTAGGTTTAAGTTTTTATGTTTAAGTTTTGTCATTTTCAAGACTGGTAGCTTAAAAAAAAATTGGCTCTACTATGATCGACTAGCTAAACTAGTTTCCCTTCGGGGAAGTTCAGTTATTACAGTCTAAAACTCTTGATGACATTGTAACTCTAGTTTTTTGAAGGTTTTTTATATAACTCTTACTTACAAAAAAAAAAATTACGAAAAAAATAATCTTCGAGTTTCCTTTAAGTGCTTTTGAAACTCCATAAACATGAAAAACCATCGAGTTTACTTTCTCGGGACTCATAAATCGTACATTGAAAGACCCATATGGGACCGAACCGATCCTTCCTAGGGTTCGTTAAAAATACTCCGAAGTACTCATATGAAGGATGAGCTTATAGTACAAACATGTGTTATCCTCCTCAAGAATGTGCAAAAAATAAAGAGGTACTCACTAGAAATGGTGGGGGGAAATTGGGAAGGGAACTTGTATTAAATATGTATTAATTTTTGGCAGCAAGTCGCTCTTGAACATGACACTCTTTCCATCCTCATGTCATATTAGGAAATCCACTTGTCTCTTGTTGGTCATACTTTTCTCCAAAATTATATTTTGGTCTATGATCCTCATTTTGAGTCAGTGCTACCAAAACAGTTGTCGTGCCATCAATATGTTCAAGAGAAGTTCAACCAAAAGATTTCTATCGTGTCAGCGTTTTACAATGTTGGCCATCCCCGAGTCAGTCTTAAATAACTCTATAATCCAATCTACTTCAAATCCTTGTACATGTTTCGTGTCGTTGATGGGGGATACATCAAGGGCCTCCGGCGACGGATCACCTCCTATCGACATCAACACATTATCTAGGAAGTTGGTTTAGAAAATTTATAGTACCTTGGAACTTTCATGCCACAATAACAAGTTTCCTCGCCTTCGACGACATGTTTTCATCAATGACCTTCAATCGAATGATTATATGGGTGTTCGAATTTAGATCATCTATTTACACTCAATAGAATGTACTTATGTACCTTGAGGGCCATCATCATCATTGGTGGTTCCTCTCTCATCTATTAATGGTTTTCATGATTGATTGGTAATCAGATGGTTTCTACCATGTTCTACTTCGACACATATATTCACATGGTTAGATTCGTACTATGGGACAGTGGAAATAAAGACGTTGGATCCTTACTAATAGATCCAGGTTGTGATGGAGTATTTTGAGAATGTATTGTTACATAGATCCACAGTGTATGTCTCATGGCTATGTTCAAATTTGACTTATTATGACATAGATCCACGGTGTATTTTTGGTGGCTATGTTCATATTTGAGATATTGTGGCATGGATCCACTGTGTAATTCAGTGGCCATGACCTATCTTACTTGACATGGATCTTTGTATGTAAGCTCTTATTCTTTGAGTCATTTGTATTCTGAGTATGGGAATGCCTACCTCGATGATGATATTGTAATTCCTTATTTGTTGTTGACAGGTCTCCAACCGATGAGTTCTTTGTTTCAATACCCACACGACAAAGTATTTCAGCTCTCACACCTTTATAGCTTCATACTTTGGGGGGAATTTTGTTACACAATATTTTGTCACAACTGACGATGTTCACTTATCCTCTATCATGCAGAGCATAAAGTCCTTGATTATTGAAGAAGAACCTTTCTTTGAAAGAAGGCAAACATGTGAAAAGAGTCATTAAAGCCCTATTTCAAGAGAGTGTCGCATGTTGCACCATTGCAGCAAGCGATAACCTTAAGTGTTGAATGTTTCACCACTGTAGGGTGTGACAGTGTCTCAGTTTGCACCACTGCAGGGTGCAACACTATATAAAAGAGGAGAAAAAGATGAATTCAAGTTTCTAGAAGAGAAGCTTTGAATACGAGGTCTCCTCTGATCTGTTTGGATCTCACTCGTACTCTTGATATTGGGGATATCCTAACCTCTCATCCTAACCTCCTTTTCAGTCTATAAAAGGGACCTTCTCTCATAAGGAAAGGATAATAGTTAATGGAGAATAATGGTTGATAGCTCTTTGCATTTGGTTTGTGGTTAGAATATTGTTGGCATTTCTTTAGCTTTGAGAGATTCAATCTTAGCTAAAGAAGCCAGTTGATGGTGATGGATTTCATGGATTCATTGTGGGTATTGGAGTAGTGAACTTGTTGGAAGGAGCTTCACAACATCAAGCCTCTGGTTGTAATCTCTTTTCATTATTGTTAATACAACAATATAGTTTATTTCCCACAAAAGTTGTTTATGTTTGATTATCTTTGTTGCATTTATCCTTGATCATTTGCATAGGTTTCATAAAAATATACTATTGTTGCTTTCACTCTTGTTGGCCCGTGTCTTTTTATAGTTTATCATTCACAAGTCTCAAGACGGAGCTGAAAACTACAACTAGTGAGGACAATCATTGATTAAAAGGTGTGAGCTCCTGCTAACTAGTATTTTGATTGCATAAACATAGGGAAAGTTATATGTTTTGTCATGTTTTGTTCTAGTCTCGGTTTCTTATTCTAAGGAGATCAGTTTGTCTCCGCATAGATCAATTTGTCTGATAACAACTCCTGGCCTTCCAGATATCCTCCCAGTAGACTCGGTCTTCTATATCATGCTTTCCCATAATGAGAAATAGGTTCTTTGGGATGTGAAGAGGTAAAGAGGCTTCCCAGAAATCATTAAGTAGCATAGATATGAACCAAAGATCATGTAACTTTCCCATTGTTGAATAATAAAGAGCCTGGTCGAAGCCAAAAGAATGTTGGTTTTCTCGTTTGGGTTTCCAGGGTAAAATTATGAGTTATGTGTGTGTTTGTTGTATTTGAATTTGTTGTCTATGGGTGGAAATGACTGAACTGTAATTCAATGAATGGTTAATGGAGTGTATTGTAATTTAATGGTTGTCTGCATATTCTTTAGCAAAGAGAACTCCATGCCAATTATGGATTGAGCTCATTTTATATGTATACGGTCCCCATGGGTCAGTAAACCAATCCAACAACTCTTTATCCATGCTCATACATCCATTTGGTAGTTGGAAATCGATGATGCTCTTTTCCAAGTTGTTGTTATTTATTTATAAGTTGTTAAATTTGTTTTAAGATTCGTTGGTGGTTTTCTCTCACTCCTAGAGTTGATTTTAATCCTAGTCAGTGTCCACACTTTTTTGTAGGTCGTGCTTCACATTCTCAACATTATTGGGGCATTTTCCTTTGCCCAGAAGTCATGTATTGACCATACCTTGCACTCTGGTGATGTTTGAACATGTATTATCCCCCATATGTTTTTTTATGTTGTTGAACATCAAACTCAACTTCTAGATGTTTTTATTTGTTGTGGGCTTACCAAAATCTCCCTTGGATGTTCTTATGTATTGTGGGTTACAAAAATAGTCATCCAAACATTTTCCTAGGAATTTGGTCGTCAAATTTTCCCTCCAAACATTTTCCCCAACTATTGGTTGCCAAATCCGACTTCTAGAGGTTTTCTCTTTATAGTGGGACATCAAAATCACCCTTTGAGTTACTCTCTTCATTGTTGATCGAACCGACTCATCCATGAACGTTTAAGATTCATTTGGTCGTTTTACCCCTTCCTTATTCGACTGATAGCAATTGTTAGTCGACAGGATCCATCCTTTGATCGACTGGGCTTTCATTTGGTTGATATGGTTCCCTTGGTCGAACAGACTTTGGTCGACTCAAATTGGTCAACTTGTCTTTCATATTAATTGAATTGGTCTACTTGCCTCTGTCCAACTCAACTTCTGAGAGTTCAACTTCCTTATCATTTGGTTGATTCAACTTGTCATGGTTGACTGGTTTGTTTCCTGGTTGACTCGACTTTGGCTTGGCCAGTCGAATTTCTATAAGTTGATGAGAACTATGACTAGAATAATTTTGTAGAGTACTTTGTGTTGGTAAGACGGATAGGATATAAGCCTCCCATTTATGGATCAAAAAAGGAGCCAAGGAGTAGAGGAGAGATCATCATGCCATTTAACACCATTATGTTGGCCATTTATTTCCTAATCTACCATCCATGTATCTCGTGTCTCTGAATTATCCCCTTTAGATATGGAAACCCTATTTCTAGAAATCTTTGATCCCTTTATCTCGTCAGAAAGAGATCATCTATCTTTCTTGGACCTACTTGAGTGAAGGAGTTGGAGGGTTAGTTGATCATCATTGGCCCAGGTTGAGGGACCTCGAGTCCAGTTCCAGAGTAGTGTCGAAATGGTTATAGGTTGTAACAATCCTTAAATTTGTTGTTAAATCAATAAAAAAACTCTATTTCCCATCCAACTTTGTGTTTTAGTTTATAATTGTTATATTTTGGCATTTAACTATCTAAAACACTAATGGATTTTATTTCAGTTAGCATGTTTTAAAGTTAGTTAACTTGTAACTAGCTATTTGCAGTTGTCTTCTTCCTTGTGTGTAGGTGGTTGAAGGAACTGTTGGAGAAAAAGTTTCAATCGAGGGATCTACATCAACCGATTGGACCCGGTTTTATCTCCTACTTTCTTATCAAAAGTTAGTTAGATAGTTAGTTATAATTTGCTTGATTCTCTTTGTGGGATTGAGTGTGGTATTTTGGTCATTGCTCTGTTGTGGTTGTAACCCAAAACCATAGGAGAACTTTCTCCGTCAACATAATTGGCAACCCTACTAGGGAAGTGTCTCTTATCCAGTTAGTTTAGGGTGCTTGTCTTGGTTTTATTTTGTTCTTTGGATTACTTTATGCCTTTATTCTTGAATTCAATATTTTAGAAGCTTGGACTTTATTTACAGTCCTTGAACCCGGTATTTTTCTTTAAATTTTGGGTGTTGTACACTATGTTTTTAAGTAACAAACGTGTACATACACACCTTGTCTTGGTGACATGCACGTACATGCCCTGTAAAGAGGTATTTCTCGCCTTTTTTCTTGGTCAAGGTCTTGTTTTGGTCTTTGAGGGTTCTCCTGGGTTCTCTTGGTTTCTGTCAGTGACACAATAGTCTCATAAGTTAATCTTTGTTTATAAAAGCAAATAAAAACAAGTTTGTTGGATGATTTTATGGTTTTGAGCATTTTTTGGATCTACTTTATGGTATAAGGGGTTATTTCGAGTATTTTGGTTTCTAGATTGTTTTTGCAATCTATTATATAATTTTGAAGTCTTGGTTTAAGAGATATTATGACTTTATCCTTTGCATTTTCATCTTTAAAGCAAAAATAAAAAGTTGCATTCGTTTTCAGATTTTCTTTTTCCTTTTTTGTAAGAAATAAAATACGAAGAGTTTTGCTTTTTAGATTAGTTTCTTCCTGTGGTTTTTGTCTTCTTTGTAACTCAAAAGGAAAAAGAACAAGTCTTAGCTTCAGTGTACATTTCTTCATCTTGTATTCATAAAAAGTTAGTTGCATTTGTAGGCATCTAGGGTTTCTTGTTTTCTATTAGTGGCAAGTTTTCAGTTTTGAAAAAGAAAGTCAAAAGTTGTGTTTATTTCAAAATTTTGCATTGCATTTTCCTTAAAAAGGAAAAGTTGCTTTGCATATGTGAAAAAGAAAAGAATTCCATTGAAATTTGAAAAGCTTACATCAAAGTGTTCATAAATGCTCGTTTTATTTTTAAGGACAATATTTCTTTCATAAAGACAACAATTCTCTTATAGTGTTTCCCTTCTATAGTGCCATAAAACACCATTAATTTGCACGATCATACCTATTTTGTAACAACAGCTCATAAAATGAACGCTAAATTTAAAATTTACTTGACTTTTGTTTCTAGGGTTCATCAACTAGTCTCTGTTAGGGCCTTGGATTAGGTTGGAGAGTAGACTCTCTAAGGATGCTAACTGAACATAAGAGTCTGACTTAGGGAGGGTGAAAATCCAATTTTTGTATAGGTGTGGTCGGATAACTCCTCTAACACATGACCCAAATATGAAGTTGGGTGAGGGTAAGTGGCATAGTTTACCCACCCAATACTTGTCCAAGTGTTTGTGGATTGTTGCATATACGGGAGTTCCTTAATTACCATCTTCCCCCCTACGATGTCGGTGCTTTTAGGGCTTTGAGCGTAGTTATCATGCCCATATGTACGATCTTGACTATTGACTATTCATCTAGACGTCGACTACGATTTTGTATCTTTATTTTCCATTCCTAGGTATCCCATAGGTGATTGTGGGGGGTTTCCCACGGTACCTGAGGCAAACGTTGCATCACACTTTCAATACCCCTGTAGGGTATCTCATGTTCCCGAGGGTTAATTGCACTAGGTAGGGATGTTATGTGGAGGTCAGGGTAACTACTTCTCACTCCTTCATTCTTCGGTATCAAGACTTAATCAACCCGTGTCGATTTATGAAAGGTCCTTTTCCTCTATTTTCTTGTGTTGTTTCCTTTAGGACTTTTAGTGGTGTGATCCCTTTTCTTAGTCGGCTATACAGGTCTCTATCTATAGCTACTTTGAATTGTTTATTTAAGGTAGCAGACCAATCACTCCGTTGGTCTCGAAGGATTCAAGGTCTTTCACCAAAAAGGGTGGAGCCTCCATCGCCTCCTTAGAGGCACCAATTGGATGGAGCTGGTTCTTTTGAGCCAATTGGTTCTTCATATTTAGTTGAACCAAACATTATGGATCTGAATGCTTCTGCACTAGAAGTCACTAGGTTTTTGGATCTTGAAGTCGAAGTCTTTATTACGCCATACAATCCTCCTTTAACTAGACCCGACAATCCAATTCTCTTGCAAATTCCAACTACTTCAGAGTCGGATTACATTGCTAGTTTTCCTCTTCGGTGGTCCATCATGGATAACACTGATAACGCGTCAGGGTCTAGGGGTCCTCATTCCCCCCGCATCAACTATTGTTGGAGGAGGAGTCTTTCCTCCTTTCTCTACTACCCAAATGATGATTGTAACGCAAGTTACAATAGTTGCATCGGTTAGTACCTCCATACCTTTGATGATTGGGCCCAATAATCTCATGAGTGTGACACCATTGTCGCCATTAGTATATAATTCCTTTTCATTTGGGATGCTGACTATTGGCATGCCCTAGGTCTCAGCCAGTTCCAACCTAATTTTTTCCAACCCTAGTGGTGGTGCAGGGAGTTCTTCAACCCCTTTGCAAGGTGTCCCATGGGGCGGAGGTCATATCCATCCATTGTTTCCCTTCACTTGGAAGTGGAGATTTTCCATATTTAGAGCAATGTTGTAAGGTAGCTAGAGAGGTAGTGGGGGGGCCCAGAGGGCCCATAGTGATAATAGTGGAGGTCATTCAATGTAAGGTGGACTAAGTCCACTATATTATTAAATAAGGCTATTCAGGTATTTGGTTCTTAACAAATGTTTTGGGGGGAATCCTTTTTTCGAGTGGGGTGGTAGGACGAGCGGAGGATTCCCATCCTCTGGCATGTCTGTAGGTTCAAACCCTTTTTTGTTGTTTGGTAATTTTGGGAGTAATTCCCTTCCATTGTCTGAGGTGACGTCAGGGGGAAAACGTTTCCAAGTTCCATGGAATCCTTTGCAAGGGAATTTCTCTTCATAGGGGATGTTTCCAAGGGGAAACCCTTCCGATCATATGGAAAAATGGTAAGTGGAGGTTTTCCTCCCTTTGGTTAGGGATATTTTGGTTCCTGTCAGAACCTTAGTCAGTACACAAGCTCTACTTGGCAACCCAGTGCCAGTTACAACCTAGTTCATTCATTTTTGGGTTCCAACCAACACTGGGCCTCTAACCTCGACAGTCAAAATTTGATGACACAACCTAAGCTTCCCTTTCTGGTAACCTTGAATTTGTGAGACTTGTTGAAATTGATGAACAATCTGATCTGTCACGATCCCAGCTGGCCCTTGGTCCTAACCAAACTACCTTCGGACATTCAAAAGTTCAAAGGGAAAATTGTTGAGGATCCAAGAGATCATGTGACAACATTTCATTTATGGTGCTCTTTGAACTCATTCAATAGTGATTCCATCTGATTGATATTATTTCAACACATTCTCATGGGAGTTACCGCGAAATGGTATATTGAGTTGCAAGAATCATGATTTCACAATTTCCACGATATTGAGATAGTCTTTCTCAACCACTTCCAGTTGTCGGTATGGTACAATGCCAACACAAATTTGTTATCTACGCTTAGGTAGGAAAAAGAAACCCATGTCTCCAATCACATTCAAGAGTGGCAGAGACCAAACATGTTGATTAAGGCTACGATTCCTCCAGAATTACTCTAGGAGTGGTTCTTGAAGTCCTTGTTGTTGTATATCTCCAAGGAAATATCTACTTCAGGAGTTACTATTGAAGAAGAGTCCATATTTAGGGCCTACTGATAGGAATGAAATGTCCTACAATAGTAAGGGGTACTCCTCGGTACACAATCCCAATCAGACTATGCACTGTTTGGTTTAGGAGACTCATCCAGATTCTGGCTTGGTTGCCATTACTGGTTATGAAGTTGGATGGATGAATGTTTATGCAAATGAAATATGTACATGAAGACTATATAAATGCATAAAGGAAAATGAATCTACTCTAATATATCCTATCCTAGCTAGGAGTGAATTGTAGTAACCGAATGAGCTGACATGAAACTAAACTCTACAAAACACCCCAATCAGATAGATGTCATGAAGGTGCAAAGTTAGATAACACATGCATACAAATGTATAACCAGAAAAGTCTAAGTTATTTTTATGCATACATCAACAACTCATATACTCAGGACCTTAAATATGAGAAAGAATAACAAAACTATAAGAGTAACATTAATTGAATCAAAAAAGTCTATAAGCAAAACATGTTCTTACATCCCATGTGAACAACAAACATTCTACTGGAAGTAGTTCATAGCAAACAACAACACACAATTTTTTTCTCTCTATCAAAAAGTTGTCCCTAAGGGCTTCTCAATATTAGTTAACCAAGTATTTTCTCATAAAGTAGCTTCTCAAGTCTATACAAATCTTGAAGAGCCCTTTCAAAATGGGTCTCTTCCTTTATTTATACCACTATTAATAACTCCAGAAAATGCCTTCTTGGATTCCTCGAGAATTAGTTACAAAAGACCTTTCAGCTTCCCTTACTAGTTGTTTGACACATGTGAGGAAAAAAAACGAAGTTGAAAGTGGTTTAAAAAATACAAAATAAGATACAATTAACAACAAATATGAATTTGTTGTTATGTCTTGTCTATGTGTTCTTATCCTAGATGTAGGTTGTCCATATCTCTAACTGATCATAAAGTGAGATGATATGGTGGTGTGCCAATTCCTCGAGACTAGCTTCATACATGGTTGTGTTGTCGTGAGAGACGCTTCATGCATGGTTGTGTTGTCATGAGAATCTGCATATATTTTACTAGGGTGGCCATGAATTCCTCGATCATGGTGCAAACTTTGGTGGGTTGAATGAGGTGTTTTTCAATCAAGTCCATCATCACTTTGGAGGTCGATTCAATTACCTCTCTCATGTGACTTGTACTCTATTGTACCTTCTCTAACAGTTGTTCTATAATGAGAGTGTTTCCAAGTTTTTCCAAGGGAAGGAGATGACACTTTCTTGTCAAGTCTTGTGTTGCCTTATGCAGTCGTGAACAAATTTCCATTGAGTCAATTGTCTCTTTATTTTCTCTCTACTTAGCTTGCTGGCAATGATCTAGCGAAGCAAGATCAACCTTTCTTTCTATGCTTGAGGGGCTTGGAAGCTCAGTTGGAGCATCCAAATTCTTTATCATCCATATGTCAATATCACTTATGCCATCTCAGGTAGTGTTGAACTGGGTGTTTTTGGCCTACACTTGGGTATATGTTCTATAATAGTGGCCACTATCTGTTGAAACACGTGTAGGTGTGCGTACATATCTATGATGTCCTCTTCTAGTTCTTCCTTGAATTT